>JWHW01026795.1:380582-424757 GCA_000931545.1 Papilio glaucus
ATTTATAAAGGTACCGTGCGCTTGTTGGCCTCCGAGGAAAAGAACTAACTAGACAATACTCGTTGTTCTTTATAATGTCACCACAATGTGAACTACGTTCGTTTGTAACCAGGTTATAGGTGAGGTTCGTTGGGTTCGTCAAAGTATCTATATAAAAAAAGATATCTTAAAAAGATGTTCATGAAAAAAATAATGTCAGTGAACAACGTGTTTATGGTTTATATTATACGTCATCCGATTATATACTGACGAAATTCAAAATGGAGGTCAGGGATAGGATGGTAAAGATAAGATGAATCGTCTATATCATTAATTACTAAAATCACTATTCCATTTGTGAGAATCCTTATGTAATTGTGTTTGGGATCACATAGAGTATTTACATTATAAATTAAATACATTGAACAATATCCTAAGAAAATATGTATTAAAGCACCTATGTAAAACTTCTTCACTCATTCGGAAGTACCAGTTTGCATAATGACTGCAAAATATTTAAGAATATTACAATAGGATAAAAGAGCGAACGGGTCTGTTGGACCAGCGAGTTGCCTTTTTAAGTATGAATGTTAATGCACCAATAACGAGATTAACGCCTTGTATAATATTTATGGCCCATCAATTTGACATTTATGGTTTTTGATAAAAAATGACTACTTCCTAAACATAATTTAAACTGATTCGTAGATCTTATATTATTTTAATAATTTTTTTTATTTGGATCTATGCTTCATTCATACGATAACTTATTTCAAAGTATTCTCAGTAACACGCCTGTCTAACTAGATATACCTTGTTCAAGATATAATTGTTGTAAACAAACAAACGTCATTTACCCTACATGGCGGCCATGACACTTATTATATTTTAATCGGAAATGGAAATCGTGGGATAAAATGAAGTGAAATTGTGTAATAAGGATAACTAATGTTATAAAGTAATATGAGAAAAACTTTTTCGAAAACATATTTTGTATTCACGAATTTTAGCTTAAAAGCCTTTGTTTACAAAAATCACATCTCGCTGTGAAAGGTATACGATAGTTATTGATATCAACATAGCTCGAGCAAACTAATACTTTGCCATCACGCGGACGCAGAATTCCCGCGATCGTTTTAACAAAATTACCGCTTTCATCATTTGCAAGTAATGCTTCAGACTTACATTTGTGATTAACTATTTGTCGACTGTCTGATTTACTATTCTTTTACGCCTTTATGAAGATGATCTAAAGACACATTTTGGCTTGTATCGCTAAAATGTTAGCATCTGATCACTAAATGCCACTCGAATTACGTTGGATGACACAACATCCTAATCAAGTACATAAACGGTACAGAAAATGTACGTCCATTTTCCACTTATCAAGTAAAGACTGATTGTATCGGACGTCTTGGAGTCGCCCGCGATTTGACGGTAATGATCTTCGCTAATGTCACAAACAGGAAAGATTTTTGTATGGTCTCTTAAACTACGGAACACTTTCAACGCGCTATTTATTTTATTATTGACCTCCAATGTTAATACTCACGCGGGTATCGCCACGAACAGTTAGGAAGATTTTGTTTTATTATTAAAGTTCAATAAGGATGTCTAGAGATTCTTGTGGCCATATAAAACTTAAAGAATATTAATATGGATTATTTCATTCAAATATTTAAAAATTACTTGAGGCCCTATTCCCTTCCTAACCCACTTCCTTGTCTACTCTTATCAAAACCAAGGCCGCAAAATTAAGACCTTTTAGCGTGGCGGTCACCACACATCAGGTAACCGTTTTATTATTTGTTTTCCTCTAACATAAGATACCTTCAGGAAGAGAATCTAAGAGATAAAAATGACAATAGAGTCGCACTTCCTACGTTTGTCTCAAGCTATAAAAATGTTACTATCTTTTATATACTGCTGTATTTCCTTAACATTGAAGCACCATCTCAGCCTCCATTATATCTATATTGAAAAATAATTTTAGTGATGCAAAAATAAGC
Source organism: Papilio glaucus (assembly GCA_000931545.1). Taxonomy (NCBI): domain Eukaryota; kingdom Metazoa; phylum Arthropoda; class Insecta; order Lepidoptera; family Papilionidae; genus Papilio; species Papilio glaucus. The sequence continues at coordinate 382,571 of JWHW01026795.1, forward strand.
GTCGGGGAAAGCGGCGATCTCTCGGTTGCAAAAAATGTCCTATAACACGGTTCCTTTGTGTGCAAATGAATCTTGCGCATCGACGAGACAAATCTCCGTTAGAATGCGTGAGCGTAATCTCCTTCGACTTGTAAATGGTGTTTAAATAGAATTATTACTCTGCAGGCGTTATCTGATAATTGTATATTGTAAACAATGTGCTCGGTGAACGCTTTGGAAAGTTTTACCTTTGTTACATTTCTATGTATATCAATCATTTATATACTAAATACGTGAATAGCACAAACAATTTGGAATATATTATTGATCGTCAAGTGAATTGGTTTGAAATTCAAATGACTTACGATAAGAGAGCTTGTAGACCTTCATTTTTTTCGCTGGACGACAACCTTGTTTTTTTGTGGTGATGTATGGTTTATAATGAATGTACATGCACCGGACCACGGTCCGGCGATCAATATATGATTTCCGTTTATTGACTGCCCGTCGTCCGGTGTAAAAACGGCCACGAGCGCTCTAACACGTCAAACTAATTAAAGTAAGACAGAAATTATTATAAATGATAATTTAGACATCGCAACAGATCTTGGTCACAATATGCGTCGCACGATCTTACTGTTATTATTGTTGGTGTACACAACTTTAAGGTTAAACTCGAGATAAACTGAACCAATAAGTTAAGAACAAACCATAAAGTTACCAGACCTACCATTTTATACCAGATATAAAAGACGACTAGAAAGTAAAATTAAAACCAGTAATTTTCTTATTTTATAATTATTTTATTATAAATAATTTTGTCTGTAAAACATATACAACAGATAATATATTTAAATATGTTATGGCAGAAATAAAGAGCTGATCACTGATGTTCGCATTTAAAGATAAATGATCGGGCGTAGTGGTGTACCTTGAGAGAGGACCGAGACTTAGCCAGAGAATACCAAACAAAATATATAAAATTAATAATAAATAGCATTCTTTGCAGACATATTAAGCATACATTTCTTGTTACTTTCAAGTCTTGGCAAGTTGTCGGATCACTTATCGCCAATCAATCTTGTTTATAGAATGAAGTTTACTTTATATCTAACTCGTAGATTGTTTTTTTTTTATTTTACATTGACAAGACACAAAAACTTGCCGCGACTACAAATAGATATATCAATTTGATGAAATTATAAATTGCATTTTGATACTAAATGAAAAGAAAATTATTTCAGAAGTTTTCAGTCCGCTAGTTCGCTATGCTTAGGAAATATTAGTAGTAATAATTCCTAAGAAACGAAAAGAACAGATGTACGTTTCTTCTTCCTAACAATGAGGACTGAATCCAAAGGTTTTTTGGTATATTAGGAGGTAAACGGATTTATCTAATTTTAAGTAGATCTACATAATTTTAGCAGCCTGTTTGTTAAACGAAGAGCTGATCTACAATCTGCCTCAAGACTATCCTAGAGTACTTCGGGCACATTGTTAGGAAAGACGTAGATAATCTTGAAAAACTATTAGTCACTGGAAAGTGGAAGGAAAAAGACCATGGAGCTGCAGCCCAAGGCTACGGTCTGACCAGATCCGCACCACTCTCGATTCTACTGTCTACGAAAGTAGCTTGAGACAAGATGGTGTATCACCATACGAAAGAAAGTCAAGGATGGAAGTAGTCTCGACCCTCATACATGAGGAGCACGACAGAAAAAGGATTTTAGACCAAGAGTTAGATAGAGAAGTTGAGATAAGGAAAGATTGGTTGTGGAAGGGAATTGAGCACCTTACTGATAAGACAGAAGTATTAAGATAAAGAAGAAGTATCAAATAGGTCTGCTTCAAGCCAATCTTTTTTGGACAACCGGGTCTGTATATCGGCTATCAGACCTAAACCATAGCTTAAGAACATCCCAAATCAAAATACTAGCTGCTTCAAACAAAAGTAATCCAACTTAGCATCGTCTTAGGAGATGTTTCAACATCTTTATGGTCCAAGTAGTCGAAGTTCACTTAATCTTTTAAATCTAAATATCTATTGTTTATAATTTTTGCCTTACATTATTTTAATGTATACTAATATTTGACGTCACTAACCTTTGACCCTTGCTAAAACATTAGAAAACATCTCTGAGTTGTTTTTATACATCAATATCATAAACAATGTCGTACAAAATGATGTCAATGAATTCATCATGTTGATAAAATCATTAACAAGTAATTGATAATATAAAAAAATTAGTCTAGTATTACTATTAAATTGTTTATAGTTATAGTTAACTGGATTGGATTCAAGATAATTGTGCGCCGCGTAGTTAATTACGTGTGATACAATTATATGTGATATTCCTGCCGGCCAGTACCGGCGACACAACACGTCAAAATTACTTAATAACCGAACGTTTCCATGGATTTAATAACATAATGTATGTCGATGATACCCTAGTGACCACTACAGCCGCGGTAGTAGAATCCTATCGTCTTTCTTATATATTTTACTAGTGACCCGCCCCGGCTTCGCACGGGTACTACGTTATGTTGATCCGATCCCAACCAACCTTTACAGGAACACCCGCAGGGCCAATCTGAACGTTTTCTGAAAGTTTAATCGAAATCGGTCTAACCGTTTCGGAGTTTATATGAAACATACATACACACATCTCCTTTTATATTTATATGTAGATTTAAAAATGAATGACGAAAGAGTGACATGGCAAATTTGTGTTGCAGTATTGTTAGGGAAAACCCAAGAACTTATACCGACCTGATGGATGACATACTAAAGAGGGGCCGTATTAAGAGTACCAGTAAACGACGAGTATGCGAAGGTGTGTGAATGTACTAAAACATGCCAAAAGGAAATCTATAATCGCAGCCTACCCCTTCTAAGTTACAGGCGTGAGTGTTTACTATAAAGGTCGGATTTAAAGCGTTATTACCGGTAAACCAGTGGCGTGGAAAGAAATATAAAAAATATAGTATTAAAAACCTATTGTGTGTCTAGAAATTGTTTCAAATAAAGCGGCTAAAGTATTAAGAAGCATCAATAGCCTAATGGTTTAGGATACGGAATTCGAATCATAAGTACGTGGGTTCGATTCCTCCTCGATTATTTGTCGTGATCTATTTCTTAGCACAAGCTGAAGCATATGGAAACAATTAAAAAGAAAATAGTGAAGTAAATTATGTACAAAGTTAACTAACATTTTTATTTAAAAGGAAACTTAATACATATGTAAAGAAATACATTTATTTACATATAGATATGCAGGATTTCATAACAAACATTTGTAATTAAAACAATAACTATCATTTGACCTTCGGTGACCTTAATACGTCTTACCTTTATCCTAATTCTCTCATTCACTTTAAAAAATATTTTACTAATAAACCTTAATACTGTATTGAAAATAGCTTATAAACATCCCGATGTTTATCTATTCCCTTCTTTAAAAAAATGACCTGCCCCACTCACTCCCGTTTCTAGGAAATACGTAAGACGGAATGGTCTTAATACTTCTATATCTTCTTATGATAGACTAAAGTATAATAAAGCTATGCCGCAATGCAATATATAAATATTTTTACGACGTGTGCCAAAATGGATCAATAAACAAATAAACAGTACGTAGGAATGAAGGATACATTGTTTTAAAGGAAATAAACTATCTTATAACGGAACACTGCGCTTTTGGAATTCTTTATTCTTTTAATATATAGATTATAAATTCACTTCCTTTATCCGTGTTTTGTGCAAAACATAGATTAAAAAAACATTTCGGTTCAACATCTATGGTGTTTCTTTATTTTATACCTTTTGTTATATTCTTTCGACTTTCAAGTCATCAAAGCAGATAAAATTCCACAACAACGGAATAGCAGATTCGTTCCCGGCCTTTACAGCTGTGCCTCACTAGGTCGCCATAGCGACGTGGCTTGCTACGTATCCAAGTCAATATGACCATGGTATTAGGACGCCGCCAGTTTGGATGCGTGGTCACGAGCTACGTCTCCCTATGTTGCGATAGGATAATCTGGCGGCCTGACGACGCTACCACTAAAATATACGCGTACAATATAGTCAGTAGTTTGCCTCACTCACTCAGTCGCCAACCGGCCGCCAGAGTTTTCTTAATATTAACGTAAACGAACTCACTGACGAGTGGCCTTACTTTATACACATAGCAAACTTCGGGCCCCAGAGGTAGCCAGGTTTGGGTCGCTAGCGACGACGCCATAGCGTCCTAGTGAGCCAGATGAGGCAGATGTCAAGAAGAGGGTAGGGGGGAGGAAACTTTGGACTTGGTTACAATCAGAACACCGATAGAGCATTATTAGCTGCAGCGGTGACACAATTAGGTCGGGCTAGGGATCGCAATCCCGTCAGACCGATAGGAACCGGTAAAATCCAGCCAAATTGAAAATGACACCAGATTGCAATCGTCCTTTTATCTGATCGATGTTAAAGGTCCCATCCCTCCCTCCTTTCTTACCAGGAGAGTTCTCTTTGCTAGATAAATACTAAAAATGCATTTTTACTGAATGATGGATTCCAAATCAATCCCCAGCTCGAAAGCAAGCAAGGAAAATGTATTAAGGTACATTTGATAAATGACCCAGAAAGAGAGTAATGTTTACCTGAGTATGTATGTATGTATGTATGTATGTATCTTCGTTTCATTGTGACTTTTGTATACCAAACGACTTGACCGATTTTGAAGACCGAGGTGTTGTTTGATTGGTATTCCTCTCCGGAATGTCATAAGTAATATTATGTGATGAGCAGTGGTGGCTCAGTGGTTTAGGCCCCGACTTACTGTAGGTCGCGGGTTCGAACCCAGACAGGCGCTTACTTTGTGTCAATTTATTTCATCACCACTGCTCTAAAAACGGTGAAGGAAAACATTGTAAGGAAACCGGCATGTCTTAGAACCAATAAATTCGAAGACATGTGACATCCACCAACCCGCACTGGGCCAGCGTGGTGGATTACGGCCCCTTCCCTCTCTCGGAGAGGAGGCCTGCGTCCCTGCAGTGGGGAACATTCTAGAAAAGGCTGATTTATTATTATTATTATTTAAGATACAGGCAGTCGGGTTTCGTAACTTAACTATTAGTTTTATTTTGTTTCAGTAGAAGTCTTTTTGCACGAAATATTTTACTACATCTGAAAACGATGCGCATACAAAACGTGTAAGCGGTGACGTCTTGACACTGGGGTTTTCCAATTTTCCTCGTTAGGCATTCTTCGTGTGTGCCATATTAGTCACACTAACAATCAGTATGGAGGGCAACGCTGCGGTCTGCGGTGGGCTTACTCAAATACCTGAAATCATTTAATGTCAAGATCTACAATGACATTACAATTGATAGTATAAATAAAACGTAAAAAAAAATTATAAGCTTAAACATTGGGAAAACTTCGGATTTTCCTTATTTTATGTTAATGCACAAGTAGACCGAAGCAATATACACATCTATTGTAGTTGAATATCTAATGACAATGTGATTGCTAATGTAACTAGTTTTTGAGGTGTCATTGCTAAACAAATACTCCATAAGTTAGATGACAAAGAACACCGAGAAGAAACGATAATAACAAGTACATATTTGTCTCAGTTAAAACGGCAGATTTTTAAAAAAGGCTAACTTAAAATTAACTCGAAAAAGGTCGAGATTTCCTTAGAGGATATTAACTTTGTCATAACAACCTAAGCTGTCACCCCTGTGACCAAGCGTGGTGAAGACTTGCCTCCCCCTGAACGTGTCACATAGTATGCACGTTATAAATACATAGTACTTGATATTTTGCGTCGCGTCGCAACCGCGTTTGTCGCTCAACTAGGACAACGGGTTACATAAATGTTTTTTCTATCTAGTCTAGAGTTGCTAAAACTTGTTGAGTGTAAACACTAGGTACGTCTTTCTTTAGTAATTAAATTCGACAATTTAAAACTGTTTTATTCATTCGGTAGCGTTGATTGCCAGATTAATTAAGTCTCCATCTACGAAATATAAATTTCGAAGCAGAGAAAAGGTTATTCATTAACAGTAAGGCAACATTTAATTGGCACAATATATCAGCAAAAGAAAAAGTTCCTTATTCCGACAACACGCTACTGTTTCAATAAATCGGCACTAAACATTTTGATTTCTTATATTTTTGTCAATGCTACACATTGGAATAAAACTCATTTTATGGATTTTATCGCGTTTATTTTTGATTCCCGACTTTTCGAGTACTATACTTTAAATACTTCTTGAAGCTTTGAAGAAGTCTGCACTTTGTGATCATGTTTTAAACGGCCCCCGCAAATATATCAGATTTGATAAACAACAAATCCTCGTAAAAGAACACCATAAAAAACAATAGGGATTTTTTCAGTAGGGAAGATGGCTGGGTACTACCACCGGCTTGGGATCCCGCAAACGAGCAGTTCCGTTGTGTAGGAAATAAACCGATAGGCGCTGCTACAATTAAATAGTGAAAGTCAATTTATAGTTCGCACCTTGAGAGCCCTGTCCACATTTCTTTTGTCATTAACATAGTAATATGTAAAGCCATATGCTATTAGCAATTGCAGATACTATATGCACTGTGTTGTCTACTATCTCCACTTCTCCAACATTTATATTGAACGTGGATTTTTAGTATGAGTTAAAGGGTATCAACCTATGTTATGATTTGCATAAAATACGCATACGTACATAAATAAATAATTGATCGTTTTAGAAAGAGACGGATTCTATTTCTATATTTCCACTTCAAATGACCATTACGAGTGATATGATTGATAGAGTTGAGCACAATCTATAGAAAAATTGATAACGCAACTAATACTTATCTGATGGTTGCGTTTTAAGATTATATTTTAAAAAAAAACCACAAGTGATACTCCACTCATATCAGTAAAATTTTAGATGTCTTCAAGGCAGAGTACAATGTAAATTGTACACAGAGTTGAATGGCTTTTAACGGAAGGATACTTACATACATTTATGTAATGTATTTTTACAGGAAAAAGAAACAAAAATATTGATAAGGGATTTGAGTTTTTCACACCGCTTACAACTTATAAAATCATTCTCTTATCAAGTAAATATTGCTTGAAGAAGGTTCTCGAACCTTTTCTATCCTTTGTTTACAGTACTGGCAACACTAAACGCTCTGTTTACATTACTTTAGATATTCTTATGTAAACACCGTTTAACTGGCTTATGTAATTACAAAGTAACAATAGATTAGGATCATCATATACAGCGTTGACTTAACTTTAGAACTTAGCCATTTATAATTGATTATACACGTGTAAATTATTACCTGCTATTTTAGCTTATATACCGAGTATAATTTCTTAACTGTATTGTGAGAGAGAGCCCCCAACAACAACATCCGTTGCTCGAATGGGCCGGCTTGACCGGTGAAATACTACGATGACTGGCGTGAAGTACAAGTATGCTTCTGCGTTTCGTCTGTTGAGTGAGGTGGCGGTGGCTCAATTTCAGTCCTCTTTCCCTTCCCATCCTTTCCTAGTAACGCGTAACGCGTACAAGTAAATACTAGTTGTAAGTGGATTCAGTTAGCTTCCCTAACTTCATAATAAGAGAGCTTATTCTTTTTTTTAACTGTGTCGTAAAACCTTAACAGTATTGGTAAATTGTAAATGTTTATTTATTAAGTGGTTCAGGAAGAAACCTTTAGTTTTTATAAAATCGTGCGAATGAATAGTTTAGAGGACGTTGTCCGAACGTCCTATACTTTCCACATACCCGCATCGAGTATGCAAACTGACTCAACGTACAGTCACCAACAATTATACGCTTTTTATTTACTACTTGCAATTCTCTTCAACTTCCTTCTGCTAGATAGACAAATGAGAAAATAATATTGTCGGTAATAATGGTTGTTAAATTAAAACTATCGATAAAATGCAATTAAATTATAATATAATAAAGTACTTTGTTATAAAAAAATTATGCATCTTGCTTGCGCTTTTTTTACTGATATTTTATTCAATTCTTTCTTTCCAATTAAACTTATTGATATTACTTCATTGTCTTATTTAGTATTGAATGTAAAATGATACAAAATAAAATTCCGTCTGTTAATTTTTTTTCTTTCGTTAAATCACTTAAGACTTTGGATATGTATACCTACATTTTGTTTACCTTCTAATATTTCTGATATGAATAAAGGCGGTTTTTATCTCATTTTCTTTAATAAGCTCGGTGTAAAGGGAATGGTTATTATTAAAAGTGCACAAAGTTAGGTATAGATCATAATTAGGCACGATAGTTTTTCTTTCTATGACATTTTTTGCATCAGCATTGTTTTAGCTAATTCATAGTTATATGCGTATATAGCCATTGAATGGCTTGAAGTGTGATCCAGACAGCGAAAACTTGCACATCGTATCGTGATAATATTGGTTACTAGGAAAACTAACCACGACAGGTTAGTGTTGACAAATGATGACGAAATTAATATTTAAACCTTTACATTTTGAATATGTAGCTGATAATTACGATTTCGGAATTATTGTTTCTTTCATTTTTATCAGCAGTTTTATTTTGTTTGTGAGTGTACTCGCAGTTCAATGTCAATGTTTACCGGACGTGCGCGACTGTCACATACTGATCGCGTTCACCAATGCTCCCGACACTAAAGACCTACACACACTACAGTGACCTATCATTTTTTTTAAAACTTACAAAAAAGTACACGAACTAATTTCTAGACTTACCTTCTAGTCTGTGGCTACTAGTCTTACCTACTAGTCTGTAGTTTTACATTAATGCACGTGTTAAATAACTCTAACTTCTTTCACATTAAAAAGTCAATACAAACCTTCCTCTTGCAACAACAGTCTTAAATTTTTCACTAATCTACATAAAAAATAAACTTTTTTTTCAATATATTTAACGCTAGTGTAAAAGTACCCCTATAATTTGTTGCTATAACAAATAGACAATAATTAATGTTATTCGATACTAAGTGGTTCCTTATTAACTTAGACTATATTTATTTTGTCTTGGGGTCCACAAACCCTGACGGTATTTCAGTGGACCCTACCCATTCCCAGCTGTTTAGAATTGTACTGCACGCTTGTATTACCGGGCCTTAATTTTTTTCTAACAATGAGTGTACGGTCTACAGCAAAAACTACAACTCAAAATAATTATTTTAGAATTATTTTACATTGTAATCCAGGTTTTGTACTGTCACAGATTTAATACTGTCATTAAATTTAAAAAGTTATCTGTTTTTTCGCGTCTCATTTAAAGAGCGACGATTAGACGTGTAGTTTATGAACTGTCGAAGTCAATTCTTTACATAGAACTGATGTTGTGCTCGCTTATTAAAGTTTAAATTAAAACGAAAGATAGGTTAGGTTTGTTGCTTTTGCCGTCCATCAATGAAATCAATGATTCGTTCAGTTCAATTCAATTTTCTGACAGTTTATAGCATACCTCGTCCAAATATAACCTGGCGAAATTCACAGTCGGTCAGTGACATATCTGAACATGTTGGTTTCAAGAACGCGAATTAATATTAACTGAGAAGCACCGACGAGATCCCGATGATTGTTTAAATTTAAAACAAGAATTAGATGATTAAGATGATAGAAATAAGGAAACGATCAAAATGGTTGCAAAATTCGTATATACCATAAACCGAGGTGCGTGGGTCGCTTCAAGTGTGAATCCTTGACGGCTCCTTAATATTTAACAATTCTTTGGACTTATTTTCGCAACAATTTGAATTATTCATAGAAAAGTCAGAATTGGATTTACGACTAGTTCCTGGTGATATAATTATCGATTATTGTCGCTCGAGGCCGAGCCGCTTTGTTCCGGTGTTGATTCGCAACGAACACCTCACTTCCACATCACACATAGTTACTATACTATAGTTTTTTTTTTTCATATAAAGGTGAAATAACTTGACAGCCTATATAAGTCAAAGTAGCGCGTATTAGAGCGTATTAAATCAGATAATAGATAGACTGCTAAACGCGTAATGAGTGACAGCCCAAGCCGAGGTTCCCTCTCGAGGGCCTTTGAGTCCAGTCACTCCATGGGCGACCTCGAGCTTAGTTACTCTTAGAGGCTTAGGTGCCTGTGTTCTGCCGCCTCCAATTCTGTGTAGCTGTAGATGCCTAGTGACAACCCAGTTACAAAAAGTAAATTAGAGCGTGTCAAAGGTATGTGTGTGAATTGACAATTTTGAACGGGATAGATATATTTATTCTGTTTATCCATTAAAGGTAGGCAACTCATATGCCACTCGTAGCGGACACTTTATATCGGGTGCACCGCTTGATCGTTTGCCATCACCTTGAATAAAAAAACGAATTCGCCATATCAACTCTTACTTAAAGAAATATAAACAAAAACAAACTCTCTCGGCCATGTCAGCACGCGACCGGGACATCGACCGCGCGACCCTGACATACATACGCGCCCCCCGGCCGCACTCGACTCGCGGAAGATTAACAAAGCAAACATAACCGAGCTTATTTACGTTTACGATCGGCAATAAAATTGCAAATGTGATAATTTTCCTTCGGATGTACATATGCAATCGTTATGTTATGTCCTCGACCGGTTCAAGAGGTGACGTCATCCGCCAGGGGTCATTACACTGTAATATTAAGGAAAAAGTAATGATACACACCTTTACGATAGGTGTATATTTGTGTGCACTAGTGGTCTAACATGCGGTGTAAGAAATTTATACCTTCATCTGTTATTTGATCATGAACCTGATTATATTTTGGATGATATATTGATAAATCACAAGTGGTTTGCTTAGCTAACACTGTTAAATCGTAAAAACCAAATTAGATTGGACCCTTGCGTACCTCGCTGTTGGAATTCCAGGTGTCGAGTTTATGTGGACTTCAAATCGAACTTAAGTCACAAATTCTGTTGTTATTATCCGTCCACATATACTTGACCTCTAGAATTTAATTTAGGGAGCCATCGGTTCAGAGATTTGAAGACCGTTTGGTGTAACCTCGTGTCATCAGTAACCTGGATGGATAGACGAATATTAAGGATATATATCCTTTATTTACTATATGTTTAAAATTCATGTAAGCATGCGGTTAGGGTCCGGTGTTCGCGAAAGATCATGTTGTAATATAAATAAAGTTCGTCCGGGTCGTGACACAGATCGGAGGCGTGACCGCGCTCGACTCGTGCCGGAAACTGAAGCGATTTCACGGCACCTTCACTTCTGACTTTATACAAACTCAATCGCTTCCTACATTAATAGAACTCTGTCTAAATCCAATGCTTGTCACTCGCGTAAGAGAGGGCAGACTCATGGTTGACAGGAGGAGGGGACAAACAGAAAAAAGAATATTTTCTTTTCCTATCCATTTCCTCTTCCTTAAAATCCCTTTCGTCTTCCCATTTGTCCTGTGTCTGTTTGTTCTTAAATAAAAAAGGGTAGGAAGGGGAAGAGGACCAGAATTAGGCCTCCAGGCAGCTCACTTATTTAACGAAACGCAGAAATACTTCCACTTCACGCCAGTCTTCTGCAAGGTCGTGGTATTTCACCGGTCGAGCCGACCCATTCGTGATACAGATGGTGTTGTTGTGGAATTCTACCAGCGTCAAAGTTCAGTTTATTTTATTTAAGATCTCCCAGATAAGTTACATACTAGAGACGGGCGATATAAGCAATACCCGTAACCGACGAGCGTGTATGCGTTGATTTATTGATATAAAAGAAGCGAAAAAGATGTGCCAGGATCGCGCCAAATGGAAATCCCTGACCTCTACTTATTTCTTTACGTAACGGCCGTGAGTGTTTTTTTCATTAGGATAAAGTTCTCAAGTAATTATAAGTGATATAAAGATTCAGAGTCCATCTTTGACAGTTCATACAAACGTGAACGAGTCTATTCTCTAAAATTCGACAGCACTTTATTTTCTGGTTTCGCACGATAAACAACTAAATTTCGCGATACAATTACTGCAATTCAAACATTGTTGTACATTACTTCCGGTTATTTTATGCGAACGTGTGCTGTTAAATTATTATTGGAATTGGCAATTCTATACAAATGTTAGCTCTTCATTCTATACATATAGTTTTTATATAAATGCAACATATGTTTTTGCAATCAATTTAAAAGGAAGACGCATTTGTAAACGGTATAAATTTTACAAGGGGAAGCAATTTGTTTTACTCATTAAACTTTATAATATTTTAACTAATAATAGAAAGATAATTTGACAATTTTCTATATAAATAAACGTTATGAAAGTTTATAATAGTGCTTAACAAACATTACATTATATTTTTATAATGATGAATATGAATGTTGTTGGCGGAAACTTGTCTAAAATAACTTCAATAGTTAACATCGCGGACATGTACATTTACTAAAGATATTAAGTGATTGATTTTGATTGAAGTAAAGATAACTTGTTTTATTGTAAAAATGTATCGTAATTAAACTTATCAATTAACATGACGTAACAATAAATAGAAGAGGAAGGTAGAGAATAGAAATTAAAATTGCACCCACCGTGCAATTGAATTTATCCTAAGATTGTCCGGCCTAACCTGAACCTAATTTAATATGATTGATCATATAGATATGGGGGCAACTTACATTGGATTTATATTATTTCTCCGTACAAAGTATTATTCCCTACTTTCAATTTCTTAGTGCTCTTACAGAAATCTCTGCGTGAAATTTCAAGTCTGCAGGCCTAGTAGTTTGAGCCTTGCGTCTACTTTTATACATACATACAAATAAATTCTTTAACAAGCAGATAACAGATGTCTGTTTGCCCTTAAGGGTTTAAAATGATTTATAAGTTATTTAACCTGTGCGCATGTTGCAGACGCGCGTCCATGATGTCTCCGCGTCAGCTGATGCGCAACTCCAACATGACGCAGAAGTGGCAGCGCAGGGAGATATCCAACTTCGAGTATCTCATGTTTCTTAACACGATATCCGGTAAGATATACCTTCATTATAATTTGTAGGTAGTCTAGACATATAATTGCAATGTGTAGATTTATTGAAGCCAAAAATTGTAAAGTCTACTTATATATTCATGTACGATGCCATTGTATATGTCAAAATGTTGCCGAGTATTAAAGTGGCTTATATGTTTAAAGAGAAAAGTGACTTCTTTAGAGTAAATGGAGTAATTACTCAAATTCACATACAGCTTTTTACGGGCTACGCGTACAGCAAAACATGATACTCCCTTTCCTGCCCCTTTACGTCTCACCCCTCCGCGTGCGTCATTGTTCATACCTAATATATTATTTCACGCCGTTAACTTTGAACCAACACGCCGCTGTGACGTCTCATCTTAATTTAATTCTATTTGTTTTCCCGATTATATAAATCTTTGGACACAAATCAATCCCATCAATCTAAAGTACAAGCAAGTCGGTTGTTAAGCACCGCAATAGAGCGCAGCGGTCTTCGCTTGGTTTGTGTCGTTAATTTTTCAACGCAGTGTAACCTGATATTTTTATGACATAACGTGTGGTTACGTAAGTGTTATGCTACACTGACGTTCGATCTGTGCTCGTTGTTAGCATCAATCAGTTGCCTTACGTTTTGTATATCTCTCTACAAATACTGCGCAATTGGTAATGTCAACAACTGTTGTACTGTCGACCTACATAGAAATGGTTACGCACCATATTTAGTGGCAATTGTAAAACGTTCACTAAAAACGGTTTGGTTTTGGTTTTGGTACTGGTTTTAGGTTTGGTTGGTTGGGTCTGGTTGTGGTTTAACGTTCGCTAAAAGCTGGAATTGGTTATCTAGGTGTTTAAAGTAGTCAATTTATGAACTATATTAGTTCAAAGTAATATATGTTGGAGGATCTTTTGTGTTCAAGTCGTAAATGACAACGGTATGAAGGCTGCTTGTATTTTAATTTAAAGTAGAAAGGAGATAAACGATAGGTTTTGAATTTATCTGGAATTTTGCTAGAAAACTATTTAAGTAATACTAGTGATCCGCCCTAGGTTCGCCCAGCTAGCGGATATTATATTGATCCGATCTCTGACGAACCTCACTGAATCCTTCATCCTCTAGGCCAATAATACGTTTATATATACCTACCTATAAGTTTACATTTTTCGAGTTCTTACAAACAATTTTTTCATGTAAACCCTATGTGTACCTTTAAACTAACCCCTTTGTGATATTTGCATACAAATTGCGAACACTAGGCAGTTGCAATGTAGAAAACAATTCACTTGTGAGACATTTTATACACCTTAAATCTTTCTTTTCTCTGTTACACGCACTTTCCCACCCTTTCATACGTTTACATGTACCAGATCACAGAGCGCAGCTATAAGCCGGTCATTTTACCATCGTGCATAAATCATTGTGCTCTAAACTATCTTCTTCCTCCACATTAGACCGTTCCAATTCTTTTGGCCCGCACGTGATGTCGAGGACAGAGCACCCGCTGACTCAGAGAGTGCATAGTACAAACACATCGAACTGTACTATCAAAGCATTATCTAATCAATCCGTTACATCCGACCTCTGTTGTGTTACGGATCTCCTTGGATTGTGTGTTACTGCCTACGACAACTATGGATCGGGCTTGAAAGTAATATCCTTTGCAATCTTCGGTTGATATTTTTGTAATCAAGAAATTTTCGTGTTTCGTGAAGCGAAATTAATAGTTAGGTGTCGCCAGACAGAGGAATAAAAACAAAGCCCAAACAAAGAAGAGAACGTCACATATGTGGCTGTCACGGTGACCGTGTTGCAGAACATTGACTTGCTGAACTCTCATCAAAGGTGCTATCAAATAGGTCGTATGATTACACGACGTAGACTTATTTTGTGAGATAACGTCCGTTGACGTATTAGAAACGTGATCAAGATTAAAAACAAGACGTAGCACCTACAACATTAACTAACGTAGTACGATATCAACTGCTTAATTATCTTGTGATGCCCAAATTCTAGCGCATAACCCATCTTGCAAGAACAAATACAGGTAATGTCGGTTAAAACCTCACAATATTCTACCTGTACGTCAATGGCGGAAGAACAAGAATAATATGTATGAACCAGATAATCTTTTATTCAATTATATTACAACAGTGTAAAGCCATAACCTGCTTGATAGTTAAATTAATGAAAGAGTCGTTGAAGGAAAGCCATTACAGTAATACTCCAAGAACCGTTTTATATGCAAATTTAGTTGTTAATCGCAACTTTCTAAAGAACTCATTTCAAGTAAGACTCCTCCTAATTGCCTCCTAACTGCCAGTACTGCAAATGAAAAAACGCTAAACTAGTTCAGAAATTAAATTACATTTTGAGTTTATAACGCTTACCACGTGGCATCTAGAGTTTCAAACATGAAACAGAAGTCAGCAACATTGCTGTATCAGGTATTAAAGCGTAGTAGGCTAGTATACTTTACTATAATATTAGCCGTCACGTGAAGAGCAAGGAGGAATCTCTTGACTAAAGACCTTTCACTTTTGTCACCTTTGACTAAAGACGCTGTAGGGGGCGGGATGCTTCAGGTGTTCCGGCGAGACTTTCAGAGGGAGAAGCGGGGAGGCTCTTCTTCCCCAGGAATGGAGCAAACAGCATCGTTGGCTGACGCAGGTAGGGCTGCGGATGTGTGCGAGAGCGTTGCCGTAAGCCCTCCGCCATGCGGGGGAACATTGTGAGGTTTACGTTACGAATCCGACATAATCCGCATTTGTCCCTGCAAGGATATGCGTAGCCATTACCTCACATAAATAAAGGCTAGTAAAGATCCTAGCATCCTGATGTCTCCAGGTTACGAGTGGAACTGTGGTCGGTCACAGGACTCAGTGTAGTAAAATTCAGGATAACATATAGTCAAGAGTAGGTGAATATCCCGCAGACCTTATTGCTCATCAGATATACAAAAGTACAATAGACAATACACAAAGACAGCCCTGTAACCTCAATCCCAATGTCTGAATAGAATCCAGTTCGTTTATTGACTAAATTCATTGGATCAATGATATCATTTCCTACAAGCTATGCAAACATTAAGACCAGAGCTTCTCAAACTGGCACACAGAGAACACTTGGGACCGTTTTAAATCTATACATATAAAAATGAATCCCTATTTCCCTTGGTCATGGCATCATGCTTGGCCGACTGGACCGATTACACTAATTCTTTCTTTTCGTGTTTTTTACTGGCTGGAGAAGGTTGTTATCAAAGAAAAAGATATTAGAGTTGTGCGAAAATTATAAATTTTAAGAATCTTAACGACCATATTAACTTTTCTAATGTGAGTAACCTTAGCGCTTTTGGCAGGACTGTCAGTCGTGTCATTGGCGCGATTACCTTAATTAAGGGATGAATGTTTGTATGACAAAGCCGGGGCTAGTATTTATAGTTAGTTAAGTACCTTTCATAACTTTAGAAAAATTGCCAAATATTCATAATCCATACAAAATCGTCTCCCACTCTTCCAGGAATCTCGTACGAAACCTACTATTACTATAATAAATAAATAAAATTTATTTCCTTAAACTAAAGTCACATAAAGAGAGAGAGAAAAAAACAAAACAAGGGTAAGTTAAGGGTAAATAGGCTTAGCTAATGCTGCCGAGCTGATTTCCAGCCTCCTCGTTCCTACCGTGACAAGTTCGAAAAAAAAATGGTACAGGTGGTCAGTTAGTAATATAGATCTCACTGCATTCATGCTGCGTGTGTGTGTGTGCGTTAGATATGCTTAGTTCAATAGATTACTTGCTTAACAAAGAGATGGTATTGAAACTATTAGTTATATAAAGTTTGAGAAGCGCTGGTGTAAATTGTGCTAAAGTGTAATGACCGACTCGGGGCCGGACAGTTTCTGCAACGTCCGAGTTATGAGGAACTATTTGATGTACGTAATAATGTGATATAACAAATAAAGAAGACAAAAGAGCAATTACGAGAGTTCAGAATTAATTCAACATTTTAGAAAAGAGGAAGGAAGGATTAGGAAAGACTGAAAGGTATACAAAAAAAGGGAACAGGGGAAAAGAATAAATAAAAATTAGCCTAGCTTTCTCGCTGATAAAAGAACTCCTTATTGGCGAAAGAATTTTTACAATTTGTTCCTTAATTTCTGAGTTTATTTCGAACAAACAATGAAATCTTCACTTTATAAAGTATAGATTATCAAATGCCAATGTATGATCGCTTCAGTGTTGCTGAATGTTGTTCAATTGTTGCTGAATCCTTTTGTGTTGTTTTTATAATTGTCAGGACAAGGTTTAAATAAAATTTGAATTAAAAATCTCCCATATAAAAAGGAATACAAGACAGTAGGAAGGTTGCCATTACAATGTTACGTGTTATGTTTTTATAATAACAACTTTTTAACATATTTGACCTACAATTCCGAGACAGAATAAAGTAATAAACTTACACCGAAATAAAAAACAACTTTATCAACTTTCTTCACCTCTCCAAAGTAATGTTTATGATATGATAAGTTACAATATCACTCATAAAAGCCATTATGTATCCGTCCCTTCGTGTTATCGTGTCATGAATAATTTCCCCTATATCATAAGAGTCACTACATATTTTGTTTACATTGACGATGAGCGCATTTGATAGACAATTAAGTTATGTACATGCTTAATTGGCATGCCGTATATGTGATTAACATTTATAAATCATAATAAAAGCCTGTGTTTATTTTAATTCATGCTTATTGCTCTAACTCCAGATACACTGAGTTGTCACGTTATTTCAAATCACCTCGGAAATATGCGATATAGTAGGAACAAATTTTCAAACAAACTATTCTATAACTGACCACCTCAGTAATTCATTATCAACGTTGAACCAATGCCAATATTTGAATGAAATTATGAACTATTCAATATATTACGCATATTATGAAAGAAATTGATTTTTTTTTCTTTTGTTTTTTCTCTCTGATGCGACATTCAGGCACGGATCTAGGGGGTGCAAACCGAGGTTCTCACCCTTGGCAACAGTTTCAGGGTACACTAAAATCACAAGTTATTAGGATTTACGGAGACCTGGTTGGCTCGCCGTTTCGTTTTCGTTGTCCGATATATTTGACAAGATCTAGTTTTATATTAGCCTTTAAAAAGATGGAGAAAGGGGTTTCAAGTGTCTCCCCTTGATTCAAAAAAATCATAGATCCGGGGCTGCCTAAATTCATACAATATTAGAATTAAAATGTTCTTCTTGCCTCCATTGCAAGGCGTTTCTTACCGTCCAAACGTCATCTGCATCATATTATAATGAAAAGAGTATAATTGTCCGTTTTGTTCTTTACCGAGCAAAGTTTCTATGATAATTAATTTATTACCCACATGTATGTGATACTAATTCTCACAAGGAAGCTAACTAGATCGAAATAAAACTGACACAAGCGTTGTGTTGCCATTTAATTTACTAACCGAAAATAAAATATGATAATATTCTTTATGTCTCAACTTAAACTTATAGTAACAAAGTAACTTAATAACTTAATGGCTTACCGTCCGACTTGCAGTTTGACTCTTAGGTCGGTATAGATTAACTAACGTTTTTCGGGTACTTTTATCTTCTCCAAAAAATATGAACTTAATGTTTAGTGATAGGTTCCTTATTCACTAGGGTTGTGAAATAATTATCACCTTAGTAACTTAGCTGACATCCTTATGATGAGACAGCAACTGAAATACAATACAATTACATTGTAATAATTGTTTAGTGCATTTAATTTATTTCCCAGATGCTTATTTTATTTTATGTAGTCCGTAACTAAGACAGGGAAACTTTATTCAGTTTGTTTTAAGGTTTAAATAGATCTGTATTGTAAAGTTTATATTTTAACTAGATGTTACATACTCTTATAGTTCTAAAAGAATCAAACATAGAACAAATAACCTCAATTTAATAACAATGACTTATTACTTGTTGCAAGGATGAATGAAGAGAGAATAACGAAACAAATTTATGTAGCAAAAGTGAGTGGCGGTGTTGGTAGGGGACGCCCTAGGAGAACTTATATCGATCAGATTAGTGGCTTACTAAAAAAGGCCGATATAAGGAGCACCCATAACCGACGAGCATGTATGCGTAGATGTATGAATGTAGAAGAAGCGAGAGAGGTGTGCCAGGATCGCGCCAAATGGAAATCCATGATAGAGATCACCCAGAGGGGTAGGCAGAGGCCTATCCCTCTGGGTTACGGGCGTGAGCGCATATTTATTTATTTATTATTGATGCTGACGACCAAATTCAACAAAGTATAATAATTTTATTAGATGAGCTTCTCAACCTGAGCTGTATACGACACCAACGTTTCTTAACTTAGAATAGCCTTAGTACAGGTCCTCGTGGCTTACAACTTTTGACTATTCTTCTACTTAATTTGCTATTGACCTTTAAAAATTATGGATTTAGAAAGCCCGGCAAGGCTTGAGTTGACGTGAGTGGCTTGACTGTTACATTTTATCTATAAAAATCAATTAATGTTTTTGATTCGACTTCTGTAGCTTTTAAGTGATCTCTGCTTACCCTTCTGAGTCACGGGTGTGAGTGCGTATTTATTTGTTTATGTATTAAAAAATAATTGTAATGCTAAAAATTATAATCACGCTGTCTACTAAATCCTACCTTTTCAAAACTTCCATTATTCGCATATCACAACACATTTAACCAAACATTCCTGTCACCACTAATGTTTGACATCTATCAATGTATGTTTTGCGCGCGAAACGTAACTGTTTAATATGGTCGTCACTAGACGGAGTATCACTGAAAACTAGTTTCACGTTTTTCACTAAACAAAACCCACTCTCACTTCGCGATTTGCACGAATTTCGCAGTGACGCCGGCGTGTACGAAAGTTGGCAACGCTTTGACGAATGCCGGGCCGCGTCGCCAGATGGGAAAAGTATCGTCACGTGGGTACGACAATAGGTCTACTGTACGCTACAGATAAAGTGACCTCTCATTCTCGATTGCACTTGCAAATATGTCTATTAGTATATACTGTCGATAGGATCAAAGAGCATAGGCCGTTTATAGTGCATTCTGTTCATATTATATGAGTATATTATATGTTATATGTTGCCGTGTAGCATTCAATGTTTACACTTTTATCTTCATATGTTTGCTTTAGGTATCTTCAAGATAAATTGTTTGAAGTTTTTTATCTTTTGCATATAAATAACTTGTTCACGGTTCGTTGTTTTATAATTGTGAAAAATTTACTGACTTTTCTGTAAACGGTGATACAATGCTGTGAACTCGGAGCCGGACACTTGACTTAGATCCTCAATTCCTGACATTGTGATGGAAGAATAGGAAAAATTAAAACTGCGTCACGTCAAATATTTTTCTTCGTACCTTATTATTATCAAATAGATGTTAATCAAGAGGTATCTGATATAAGGATAAGATTGGTAGAAGACATGTCTGGCGTCTTTTATTCGTAAACAAGACACCATTACTTATCTTATAAAGGAGACTTGTGTCTAACATTAACTCAAATTCAACGGTACAGACATGGTAAAGTAGCAAAAATTAATTGAGAACTAAACGATTGTTAAGTCACGACATTGTAACACAAACTAACACGTCGCGTGACATGTTTGTGATTACACGTACCAATCAAATAACGGTAAAGGAATCGATAATTCTTTGCCGGTTTAAAATTGCGACATCAGACAAAGGAATGACTTTAGATATAAAAGACTTCAACCAAACTTATTCTATTGTGTGTGTGTGTGTGTGTTCTAGTAAGAATAGCATTCATTCGATTCGGGAGTCCGTCCTTGATGAAAAGAAACTTCATGATTTATTTTACCTGCCTACCTTAAGCAAATTAATGTAAGCTATAAAAAGGTTTTAGTTTTTCAAAACAAATTGCTTCATCGCTGAGCATTAAGGCCGAAACGTGTCACAATTTAACAGGCCAGTGTCAGAGAGAGCGGTATACGGCGTCTGAATGAGTGTAGTTCCTACAATATCACTCAAATTTCAGTTGAGCAACCAACCTTCATAATATCGGACCAAAAATTGCCACTTTCTGGCAACAATTGCGTGCGTTAATGGGGCGGTAATTTTTTACGCGCTCGAACAGGTTTGTCGATGTCTTAATACCAAGTGTTACAGCACTTCGCCGATACTGTTCAGCCGTTAACAACTGTGCAAGACTAAATTACAGTTTAAATCTAACGATTACCCGGCTGGCAAACTGAAATTCAGTTATATCGGTAGTTAGGGGATACCATCTTTTGATATGCTCGCCTTTTTCTTGCTCCTAGTCGACCCAATTCGGTTATAGTAATAAAGTGACGACTCGAGCCGAGGCAACCCTCGAGCTAAGTGCTTTCTGCACCCTGCCTAGGCTAGGTGCTTTCTGCACCCTGCCTCTTTAAGCCCTGTAGATGCCTCCTCCAGGCAAAGAGTAACGAGTAAGTCAAAAAAATCCTTGACGAGCAACACTAAAAGGGGAAGACGATCAGTCTGTGCAAGCGTGACTGTTTGTTTGTGTTCTTAACAATAATCTCTCAGTAACGAGTGTAACCGTAGGCGACTTGTTAAGCGTGCGCCATGATAAACTGTCTGTTGCGTCACCAGAGACACGTCCGAGTGCATTGTTTAGTGTTGAAGGTAGGTTCGAAGAACTCATTTTTACTATGACACACCGAGATTGACTCGATGAGCACGAAATATGAGTGAACAGTATGACTCATTTTTTATAGTTTTGAAACATATGCGCATAATGTAAAGACTCAAGTCAATATTGTTCTAATTGGATGGATAGAATTTTTATTTTGTGGTTAAACCGACATATCGACAGTAATTTAAGGACAGAATCGAACCCACGGCCTTACGCTACGTCCATAACCTGGGTATCCATTAAGCTATAGACGCTAGAAAGAAATGAAACCAGAACAATTCCTGATCCCACCTCACTGAAGTGTAACTCTAAATGTCTATCACCTAAGAGATGATGATAAATTTAGTTGTTATGAACGCAGGTCTATACTTCCCAATATACTATAGTATTATAAGCAGTTTCAAGTACATTAATGTATTGCATAAACAATAGGGTCTTATCGCGGTGTTAGTCAACTCGCGAGTTGGCGCTGCGAATCATGTGACGGGGACATATCGTGCTATCACCCGCCGAGATGATACATGGCGTACTCTTCGTTTCTCTGACAATATTTCAGGACCATCGCACGTACTCAAATGAAACAATAAGGTCCTTTAATCGAAGGATCGATAGACTATTCTAGACGTTTCTTAAAGTTCGCTGGAGTATTTTAGATTTGTCAATTACAAATATAGTTTAAGAATAATGAATACATATACAGATATACGAATACTCATACACACTGCTATGTATTTAAGCATTCCGCTTGCGATCTTTATTAGCAATTATGATAAGGGTTTTTAAACTGAGACAATTTCAACTGGTTACTATAAATAGATCTATTTTTAATAGCCTTGTTCTGAAATAAATATATAAAATAAGCCTTTATTACTGTTTTCAGTTACAAAAACAAATTATTAAGTGTCGATGAGTTATTAATTTAAATGTTTCATTTCAATTCTGATCCTATATAAAGTTAAATTACAATTTCACAATTTTTTACTATTTCTAAATTAGAATAAATCTTGTACTACATCATATAAGTCATCACGACTCGTGATGTTTAGTTTAGTATCTTCTCAATAGTTTAGTATCTTTTACACAACTACTTACTATTTATATCATTTATATTACGGCTAGTGGTAGGGGAGCCGAAGCAGGGATTTCTGTACATCCTCGAGCGCGTCAGATTTACATATCGAGGGTACCTTGGACCTGTTAGTACTCTACACCACAAATCAGACATTGTCGAGTGCGTCAGATTATGATAAGGGCTTTGAGCTCGATGCAAAGGAGTGCAGGGATTACAAATTTGTTATACAAAACCGTCACCTGGGTACCTATTGATTAAAGATAACGTCATAAGTTACTAAAGACCAATTTTTCAACCAGGACGCACTTACAACGATCTGAACCAGTACCCCGTGTTCCCGTGGGTGCTAACCAACTACGAGAGCGAGGAACTGGATCTAAGCCAGCCTTCAAACTACAGAGACCTGTCCAAGGTGAGTATTTGATGCCTTTCGCACTAGAAACTACTGTAAGACTAGTAGTGGTATAAAAGATTCTGTTAAATAATTAATTAAATTACATTAACTTTGTGTTCAGCCGATCGGTGCCCTGAACCCGAGCCGGCGCGCGTACTTCGAGGAGCGCTACAACACGTGGGAGCACGAGTCCACGCCGCCCTTCCACTACGGCACCCACTACTCCACCGGCGCCTTCGTACTCAACTGGCTCGTTCGCATCGTGAGTGCATATATACTGTCTATTTCATTCTTTCTTTTATATAGATATTCATACTACCGGACCCCACAGACGTTGGCCTGCTCGAAAATTGGCTTTTTGCTTATTTCATCTCATCTCTAAAAATTTTAAAAATATTGCTGGAATCCATTCACAGCCCTCGCCGCCATTATTGTTATTTGATATAAAAAATATTTTCCCTTTGAAGATTAATTTCGCTATGTCCAATGATTGTAATTTGTATTTCTCCACGATCCGTCCTAAGTTTTCCCACTTCTTGGCCAGCGTCACCTAAAGATATGATATATTATAGATATTTATTTAATACACAAAAGACAAAGGATTCATGGAATCTTACTCAAAAATACCTAGTATCTAAATAGGTTGAGATATGTTGTGGCAAAGCGTGCTAAATAAATGTAGGCTTGACCGCAACCTTCACCCATATTGCTAATTGTAACTTATAATGTTTACTTTAATTGATAAACTAATTCAATGACTTACTGATATGACATTATATTATTATAGATTAAATTTATTTCCAGCTAAAGGTAGCAATATGTATTTTTTTTTCGATATCATAAAAATGGTAGGTAGCCCTCCCATAACATTAGATCTGGTCAAGTTTGCACAAAGATCGGTTCCCTGACCTCATCCAGTAGACTAGTAGACTCCCCACCAGGGAACCGATTCTTGTGGCGATCATATCAACGTTTGAAGAAATATCAAAGTACACTATAACAAAGTATTTTCAATAAAAATATTAACGATTTCACAATTAACACAGGACAGGGGATGAAGGATCAATTTAAATTAGAGGACACACTAGCGCCATGCGGTGGAAGTGAGACGTCAATGCAATTAAAGTCGCGCGCCCGACGTCCGCCGACAGGTGGCCGTGTCGGGGAATAGGGCTGCCTCTAATTCGTTTATTAGTTAAAAATAACGTCTATTTAGTCTCAACTGCTAGAATAGAGATGATGTATAGCAACACCGATATAGCTGTTGCAATTTGCAATATATCGATGCTTTTCCTTCTATTTGTCTCATATGAAATGCTACTTTGAATAGAAGCTTAATTCACGGCACAGATTAACCACCAAGTTATAACGTATATTGTACGTAAAACGGCGTGCAGACGCAGCTCCCAATTTTACTCTCAACTAAACGCGACAAAAGAAGTGTTAAGTTTTCTTACCCAATCGGAATTAAAACACATTTATCGACATACAAGGAATATTCGTATAACATATTTCAATTATTGATGTTTCATCGATACCTATTTTTTGATGTAGGTGACATAAGGTAGTCTGTGTAAGCCAACCATTTCATTAAAACGACATATTTATTTACCCAGTTATTATATACAACTAGAGGTTTCATATTTGTAAACTGGAATGGCTAGAACGTGTGGAACGCGTATGGAGCGCGTTAATTTGCAGTTGTGAATTTATACTGCCATTTGTGTAATTTAGTCATTATAGCCTCCATGTTTAGCTCTCACAATTTTAAATACTGATAGAAGTGAAAAAATATTATTAAAAGCGCAAAGTGACAACCCTAACGGTGATTTAATTAATTGCGACAAGAGTCGTGAAAGGTAAAAAACAGAGCCCATTGAACATTTTGTTCGGAGCGAAAATAGAATGATAACTTTTACT
This sequence comes from Papilio glaucus, assembly GCA_000931545.1. Lineage (NCBI taxonomy): Eukaryota > Metazoa > Arthropoda > Insecta > Lepidoptera > Papilionidae > Papilio > Papilio glaucus. The sequence continues at coordinate 407,603 of JWHW01026795.1, forward strand.
TTTAATAGTGTTCAAAGAGGTTTATTGTGGTAGAGGGACATCGCGCGTGAAATTACCAACACTTGATTGATTTTGATCTGAACACTGCTTAATTGAAAATGAGTCAACCTTGAAATGTACAGAACGAAAGTGTCTTTGATTTACATTGGAAACTGTTTGATAAAGTGTTAAAATGCCTTCCAAAGATACTTAGGCACAATAATACACGAATCTTCCTAACTCTGAAGTTAGTTCAAAATTAATAGCGCGGAGGAGAAATCTCTTTATCTTCCTCTATAACATTAGCTTTTAGTTGTACAGAATGTTGATAAAGATCTTATATGTATTGTCGGCATATCCAATGCTTACTCTCTCAAACACCATATAAGTACATAGTGGGAGTCACAGACTGTGTTACTTTACAAGTTTTTTACTCTGTGTCAGGAGCCGATGACGACAATGTTCCTGGCGCTTCACGGCGGCAAGTTCGACCACCCCAATCGACTATTCTCCTCCATCGCGTCCTCCTGGAAGAACTGCCAGAGGGACACCTCCGATGTTAAGGTACTTACATATCCTGTCATATATCTACATTTTAACCCACCTAGAAGTACTTAAATAGTCAACTTAAGGGCTTGTTCATATGCCGCGCTGAGGCTCTATAAAGAAAAAGATGCTCAAGTCTCTTCCATCGCGTCTTGCTGAAAGAACTAGAACTATAGAAGTACAAACTTTCTAGACAAAACCAGACAACTAGACAGTTCGTTCATATGTGCTGTAAAACAATCATATGTAACTTTATCTCTCGCGATGGTTTTTTTATAAAATAATGTAGCAAGAGAGCAAGCGATTCACCTGATGGCAAGTTACTGCTACAATCCAAAGACATGGAACAACCAAATATGTTGCAGATGTTTTAGTAATGTAATATTTACCCCTTACATTGGAGAAAAGGAGAGATACATAATGAAATGGAGAAAGTAAAGTTGGGATGGGAAGGGGAAGGGATTAGGATATGCGCCTCCGACACATCACTCAATTACCTTTAAGGTACCTCTGCTTCAGCCTGTCTTCTGTGAATACTTCTCCGGTCCCTTCTCATTCATGTAACTGCTGCCGTTGCAGACCTCTACCACTTTTTATGAACACTTGGATCCATGTTAGGTCGTACTTCTTCATGTCCCCTTTCAGGAATTGATCCCGGAGCTATTCTTCCTGCCGGAGATGCTGGTGAACAGCGCGGGCTACAAACTCGGCATCACGGAGTCCCCCTCTGGGGATGTATTACTTCCCCCCTGGGCCTCCTCCGCTGAGGAGTTCGTGCGCATCAACCGCATGGCGCTCGAGTCGGAGTTCGTCAGCTGTCAGCTACATCAGTGGATTGACCTGATCTTTGGATATAAGCAGAGAGGTAAAGCTCCATTTTTTATCAATACATATAAAATAGTTCGCTACTGCTCTCGCTGTGTCTGTCTGAACACAATAAATTCAACTATAACCATTCCATATGCTATATTTTACAGGTCCTGAGGCCGTGCGCGCTACGAACGTCTTCTACTACCTTACATACGAAGGTGGGGTCAGGTTAGACCAGATCACGGACCCGGTCACCCGGACCGCGGTGGAGGATCAGATCAGGAGCTTCGGGCAGACGCCGGCACAGCTGCTGAGCGAACCGCACCCGCCGCGCGCGTCCAGCCTCCACCTCGCGCCGCTCATGTTCGCCGCGCCGCCTGATGATGTCTGCATGCGGCTGAAACTGCCCTCAAACGCGGCGGTCGTCCATGTGTCTGCTAATACGTATCCGCAGCTCGCTATGCCGGCCGCTGTCACGGTAACTAATTTATACCGAGCAGTTTACGAATTACACACAAGACAAAAGTTAATTTACCATTCTCCACAATTATCGCTTTTAAGAGTTATAGTTGGGACATGTTTACTTGCTAATAATTTACTTTGTACATTTCGTTGCACTAATATATCCGGTTAATACAAAACCTACCCATAATGCTGGACTAGAAGATGGTTACGTTATTTTTAAACCTTTACTTCCTCTGTGGAATTTCTATTAGCGATTTAGTTTCTCCCTTCATTATCATATTTTCATAAACGCTTTTCCAGGTAAGCGCAGCGCGCGCATTCGCGGCGCACCGCTGGGCGGGAGGCGGCTGCGCGCACTCGGCCGCGCGCGCTGACCTCGCGCCCCACCACGCACCACACCACCACCACCCGCTGCTTATGGACCCTGTGTGGGGTTAGTGCCATCACATTACTCAAATCGCAAAAATAATCCATAAGATATGAAATCGGTCTCGCAGCCTTCATACTTTTTCCTCGTTTTATAGCTTCGGTTTTACAGCGTAAAACTCAAACTATAGATTCAATTATTAAATTTTTCCTTCTTTTAATTCCTTTAGACGCAGCAAATCTAATTCATAAAGACAAAAGTTACAATACTGTCAAAATGAAAAGTCACTAGTAAGTAATATGTAGCCATAAAAGTGCTACCAATGATCCATACCATAGGCATTGGTCTATCTGGCTGTAGGATGGAATAATGTGGAAGGATGTAACAATATGGTTGGTGTTGAGGGATGTATAACATTTTTGTTGAGCGATGGGATAACATGTGTTGTTTCTTGTATAGCTGGAGGCGGCGCTGGCGCGCTCTCGCGGCGGCAGCTGGGCGACAACTTCTCCCAGCGCGTGAAGGCGCGCAGCAACTGCTTCGTCACCACCGTCGACTCGCGCTTCCTGATCGCCGCCGGGTTCTGGGACAACAGCTTCCGAGTTTTCTCCACGGAAACCGGTGACTAAGTTTACATTCACTAGACAAACTTGTCAACGATAGTGTTACAAAACCTTTTTTAAGGTTTGAATTAGAATTAAATACAAATTAAAAATAACACATATGCTTTAATGACTCTCCTTGTTGTGATCCCTAACATTTGATACAATATGTTTCTAATAATTAATCCCAGTTGTTTTTAAATAATTAATTTCTTTTAAGATATGTTTCATGTATAATAGTTTAAAACGTATCTAACCATTTCGATGTTTACATTAAATGTAAAAAATATATAATTTTAGATAATTTTAATGAACTGTTGGTCCTTCGAGCCGGATCAAACGAACAAATAACTCCTTTCGAACCCTTCAGATGACGTAATTAATTATTTCGTCTGTATTTTAGCTAAAATAGTGCAGATAATCTTCGGGCACTACGGCGTGGTGACGTGCGTGTCGCGGTCCGAGTGCAACATCACCTCCGACTGCTACATCGCGTCTGGGTCCGAAGATTGCACCGTACTGTTGTGGCACTGGTCAGAACTTAATATTATTTTACTCAAACATTATTTGGAAAACATATTTGAACATTAAAAAATGTGATATTGAAAGCAGTAATAGTCAAACCATCCACGAACCTTTGAGAAGTTTCCCACACATTCTCATAACAACTATAAAAAAATACGGTCAGTTACATAGTTAATTCACGACTCTTTTGTGACCGTTGGTATCCTTAGTTCAGTGAGTATGTTTGTGCCTCAGGTCTGCGAGACACGGCGGCGTGGTGGGCGAGGGCGAGGCGCCGGCGCCGCGCGCCACGCTGTCGGGTCATGACGCGCCGCTCAACGCCGTGCTCGTCTCCGCTGAGCTCGGCCTAGTCGTATCCTCCTCAATCAGTAAGCTTATGACGTAGTTAAGACAGTATCTACATATATGTCCCTTATCCAGTAGACTGGGAGTCTTAACAAGGTCGTAGGTCCATCTTGAGGAACTACTTAGTTCGCACCATACTGTAAGTGTGAACACCATTCTTCACATAGGACCCTGCCTCTCTAGGACCTTTTGACCCAACCATTCTATTAGAAACTCCGCACCAATGCTCCCAGTTACCCTCTTAATAGTGGCGATATAATTGCGCACAGACGGTCCGGTACTGATCCACACGACATTCGGCGAGATGCTGCGCGCGCTGCCGAGCGCGGCGGGCGCGGCGCCGCAGCAGCTAGCTTTGGCGCGCGAAGGCGTGCTGGTTGTGGGCTACGCGCGCGGACACCTCGCCGCGTACACGCTCAACGGACGCCGGCTGAGACACGAGACCCATAACGATAACTTCCAGGTACGCGACCTCGCAAATGAGATGCTAGATATATCATTCTGTCTCATCGAAGGCATTTAGAATTTCAATTGAATTCATTTTTTTTTAATTTATGTTTGTGTTTATTGCGTGCAGTGCCTGGTGCTGTCCCGTTGCGGCGAGTACCTGGTGTGCGGCGGCGACGCGGGCGTGGTGGAGGTGTGGCGCGCCTTCACGCTGGCGCCGCTGTACGCCTTCCCGCCCGCCGGTGCGCCCGTCTGCAGCCTCGCGCTCTCTCACGACCAGAAGTACGTCTCTACACTCACAGCGAATCATTTGGCTATTACACGAGATATAATAGCCAAATGATTCGCTGTGTGTGTGTATATATTTTCGACTTATATCAGCGTACTGTTATAAAATAACACTAGAATTATTGTTTACCAGTAATTATTGAATTTAACGATAAATTCCAGCTACAAGAAACCCTTATAAGAAATCGCGGCCGTGAATCTGGCTGATGCCCCTGAATTCTAATTCCTGTTATATAACAATTATAAAATTTTACTTAATTTTAGACCGGTATAACATCCACAGGCTGCTTCACTAGTATTCAACATTCCGATTAAACTTTCAATTAATTCGTATTATTAACAGGATTCCTAAAATAATTTCTCCGGCCGTTTTGTAGTTTTATATCAGGCCAAGTTCAAAAATTAGCGGGAAAATTTCAACGTTAAATTATGATATTTTCAGATTCCTATTGGCGGGTCTTGAAAACGGCTCGCTGGTCGTGTTCCACATAGACTTCAACAGATGGCACCACGAGTACCAGCAGCGATACTGATCCACGCCGTACGCTCACTTTAACTACTGATGCAATGTCTGTCGATTGTACTTAAAATTGCTGTCGAAACAAACTTAAATGTCAATTGATGTAATTTTGACAGATGTCTTCAGTGTTACTATCGTATGTGCTAGGAGCTTAGAAGCATCAATACGAAGGTTTACATATTAAATTTCTTAATGCTACTCTTGATGCTTCTAAACTGTCAGTGTCCTTAATTAGAAGCTAGATAGGCGGAGGCGCTTAACGCCTCAACAGCTTTATAAGCATTAGAAATTGATAGTTTGTCGCTATGCTCCTCGCTATGATGGCCAGTGTTGCAACGTTTGCTATATAAAATTATATTTTGATATATTTTTCGAGCAATTAAACCAACTAAAAAAATCATAAAATAGAAAATACAAAGATAGGTAAATTATTAATTGCAGTTTTAATTTTTTTTAATTATTATCTACTAATCCTCTTATAAATTCTTCAGGCTTGTGTTTAATTGTTTTTTGCATTATCCAAATAATATGTTAGTATGAAATATTATTTTTTCCTTGTGCCATTGTTCCAATTGTATTGTATTTTCAAACCGGGCAACACTGGACGATCCTAGAAGAGATAATTGATTGGAAGGACAAGGAAGCATCGCATAATAGGAGTCAATGATACAACAACGTTATGTAAAAAGTTAATTTCTGAGGCGGACAAGTACTTACTTATTTTAGTTATAAGCATTATTGTTTTATTTTATTAACATTCCATTAAATTATGATTTATTGATAGTATTATTAAATGAAAATTATATTGTAACTAAATCAATTTATTATTTGTTTAATTTTAGTGCCATAGGTAAAATATATTGACTGCAATAGGATGTGTAAGGTATTTGTTTTTGATCTCTCGTATCAGCAAACGTCCATTTCTGTACTTAACAAAATTGATGGAGTGCAATATTTTGAAAGATTTTACTTGACGACAATGATTTCATTGAGAATGTTTTATTTTTTAGATTTTCTTTTCCTTAATTATATTATTATTATTTCTTGAATTTTATTTTATATTTCTTTGGTGATGGGTAGCTTAGGTATTTAATTTGTGTAAAATCAATTTGTTGTAATTATATTTTTTGATTTTTATTAAATGGTTTTATTAACATCTTTGTTTTTTTTTTAATTTTAAAACTTTTTATGTACTTTTTCTTTTTTTAATGTATACTGCGACTTGTTGATGTAAGAATTTAAGATAGAATAAAAACGCGAAAGTGCCAAATAGACATTTTCGCTCATAAACTATGTCAATATATGTACGTGTTGAGGGAGAATATGATATTTGTAATATTAAACGCTATTTAAGGCACATATTGAAGTTGTGTTACGGCTGATAAACCATAACGAATAATAGTTTTTTACGCGACCATTGTATTTAATGTAAATTCGATTGAAAGCTATATTTTTGCATCACTACACCTGCACCGCTCCTTCCGTTCTGTGATTTAGGCTTTAAATATGCACTCTTAGTCATAAAAGTAAAGAAAAATTAAATAAAAACTATCTTTTCCTACTCTCAGTGCCAAAACTATTGTTACTTACAGATAATGTAGAGAACAGTCGTATGAATACGCTATCAATAGTTCGGCAACGTCGCCCCTAACTTAACTCTACAGCTTTCCTTTAGATTAAGTTAGAAATTGAAATCTCTTAAAAACTCTAGAAACTTCTTGTTGGTAACTTATTTCGAGTAATGACTTCTAGTGAATTGTACAAATAAATCTTGGAACCCTTATTCTCTCACGTCCCACTGTAGTTTCTTAGATCCTAATTGCTAATTTCATAGCTAGTACTACCTTATCTTAGATTTTATCTAGAATCTTTACCTATTTCTTTAATTACGATCTATCCCTATTGATATTTTATCTTTCACATGCCTTTAGAATGCAATCTTAAATAAAATAAAATTGTTTACATAAATTATTATCAAGTCTTGCCTTGAGCTAATTTATTTAAATAAAATTATCAATATACATAATAAGCTAAAATCTTATTCTTATAATACATAAAAACATTTCAAATATCAAAGCACAGAAACACGCAGCACGCTAAAAAACACGCTACACGCAATTCTGTCCATTAAAGGTAAGATAATTTTAAGATACGAAATTTAACATAGAATAAAAATTAACGTTTTTATTCCGATAGAATAAGGCAACACTTGTATATTGTATTATTCGCTGACCTGTCCATTTAGTGGTAAGCTGAACTCGATTCATGACGTACACAAAATTGAATAACGCATTCATTGACTACGTTAAGGTCTAGATTGAATAATTATTATTTAGAACAGAGTTGTGACCGCCATATTAAATGCTAATACGCTGTAATCAATATTTATTCATCGCCGATCGCCGTTTGCATTTAATAGAAGCTATGTTTTAATACAACTTTAAAATGTTTTTAAATCTTACCGATTTTAAAACTACTAAAATTCATAATTAATGCCTGGCAGCACTGCTATAAAAGACAATGTTGGAAACTGCACATACACTTAAAGCATGCGCAATAGTCTAAAGGAGTGATTTTTTCACCCATATTTTAGAGTAGGCTTTCATTATTACACTTAAGGTTAATATACTGCCTCCATCAACTGATAAAATGTCTCGTTTAAGTACTACTAATTCAATATTATGAAAATGTTGTTGCGCGTATATTATAGTGAATTAAACTAGAATAGAGTAATTCGTAGACAAGTAGAGGGCGTAGATTTAGTTTAGTGGGTCATTTTGCATATAAGAAGTTGACATTTTTGTCCGTTGGAAATTGGATGTAAGACGACTTTAGCTTCTCGTTGAAATATAAACAACGGTAATTTACAACTTAGCAATGAATTTTTTCGTTTTAGAAGTTAGTTTTGTGGAGTTTTTATTTGTAAATTATAGGTTTTTAGTGTTACATAGAAAAATTTGATTTGTTAAATTTATCAAATGTATAATTTTATATGAAAGTTTAATAGGCAGGCTTATTAATATACAAAAAGTGTTTCAAACAGGATTTGATGAATCAACGAATATGACTGGTTTATTTACTATGGAATTGTGAAAGAACTAAAGGTTTTGCAAACGAAGTCAACAACGTTTTAAAATATGTAGATATTTCCTCAGTAATCAAGTTAATAAAAATAATAATTGAATTGGCCTTTGTGGGTTAGCATTTCCGAACGTATACTAACGTTGACAAGTACATTCAGGAAATAGTTACTATACTCGTGTAAAACGCTCGCTGCCCGTGGTGACATAAATGATTTATGATACATAATCGGTGCACTAGGGGGAGTGCGTTTACACTGCCGAAAACATTCACATAAAACATATTGTCATCTCAGGTTTATCAGAGAAACCTTGTATCACGATTTTACGCCAGTGGAAACCCACGTTAAAATTGCGGTGTGCCGCATATTATAAACCTTACCATCGCGTTCAGTGAAAGTAATACTTTCCTTAATATTGCAACTTGTTAAATGAACTTGTACGCTACATCTTATTTTTATATTAATAAGTCTGGTGTTCAATTATTTCGAGCATGTTGCCCAATGCTAGATTTGTTATTTCACTAGATATTGTTAAAGTAAATGTGTCACATTCTTTGATATACTATATATCTAATGCACATGCTTTTTGAGGAAAATTAAAAGTGTGATTTTCTTACAAAATACTTAAATTTTGTTTGAACACGTTTTATTTTAAATGTATTCTCACTGAGCGGTACTGCATTATCATATTTGATTTTTGTGCTAAGTGTATGGTGCGTTTGTATCTTACGAAAATGTCTTAAGTAAATAAATAAATTGCATTGATTAATTAAATTGTATTATTTAAATATCCTGTACGTTTATTATAAAATGACCCATATCCAATGCTCTGCTTGTACCCAGAGCGCAGTGGTTAAGCCGGCAGAATTTTTTTCACCGGTCGAGCCGGCCCATTCGTGCAACCAATGTTGTTCCGGGCTCTACCACTTTTAAACCTACATACCTATCTAAAGGATTTTTTTACTCATATCCTCTCGAGTTTGACATGCCAATATTTGGTATTGCTCGACGATAATTGGGCAAACTATGCAAATAATTGGTAAGAAATTGATAATTGTTATCCAATCTTACTCGATTTTACAAGTGCTATGTTTTTCGCAGGTTTGCATGTGTATCATATTGTATGTCCGTTCCATTGTGATTGTAGCTAAATGGCTTGACCGATTTTGATGTCATTAGTATTCTTCCATTCAGTGGCAGGATTATGATGTCAACATAAACTCCTCGGTATAGAAGTCATGTGTCAATAGGTTGTTTTGGTTTTATTACTTGCATATCTATGCCAAGACTCAAAAAAATAACATAAGGCTCCATTTACACCGCCGCGGAATGCAATGGAAGAGATTTTTTGCAACGAAATTATATAAGGATAATGAACTTTGTCAATTGTGATAACATACAAACTAAATAAAAGCCAAAAAAAGGTTGCGCGTCTTCCGGGAATTCTCACGCATTCTCGACATTTTTTTAAAGAATTCTAATTGAAATAGAGAAAATTATACAAGTGACATTCATTACGCTATGTACAATTTCGTTGCGAAAAATCGCCTTGAGCCTAAGGCAAGGTATGTATTAAAATAAAACATGTTATTATGTCATTTTTTTATTAAGTATAGCTTAAGAGCTAAGCGACGGCAGCAACGGGAGGCGGGGGCAGTGTCGCGGGCGCCAGGGAGCGCACGTCGCTCGTCGGCTCCGTGGGTATGGGCTCGTCCTTGGGCTCTGTCACCAGGATGTGGTCTGGCTGCGGCTTCTTGGGGCCGTTCTTGCCCTGTTGGTCCCATGGCAACATGATCTTGACCTGTGAATCAATTTATTTGTCAAACCAGTATACTGTAAAAAGTAATCAAATCAAAGGCTGAAAAGATATAAAACATAATGAAATGTAATAGAAAATAAATTTGCCAACTATGTGTTGTGTTAACTAAAGGTTAACATTAATCTGTACTGTGTTTATCCCTTGTGGTGAAGATTGCCAATATGTCTTCATATTTGATAGTGCATCCATACAACCCAACAAGTGCATGAGCCTCTGCCGACTAGTAAATCAGAATGCAAATTTTCTCACATTTTCTCACAGAAGGGTTAGCCAAAAGACTATCTTCATAATTTACTAATGAATATGTTGATGTATTAATATAATGGAAATTAAAGTCTTGATTAGTTCGTTAAAGCTTGTCTGGCCTGCACCGTACAAGAGCTCACATAAAATGAACCCTCCAATAAACAGGTCAGGTTACTTTACCACAACAAATTAGACCACAAGCTGTAAGAGGCTTGCCATCCCTGATTGTGTGGCTAACTACCATACTTTAAAACTTGTTTACTGGAAATTACTCAAGCCTTAGTTTGAGAACATCACAGAACACAGGTGAGAAGTTTGACACACTTATGCCTCTGCTTTTTGTAGAGTAAGGTGATGCAGACCACATACATTATACCTCTTCTTTTTCCTTATCCACTCCCCTTATATAGTTTGGCAATACATAGATAACTTGTGACAGTGGGGGATCTTGAACACTCGGAGTGGCACTGGTGACATAGTATCCCACCTGAATACTTATTCTCTTCAACTATAAAATAACCATTATTTAACATACCTTGATGCCAAGCACTCCTTGTCGTAACAACACATGCCGGGTCGCTGTGTTGACATAATCATTGCATGGGTCTCCGGAATGGATCATGAGGCCGTCCACAAATTTCATGGACTTTGCACGCTGACCACGTAGCTTGCCTGATACAACCACTTCACAGCCACGCGCCCCAGACTCCATGATGAATCGGAGCACACCATAGCAAGCACGACGGACCGCCAATCCTGTAAACATAAGAAACATGTTCGTACATGATTTTAATGAGTGAGAGTGAATCTCAATTCTCAAGATATTTCATTACATTAATAAAATAAAAAGTTATAACGAGTAAAATAGTAAACATGTATGTAGAGTATGCAGATGCTGTTACAAAACAGGGACAAGTTTTTTTGTATTGTATTTCTTTTCTGATGAAAAAAAGGTCTCTTTTGCAATAAGTCCACTTATCCACTCTTTCTTCCATAGCAGCATTATAAATATACGAAGTTCCACTTTTACTACATTCATAATGCTGCTATGATGTCATGATACATAACATGAAAAGTACGCTTGTTTCAATAACAAGTTAATTAATGGTGTTATTCATAGAATAGAACCAAGGTTAAGTTAATAAAATATACAAGAGGACCAAGAAATATCATTTAAGAAACAACTATCTGAAGCATACATTTTATCACTATCTAATAAAAAAATGCACAAGTCAAAAAACTTGAAACACTTGAGTTTACGGAAAAGTTCGAATTAAATTGGTCCATACAGCTTCACAGATGTAAAAATTGTATTTGTATACTTTCCATGGGTGTACACTGCCAAAAACATTCACACAAAACATATTGTCATCTTAGTTTTTTCAGAGAGAAACCTTGTATTGTAACAAGTTTATATGCCAATGTAAACCCAAAGTTTAAAGTGTACTTGATAATAAAGAAAATACTAACCTCCAATGAGTTTGTATCTTAAAGATTCAGCCTGAGCAATAGCGCAAAGACCACGGGTGGCGACCTTCTCGGCATAAAGCTCCACAGATTGTTCAGGAATATTAAATCTTTTTTGCACAACCGAGGTCAACTCGCGAATTCTGCGTCCCTTCTCACCAAGCACGCTCTGTGTTCTCGTCGCCATAATGATGATTTCTGACCGAATGGGGGTGACTCGCACCTCCACGCCGGAGTAGCCATCCTCAGCCAATTCTCTGGTTAAGAACTCATTAAGTTCAGCCTTAAACACACCGTCGCCGACGAACTGAAAATATCACGGAGGTTATGTATTTATTACGTTCCCCATAGAGACGTAACTTTGTTTACGGAACACTGATAATAAATTTCCGAGTTCTTATAATAGGTTCATGAGGCTACAAGACTATGTTAAGATTAGAAGAGAGAATCACAACTTTTTGACATCCGTTAACATCACGGTTTACACTAACACTTTTAATTACAACTTTCCATTTGTGGAAATAAATAACCCCATATTACAATTTGGTAAATTTATTTTGGATAGTATTTTACAAGAAAATAACATACTTTGCGCTTTTTAGAAATGTTGTTCACCGCCATGATTGCAACGGGGGCTGAGAAAACTCAAAAAGACAGAACACAGATCCACAAACGTCAATGTCAAACAGTTTTACGTTCCGTTATAAGTATGTAACTTAATAATGATAAACTTCAAATACTAAATAATAATATAAAAATAAATTCTTATAACATTCACTTGTTAAATTTATGTGAAGATATTTAATATATCGACAGATATATATAAAGCCCCTTAGCAATCCTCCTGGATCCGTCTGATGTATGGACGAAGGTGGAATAAACTTTTAGTATATTTATATATTACAAATATCCACCTAAGGAGTATTTATTAGCTGAAGATTCATTATCTCACACATATCCTTAATCTTATCATATATCCTTAACCTTAATCACATTTAATATCAGGTGAGTTCGTGCTCATACGCTAGTTTATTGGTTTGTTCATTATAAAAAAAGAAAACTCTAGAGGGCAGAATGTCTTTAGATTTCCCTTTTTTTAACACCAAGAGAAAATAATGATTCTTTGCTATAGCAATTATTTTAATTTATAGAATATAGAGTTCTGAAATAGAAGAAATAAATTAAGTTAAAGAAAACAACGTGTCCGTTAATTTCAAATATTGCATCTCACAAATTTTGGATAGTAATGTTACCACTGGCGTACAAATTTGTCGCGATACAAAAGCATGGTTTCTCTATCAATGTATCTATATACGTTCGCATAATCATTTTAAAAGTGACACAATGTAACATGTCTCACATGAGAAAAGTATCGGTACAAGTTTGTTACTACTTGTACAATAACGTAAATCTTATGTGTGCAAGCTCACGGGGTGTTAAGTTGAGATATTATCAGGGCTGCCAGATGAAAAAAGGTAGGTAAAATCGTACACCAATTCCCTATTTAATTATGTCTAGTAATATACCATGGAACAATGGATATGCGAACCATGTCATAACTGCTGTCAAAAACTTCGCTAGTCAATGTTCGTTGTCAGTGGATACTTAAATACGAACACGACACGCAGTGGGAACCCACGGTTATACTCATCAAAAACATCGGTCAAAAGTGTTCCAAACACAGTGACAGCAACATTCACACATATCAAATGGTGTAAAATGGAAGACAGCTACATGCTACATGACGTAAGCTAAAAAAAACACACACAGACCACAAGTGGCATATCTGCTTCTTTTTGTATTATATTGATAAAATAAAAAAATAAAAAGAGAGGAAAGCAAATACAACACAAACAATTTTAGGGTAAAAGGAAGAGGCCCAGCTGATGCTACTACCAGTTTGACACTGGAAGCCGCGCTGATTTTCAGCCTCCTCGTACTTACTGTATCCAAGTACGAGAAAATTTGTACAGGGGTTAGTCAGTAGAAGAGATATATCACTGCATTCGTGTTGTGTGTGTAGTGAAATAGGTAGAAGTAAATTTATAGCTATGAATAATAAATAATTACAACTATGAAATAATGGTTTAAGGTTGCAGGAAGTTAATATTATTTGGAGAATAATTTATCTTGCTTCATTTGAGTGTAATGTAGGTTTCCACTTAAACATTGCCTACTTAGCAGAGCAGACTTATATTTGAAAGACAATGCTCATTTGCTTCGGCACAGGGGGAGGCGATCATTCCAAATCTTTGCTGCATTTAATTTGAAGCAACCACTGGCTGATTTTGAAAACGTAATAGCTAGCAAGTTTTCACTAACAGGTCTCAGGCCTTTTTTGGTATCCTTTCTAAATGTTAATACTTGGAATAAATATTTTGGATATTGATATCACTCATTTCTTTATAAAAAGGTGAGATTAACTTTTAATTTTTTTTACTCAAAACATCAAAAGCAGTTACAATATCCCTTCTGTGCACTAATATATGGTTGTAGCTATTTGTAACATGTCACTCGCATCTTGCTATAGCGGAAAAGTTTAATAACTTGTAAATGTAGCAGATAATTAATAAAGAAAAAAACACATATAGTCAATTTTTTATTGAAAAATTCATGACTACATTCATCCCAAACCAGGTGCCATACTATGTTATCATAAAATATAAAACGTGTACCCAATATTCCACATAATTTTATTGCGTTAATAATTGATATTAAGACGAATCGAAAATAAATGCATCTTAATGAGCTTGTAATAACTTGTGGTACAATTTTATATAGGATTTTATTTTATTATTAATACTCGAATATAATAATACATATATATATTAGTGCTAGCAACACTATTTACCGAATGAACTTAAATAAATGTACTTTCGCCAACTTCATGTCTTATAGATTTTACAAATTCATGATTACAACTTGGCTAAACTAAACGATAATTATAAACTAAAAAGAATATTGTTCAATTCTCGTACTTAAATTAAATTAAACTTAATTATTATCAATACCATTATTTAGTCCCACAGAGCCGCGAGAATGACAATGTTAGAGAAAAGGGTTCGTTCCACTTCGTAATAGTCGCGTCAAGTGATATGAGGTCGTAATGGTCGACTTTGGTCGCCGAAGTCGTGTGACCCACATGACATAATTCCAAAGCGAAAAAAGAAATCAATTTATTTACCATCATCTAGGCGAACAAGGTGGAACAAACCAAACAAAGCGAGACTTGTACCAACTTAAACGCTATATGGACGTATGATGTTAAAAGGTGTTGAGAGCAACATTGCAACTTATAAAAAATTAGAGTTTGTGAACAAGTCAAAATAACCAAATTTAGCCACTTAAAAGTTTCTTCGTACCTTTGTATTTAAAGAAAATACAAAAGATATACTTAACAAAATAGACCCCATTTCATAGCCAATATGTAGAAACCCACAAAACAACAAAAATTCCCTTCTTCCAAGAACATTCTCCATGACATGTGGATTTCTATGTTATAAAAACTTTGTTTCTTTTTCTCACGATAGTAAAATGGTTTCCAATAATTTGATTTACTCCATAATTACGTTGCTCATAGCCGTATATCGGGTCTTTTATTTTGTGACAACATTATTGGCGAAATTATTGTAGAACAACATTATATTTGAGTGAATTTGTAGACATTTAACATAGGCTGTACGTTGATTGGTCAGTGAAGTTATAAAGTGTTAGATCGTAGTGTGGATTGGACAGAATGGAGCTTGGTCTTCTTCCATACAACCTATAGAACATCTTCTTAATCTTAACCGAATGAAACCATTCCAATGGAATCTCATTCAACGGGTGATTGTTACGTTGGCGGGTGTTACCTGTAAAAATAATAATTTATTATTACTATTTAAACTAAATACAGAAGGTATATAGGATTCTGAAACCAAATTATTTTAAAGGGGATCATTATACTACTTCCAGTAACATATCCTCATAGTGTCTGTAAAATAATAACTATCATACGATGCTTACTAGAGGTGTACTCTTGTGACCATTTTACACGATACTCTAGTAAGTAGTGAAGAATACATATGCCATTTTAACTTTAAAGTGTAGGGTTATGAACCCGATGCAATATCAAATGTGTAAACAATTGTATTGAGATATATCATTTCAGGAAAGACCTTTTATGTGGTGCACTCGTCCAACAATTTGATCTTGAAACTTTACAAAAGTATATTTTCTAAAATCCGGTTTTATTGAGATTTTTTGACGACAATTTGTGTACTTTAACTATAAAAAAGAGAATTATAGATTTAAAGTGATAGATGCACGCAACAACAGCAACAGTAAACGAATACCTTCTTTTATAATCTAAAAATGGTTAAGTTCGATTCTCAGGGATGAAAAGGTTCTGGGTTATTAGGGACATACAGAGGCGTGTTTTTGGTTTTTAAAATAGGGCTTCGTTTTTAGAATTTTTACCAAACTGTCCCAAAAGGTTAGTAATATTTTTCGCGCGTATGAATGTATATCCGTTCGAGCGGGACATCCTGTAGCTTGTATTGCATTCGATTCATATTCTTTCCGGAGAGTAATACGAAGATACGGTTGTTTTTTTTTTAAATTGACTATTGTTACAGTTAATACGGGTAAAAATATATTGCTGCCCCATTAGAGAGCTTGTAGACGTCTGTTTTTTCCGTCGGACGTCGGACCGTGTATTTTGCGGGATTTGCGGTGGTGTATACATGCACCGGTCCGACCAATTTACGCTGAATAAACCGCCGCCTCTATTTAACGGTCCGTCGTCCGGGGAAAAAAAACGGACGTCTACAAACACTTTTACTTATCAATGTACACATCCCTCTTCCGTTTCGTATGTTCTTGGCGGGTGGACACATTAAAGGCGTACTACAAGATATTCAAAAATAAGTTTGTTTAAGCTAACGAAACTAAGATACAACTTCTAATGTTTTGATGATTTAGTTTGAAACAATAATGGTCGTCGTGGGACATTTTAATAAACTAAATAACGGGTTAATAATAATTAGTTTTACAATTAAATTTAATTATTATACTGCAGTTCGAATTGACTATAATTTAAAAAAAAAAAACTCACGCACACGTTAAATCTAATCAAAATAATTAATTAACTTTGCAAAAACACTACATAAACAGATTACTGGCTTTTTAAATGAAATTAAGTTATCTGCATCACATTTGTATAGTATGGGATACATCACTTCATTCATCGTAAGCCTGTACAATTTTTACAACAACACTATATGAACCAACGAATATTTACATCTAAGTATTGTAGTCTTATGTTAGAAAGAGAGATACCGGTCGGCGCGCAGCCTCTTACATCACGTGCGTGCGAGCGAGAGGACAGCTATAGCAGCGGCATCTACGGCACGGAAACGCGCGCTCGCGGTCTTTGAAAAATAATGTGGGCGTGAACTTTTAATTAGTTCTATAGATATGTTTTTAATATGGCAAGCCTGGCTTTTTCGTTTGACTGACAAGTATAATATATGGATATCGGTCAAAGACAAGGAATCATCGGGCTCCCGCAACCTTAAACCGCGACGGCAAGGGGACTGTCAGCAACCTTGTTTTGGGAGCAGTCAATACTCGTAACAACGAGCTACTTTGCCCCTTAAAAATGTCT
>JWHW01026795.1:428040-453964 GCA_000931545.1 Papilio glaucus
CTCTAGAGAGCGCTATCTCGCGCGGCGGGATGCGCTGGTGCAGCCGCAGCGCCGACGTCGCCGCGTTCGCTAGCAGAGCCTTGTAGAACGCTGATACTGGACTAGAACAAGAATACACCTCTGCTGACCCGGATGTGGATGGTAACTAGCAAGTTGACGATGAAAAAATTATACATTTAACACGCACAAATCCCCTAGAGACCAGTGTTTTTTTTATTACAACTTCTGTTGCACCAATGGACCTGCTCGACCGATGAAATACCACAACCTCACAGAAAACAGGCGTTAAGTAGAAGTATTCTGCGTTTCGTCTGATGAGTAAGGTCAAGCGATCGCTACCCAATAGGCAACAAGCTAATGAGTTGCAGATGCGTTGCCTACCTTTAAGGGACAGATGGGACAAACAGAAAAAAAATATTTCTTTTCCCTATTTATCCCCTCCCCTGTCAAATTCAACTCTCCTTCCCATCCATTCCTAATTAAAAATTATTTTTTATAGTAGAAGGAGAAAATAAGCTATCTGCTCAAGAATTCATACTGGCAACATATTATGTACATTTTGTACGAGGAAGTGAACGAGAAAAGGGGAAGTGAGGGGTAGGGGTAAGAACTGCGGCAGATCAGTCATCAGCCGAAACGCAAAAAACTAAGTACGTCACGTCTGTATTCTTCGACGTCGTGGTTTGGTATTCTAGATGTGGCTTTACAACATACTACACTTAGGCAGGCCAGGCCTATATACAAACTATATTTTTCAATGATCATAAACACAAAAAATAATATAAATGTAAAGTGGTACACACACATTAAGCAGTCGTTACTTTCACTCACGCTACAAATATGATGTTGCACTGAAACAAATTGTTAACTTTATGCCGTCTCATTCTGACAGCTTTCACATCGTTAATATAAAATTTGTTTGCCACTTACATTTCTCTTGATGATAGTAGAATTCAATGTTACTGAGATGGAGCATTTGCAATTGACACATTTTTTCTTATGGAGGAGTAAAATTTGCAACATGAGTTGCCTACCTTTAATTGACCACGGGATAAACAGGGAAAAGGTTATTTCAATTTCCTATCCATTCCCTCCCCCAGTATTTCGTTGGTCAACCAGCTCATTGGAGGCAGAGATGTTGTTGCTGGCACTATCACTTTTATCACTTGATGTTAAGTGACCACTGGCACCTTTAGTGCAACCATAGCCAATTGTGTAGGTACAATGCAACCTTATTTCTCATGTTATATTATTTAGATCAAGCAGACAATGTCTTGTTTTTCGACAATTTTTTTGTTGATAGTCAAAGAATTTTGATAATTAGTACTCTACCTATCAATGGGTAATAAAAGTTAATATAAAAATTAAGTATACAATATCGGAAAATATCATTTAACAATTAAAATCAATAACAAACAAAAACCACATAAAAATGTTAATAATTACGAAACTTTAATGTTAAATAGGTGAGAATTGTGTCAGGAATTTTATTATTAAATTAAAAACTATAAAATAATTCATAAAAATAGGCTTTTTTAATGTTTTTTTTCATACCATGTATAATAGAAATATTAAGAAGCAGAGAATAATAATTACTCACTTGTTAAATACAGGCAATATATAACCCATTGTGCAAAGCACTGTGAGAAGTCGGATGGCCCAGAGTGCCACATCCACTTTGTTTGCTATAACGTGAGCCTTGAGGGCTGGCAGACCTTTTGGGGGGCCACCCTCTCCCGCTGGAGTGTTTTGATCAGCCATGTTCTGTAGACAAACAGACTCTTGAGAATACTAACATCACTCAAAAAATTGGAGTATAGTTCTTCCATATGTGCAATAGGTGTTGTTGTTGCAGGCTCTACCACTGTGACAATGCCATAAGAATTGCAAAACTTAAGTGGCAATGGGACGGACACATTACTCGCAGAATGGATGGCTTATTTGACCTAAAAGTCAATAATTGCAGCCACATATAGGTTTACAAAGCGCAGATAGGCCTACCAAAAGATGGACCATGTCAAGGTTGCAGTTCCCTGGATGAGGGTATTACCTTTTTCCTTCCTCTAAAAAATTTCCTTTTTCTAAAACTCCTTCAGATAGCAGCACTAAGTCAATATATGTAGGGGATAATTATAATGACCAATTTTTTTGGCATTAAATCATTTTTGATTAATAAAATTTAACATCTTTAAAGATAATAAGAATTAAATAAGATAATTCATAAACATATTTTATTTAATGTTGTAGTTTTGAGGAATTTATCTGCAAAGAGTCATAAACAGCAAAGAAAGTATTGTACTGCAGTGAAAGTAATTTCACTTTCTAATTTTGTGATATCTGTGTTGTGGAACAATTTAACATGAAAGGTTGTCCTTAAACTCAATTTATGAACCAAATACTACGGCTATACGGAAATACGAGGTTTACATAAACATTGTTCGTACTCTCGTTATCTGATAAGCATATTGACTGATAAAAAGAAAATTTTGAAGAATAACCTAAGATTACCAACAATTTTGCTTCACAAAATTGCTGCGTCTCTTTATCAGACATGTATGTCGTAAAACGTGCTGTTGAAGGTAATTAAATGAAAATAAGAAATATTTTTTTTTCGTAATAATGGCTATTTCAAAGCGATTAGTTGCCGATAATACAATTATTCTCAGTAGTAATAATCCAATAAATATTAACCTTCAAAACGCAAGATCTTAATGGAACTTTACCATAATATGTCGAAGACAAACTTGTTTTTGAGAATAATTGTTAAAAATTACAAAAATAAGTAAAGTACACAAATTGATATTTTGAGTCAATTGGGTATTACAAATTGGAAAGTTAAAGGTAATGTGATACTTACACTGAATTTACGAACAAATATCAACGAATTAAACAATAATTCAACTATATTACTAACACAAATCAACGTTGACCACGGAACCACGAACAAACATGATTTGCCCAGATTTGTCAAATGACAGAAGAAAAAAGTGACGAAACTGGATGAAATGAAACATGTAATCTCACAGACAAAATATATTTTTACCCAAAATAATAAAATTTATTACTTCTTGTTACCCCAGACCTAGTTGGACTATATTTACATCTTAAAAATTTAATATACATTACTAATGTTAAAACATTTATTCTCTATATCCTCTTTGTGTGGTAGTAGGAGAATTGATGAATGACTTAATTTCATTACAAGATAAGGTGGTTAATTAAAAACTAATTGGATTGAGTTATTTAATTTATGTATGGTTAATATTATACCAACAGTATAAGTGCATCTTCAGTATTTTCATCATTTATAACATTTATCAGATGGGAAGAAAAATCTTGAAATGGAGGCCAATGGAGGCCACGGATAGGATGATATCGTGAGGATGGCAAGAAGGTGAGACCTAAATGATTACAGCTTATTTGACTGTTATCAGCCTATAAAATCTTTATTAAAAAAAGCTTATTTGACAGCGACATAAGTCAAATAGACTTTCCTGTCAGTGTCACTTCCTTGTCCTATGAAATTCAGAAATGATGCACAACTTTTAAATTAATTTTATAGAGAATGTTAACTAACATGGCTTCTAAAATTTTACGTAGAACTAACTTAAAGTGTTATTTCAATGTTAATTGCGGTAATCGGAGGTATAGCGTAATAGCTTCTGTCATAAAAGAGGCGAATCTTGGTGAAGTAACTGAAGTTAAGGTTAATAGCTATTTCAATAAAATTTAGCAATTATATGTTCTTAATAAAACATTAACAATTTATATTCTAAACAGGGTTGGGTGAGGAACTTGCGAGTTCAGAAAGAACTTGTATTTGCGGACATAAGTGACGGATCATGCGCGAAAAAACTGCAAATCGTTATACCCAAACACTTAAAAACTGACGAATTAACCTATGGAAGTTCTGTTTGTGTAGTTGGCAAACTGTCTAAAAGTCCTCGGGGTCAACTAGAGCTCTCCGCAGAGGACATAAAGGTGTATGGTGAGTGTGTTGTCTCGGACGGATACCCATTCAATCCGAGGACAACACATTCTGCTGACTACATTCGTCAATACTTGCATTTACGTTGCAGAACTAATTACATGTCAGCATTATTAAGAATACGCAATGCTGTAACAAAGCACATTCATCACTATTTTGATAACAAAAATTATTTACACATCCACACACCTATTTTAACATCGAATGATTGCGAAGGGGCTGGTGAAGTATTCAAAGTGTTACCTGATAATAAAGATACAATAAAAGCAATGATGCAGCAAGATAAGAATATTGATAATGTTTATTTTGGAGCAAAAACCTTTCTGACGGTATCAGGCCAACTCCATTTAGAAGCCATGTGTAGAGGTTTAGGTAATGTGTACACATTAGGTCCAACATTCCGAGCAGAGAATTCAAGGTCTCGCTTGCATTTATCTGAGTTCTACATGTTAGAAGCGGAACTTGCATTCTGTGAAAGTTTAGAGGACCTACAGAGTTCAATTGAGGATTTATTGAAGTATGTTTTCTTGGCAACAAGAAATTCAAATGAAGAAGATTTATATTTAATAGATAAAGAAAAAAATAAACTTCCCACTTGGTTAGAGAAGAAGTTTGTGACAATGACTTACATAGAGGCCAAAGATATACTCAAAAGAAAAGGCTTGCCAGATACAGAAGATGGAATAAATAAGGAACAAGAGCTTGCTTTGGTTGATCATTGTGATAATATTCCCGTGTTTGTTATAAGATGGCCAAAGGAGCAGAAATCTTTTTATATGAAAGAGTCAGAAGACAATACCAAGGTATTCATTACATTAAAATTATTCTGTTAATACTTAATGAGTTTCTTAATACCTAAATTTTTTTAAATAAAATTATATTCAGTGCTTGCACATGACATGCTTCACAACAATTGAATGGCAGATTCAAACCCTTAAACATTAATTAGGCAATGGGCCATTTTAACATGTAACAAATATTTTTTTCTGGATATTCAACTCTATAGGTAGTTAGATTATATCTCATATATGATTTGATTACCATAGAAAAAATCGGTTTTTGTGAAAAAGAAAATAATGCTAAACATCATGGTCAGCATAACCAGTATCTTGCCATGCAGCTCTAAGAATACACTGGCACATAGCAGTGCTTATTTCTGCCAGTATGCAAAAGTGTACCACACTGCTTTGAAACAAATGCTTAAAATTTTGAAGATTTTATTGAATTAATTTAATTTATGCAATTATTATACTCTTTCCTTCTAATATTATTTTATGCTAAAGATTGTAGTGTTCCGCATTGATCACCATGTGGCAGTTAAAATATCAGTTTTTATGAAATAAAAATAAAAAAAATAATCATTAAATTTTTATTGTAGGTAGAAGCATTGGATCTTTTAACACCAATCACTGGAGAAATAGTTGGTGGCAGTCTTAGAGAAGACAACTACAACAAATTAAAGTTGAAATTACCATCTCAAGCTCTGAACTGGTATTTGGAATTAAGAAAATTTGGTAATATCCCAACGGGTGGATTTGGATTGGGTTTGGAGCGTTTGTTACAAGTTCTGTGCAGTGTTCCCAATATAAAAGACACCTTGCCATTCCCAAGGTGGCCGCACAACTGTGATATGTAGATTTAAGTAGAAATATATTTGTTTCAAGACATAATGAAATATAATAAATGATTAGCAATCGAATGTTTTTTTTTTCTTTATTTTTTCCCCAGAGAATGCTAAAATTTGTATTCACGGGTTACAAATAGACTAAAATAGGTTTAGTTATATGTTAAATTTTGTTCAATTACGCCATCTAGTTATCTCGCGATAAAAAATTAAGGTAAGATTCGTCTGAGCAAAAGCACAGCAAATAATGCATCATCGCTTAGTGCTATCTAGATATCACACCTAACCTATTTTTTCTTAGATAGTATTATTTCGTATTTCTGTTTACTTTTATTTAATTGTTGAAAAACGTTAAAATTATAACGACACGAGTACTTTACTATATAAAAAAACCTCTTAGATACTCCTATAATGGGTAAGAGTTTTATGCCGAAGATATTAGGTCCATAAAACCAATACAGATGGTTTTATGGACCTAATATCTTCGGCATCCACAACATTGTATAAATGCCCACACTCCATACATTGCATTTGAGTTTATTTTTAGATTTTTTTTTGTTGAAAAACAGATTTTTACAAATTAAACTTTCAAAAGTTGAGTGTTACCTAAACGGAATAGTATGTTTATTAACACAGAAATAATGCAAGACACGATTGTACTCATCTTGTTCATTTGATTAGTATTACTTTTTCTGTTTTTTTTTTCTTTATTATTTCATTATTAACAATTCTTTAAAATATATGAAAATAATTAAATTATTATAAAAATATTAAATTATAAGAGAGAGATTCTAATTATAATTCCACTAAAGTTTGTATTATTTCTGCACTATCAATACTAAGTACTAAGCAAGGCAGTCTTATATTACCACAGAATTTATATATGAAGATTGACGCCTCTGTTAAAGAGCTTTTAGGGCGGCACTAACACACATTGGCAATGTTCTGAAATCATCTTATTTTAATCGTTTAAGTTTCTAATGAAGATTTTCGTGCGCCAATCATTTTGGTAATGAAAAAAATATGGTTATTTCCTCATTTCATAATCTTTATAGATTTCAACCACTGTGTTCTCATTGGTTTATGTAATAAAAAGTGACTCTTTAAAATGTCAAGGAGTGGTCACAATAGAACGTAAAAATCTGCGAAAAAAAACACTATCCTCCTGTCCACAAGCGGATTATCCCTAAGCCCTAAGGCAAAGTAGGCACGTGGCAAGGTTGCCAAAATTCTTCGGCACACTGAACTTGTCACATAACTGTGACTAATCAGAGGATCAATGAGTTTATCTTTCGCTGTCCGAACGAACATACGTCATTTCCTTGACTTATCAGAAAATGGGATCTATATAATCTGATGAAATTCTGAATATATAATGTGATCAAGTTTTCTTTTCTTTCGTCGTCGGGGGCGCCAAGAACGTCTTTATCTACAAGAGCACAACAGTTAATCCGCCTCTGCTCCTGTCAGTTGGTCAAGAAACAATGCAAGTTAGAAATATACTTGATACTAATAAACATTTTAGGACAATTTAGAACCCTGTAATCACAAAAGCTACAATGAGATAGGTTTACGGTAATGTGCACTTTTAACTCTAGTACAACAAAATGCATCATCCGCTGTATGTCTCAAATGATATCAAAATTATTAGATTGTAAGTAAGGAAACATCCCTTTGACTCGTATTTCTCGACTTATAAACAATAGTTTTTCTAAAATGTTACCAAATGTAAAATAATGTAAGAATGGAAATAACAAAACAATTATTGTTTTAAATATCTTTATTCAACCTATATTATTCCCTAGACATCAAAATTATTAAATTAATAAACACAACCAAAACTAAAATGATACACTAGAATACCTGCTGAAGAAAGTATCACACATTGTGACTTAACACTATATACAATTATAACTTAAATTTAATTTCTTAAAAATGAAAAAAAGAACTCTATACAAAAGATTTTTTTTGTTGTTTGTAATTTATGAGAGATTCTTCTCTTTACATACGCTACAGAAAATTGTCTAAGATAGAACGATAAATTATTACAAACATTTTTGCAACTTATATAACATCCCTGTGGTTAAATTTTAAAAATAATAAAGGCCTCACACACCAACATTTTTCAACCATTCAGTGTTATTTATATCCACAATAGACATAAGTACATTGTACTAACACTCAACATATTCATGTAAATATGTGTATTTTGTGTATGCCACCGATTGATTGTGAACCTCGTCAATTTATAATCATACATTGGATATTATAAACTGTCAGATTATAAATTTAACGAATAATTCACAATTTGACGTGGACAGTTTATAAAATGTCAAAGTCAAATCGTCAAACTGTCATCCTGCTTGCCTCGTTATTACGCTAAAGTTTAATTTAGAAAGAGAGAGGAGTGTGGTAAATAAAAATGAAATCTTAAAAAAATGTTAAGCGAAGAAAAAACTAGGTGTTAGGTTTGATATAAAACGTCAAATTGTCAAAATGATTCGTTCATTTCACAATTTGCTAATAGTTTGTAATCCGATAGTCGGATTATAAACTGACGAAGCTCACAAACGGCCAGTGACACACATTTTAATACAAAAGCATTTTTTTTATTTGACAATTAATTATACAAACCTTTTAAGATTTTCATACAAGAAACAAATTTTATATGACAAAATAAATAATGTAATATCATTTCATTACAATGTCATACGTCTATATACAATAATTAAATTTTATTATACAAACCTTACGCTAACACCTAAAGAACAGAAAGAAAACAAACCTCTGACATAACCTTAAATTTAATATCACAATTTGATTTAACAATCGATGCACGTTTTTTTATTTACAAATCATTTTTAAGAATTAATAAAATACAAATAATCATTCATTAGCCGTTGATTAATGTGATTGTCCCTTTACGAAGGACATTATTAGGAATTTATCCATCATACGAGTGTCACAGGAACGACATAATGGTGATAAAATGCCATAATGCATAGTCCTTAAGGACTAATATTGAATGCCAAGATAAAATACCGTACTCTTTAAAAGCCTAACATAGCCTAAAAGGATAACATCGTATTAACATTTCCATTGTCCAGCAGACCAGTTCAAACTTTTGGTCCTTCGAGCCGGATATTTATTTTAATTAAAAAGATATTACTATTACAGACGGGTTGTTATTTCACGAGCATTACAATTGGTGCTTCATAACTACATTAAGATGAAATCAATAGAGAATACTCTTAAATTGAATTATTATGTATGTTGAATATAAATGAAAGTAACAAGGCGATAAGCCAGAGCCATAGTCACACTTAGAAATGTATAAAACCATTTTAGATACAAGTCATTCATTTCCATGCCACACTCTTCCAGACATATATTGCGAATCTAATCAATTATTAAAAGTTATTTTCGAGTATGCTCCATGGATTTTTGATATTGTACGTACAACAAAAAAAAACGTAATATTTAATCATAGTGAAGTCTAAATCATCGTCCTTTAATTAATAGTTGTTTACGTTATACAATGTTACTTATCAAGTTATCTATGCAAATGTTTAAATTATTCAGCTTAACATCATTGTAAGCATTACAACAAAAATAAAGCTAATATACTACAAGATATCTTATTTTTTTTCACATACATGTTAATTAATTCCATAATTCCAATATTACATTAATCTACGTATCCCATAGTAGCCAGGGGTAGCCAACCTTTATTTAAACAAGTACTTCTTGATAGTTCTCGGCATGTAGGCTACCCCTTTACTTTGATAAATTACTTTTTATTCAAATTTATTATTATAATTATACTTTTTTCAACATTTTACTTAAAAAACCCTATATCAAGCTAATTTTTTAGTTTATATTTTTTTTGTAAATATGATATAAAGTTTGCACGGCTTGTTAATTCTCTGGGGTATACTGACATGGCAAAAAATGATCCCACAAGATCATAGAATATAAAACCGGGTACCAGTGACATATCAGTTAGTAGCTGTTTTTTTACAGATTCAATTTCAAAATATTGTCTGATTGGATTCGGTTTTATAGTCGACTTGGGATTATACCAACTTATATATTTAATAAGTTTGTAAAATATACAATAGCGTTACAACTAAATGAGTATATACTATATTCGTTTATTACGCATTTAAAAATTTCTCAATATAATCGTCACCTAATATTAGGTACCAGGTAACAGAGACCTAAAGGCAGAGGGCTAGAGTCCCAGGTATTATAACATTTGGACAATACCCATGGATAGTGAAAACTTTTTACACAATTGTATTTTATCTATCACACAGTATATACGCAATATTTATTACAAGTAGCTAATTCAATAGCAATTTTAATATTTTTTTCCGTTTTTTTCCTTCAATATATACATAAACTTAACTGATATACATTCGCTTGGAACTTAACATTCCAAAGCCATTCAATAATCAATTATTATTTGCATTGTACAACGAAATACTCAAAATAAAACTAAGTTGTTAACACTCACCAACATATTGTATTTTTCACATAATTGAACAAAGTCCTGACAGTTCGTTTCCTTTTTGAACGGGAGGTTGTCTACTGAACTGTACACCTTCGAGTTTTGATTTCAACTTGTACTCCAGTTCAGGTTCTTCACCAGGGGGTAGTGGCTCATCATCAGCACTAATGTCATCGAGCATAGGTTCCTGGGTGACGAAGGTGGGTATGGTCTTGGTGATATTGATCCGGATGCCTCCGATGGGTAGGACTGCAGTTGGAGGTGCGTCTAGTTGCACGTTGCCGTCGATGGAGGAAGTGACGGTGGTGTGTGTGGTCTCTATTGGTGTGGGTAAACGTTCCTCATCAACTGTTATTACTGGTTCATCGTCTGTAATGTTAAAGAAAAAGATATTGCACATTAGTCTGTAATAATTAAGGCGCTACGTAACAATTTCTGGTTCCGTACCTGATGTTAGTGATAGCAATTGATATCCACTCTTTACGGAACTTACAAAATCCCTAATACATATAAAGAGTAGTAAAAACAGAGTAAGTAGAAAAAGAAAGGGTAGTATTGACATACTATTTGTCATCTCTTCCTCTTATATAAGAATAATAATAAATCAGCCTTTTCTAGAATGTTCTCCACTGCAGGGGCACAGGCTTCCTCTCCGAATGAGGGAAGGGGCCGTAATCCATCACGCTGGCCCAGTGCGGGTTGGTGAATGTCACATGTCTTCAAATGTATTGGTTCTAAGACATGCCAGTTTCTTCTCTCTTCCTCGCTTATATTATTTTTGTTACTTATCTATAGTTCGTTTATCTCGGTACTTCACAAACAAAAATCCAGAATATATGCCAGTAGTAAACAGCAATCTACTGACCGGGGTCTACAGGCTCCTGCTTGACGCGCACTTGACTGTAGTCCTGCTGGGCGACGAGGTCTCGTTCGCGCCGTGCCGCGCTCGTCTCGTCGTCCGTGTCCGCGTCCTCCAGCACCACCTCCTCCACAGGTTCCGCCTTCAGCACCACGTCGTCATCGGACTCGGATTCCGAGCCTTCTTCTATCTGTTTTGTAATTTGCATTATATTTAAACTGATCATACACATCCGGCTCGAAGGACCATTTTATAATTTAATTTAAAACTCTGGTTGGAGCAATGGTTGGTGTTATCCGTGCTAAAGTAACCGCCCAAATCCAGAATATTTTATAAGTTTCATCACAAAAGACGATACGATGACTAGATGAAAGTAAGTTACTTAGTCTACTGAGAGAACTAAATATAGGGTAAAAAGGTAAAAGTACGCATTTTATTCAAAAGGCTTAAAGACTTCATAAATTACTGAGTCTTTAGTTGCTTTAAATATTTTTGAGCACTTATTAGTTATATTTAGAAAATGGCAATAACAAATTGGTTCAATACCTCTAAGGGCTCAAGAGCCGAGTCCTTGATCTCTAGAACCTCCACATCGGATTCATCATCGGAAGCCATCCTCACATCGTCCGTATCCTTTATCTCTATCGGCTCTGACTTCTCCACCTCTCCCGGGACCTCTTCTGACATTTCTTCGGGTTCTTCTTTAGCAAGGGACGCCTGTAGAGAAATAATAAGGTGTTAATTTGTAGGCATTTAATCAAACATTCGTAGACAGACAATTGTTTTATCGTATAGTATAAAACAAACACACATACATAAAAATTATATCAAGTCTATTACATTCGAAAGATGTCAAAGCGAATAATTTTTAAATAATTTAGAATTTAAAATAAAAATGTACAAAAAACCCCTTCGCCACATCAGCCTCTCCGGAGACCTGTAGGTCGTAAAATCGTAGTTTAAGAAAATCTGAAACGGACTTTTCTACCGGATCGGATACTGTATTCCGCATGCTTGGAAGGACTTCTGCCATTCCTGGTCGCGGTGTCGATATAAAAGATTCCTGGAGGATGTGAAATGTGATTCAAATTGTCGTCTTCCTCCTCCTCTCCTTCCTCTTCCTTCCTCGATATCCTTTGGTGACGTATGACGATACATCTCTATGTGTCGTTCGTCAGTGGTAAACTAGACTAAAATTTAGGTGGTGAAATTTGGCGTGGTGAGTAATTGTTGGAAGTTTTACGAAAGGCGGCGGTGATAGGCTTATGATCGGTCCAAATTGTGAATGGTTTTAATTCTATCATGTATCGGATATGGTTTATCGCTCATAGATAGCGAGCAGCTCTCAGCAAGCGAGCAAAAGCATTTTAAACCTTTATCACCTGGATATAGACGTCACAAACAATATTACTCAGGTTTCATAAACATTAAAAATTATTTAAACAAGAAGCATATCGTTGGATTCACTAATAATTATTTTTCACTGTTTTCAATTTTGCACTCTTGTCAAAATAAATAACGGGTTTAATTTTAGTTCAGTATGTACATGTAATTTATAAGTTTAGTACTTATGTTTCGAAAATAATTGAAAATAACGTCACAAGAACATTTTGTTTGTTTACGTTTAGCAACAGCTTGCCAGCAAAAGAAAAGAAGTGGCGCAAGATACGAGTTTCGACCAATCGGCGCGGACGTTTCGTTTTGTCCAACGACATTTTTATCGTATTCACAATATGCGTACCGTACTTCGCCCAATGACTTCGCCCCATTTTGACTGGAAATGAAACGTCATATTGTCAATGATTCGTTCCACTGAGAATGTGCGGACCGTTTAGAATTTGCCTAGCCTAATTATAAGGTGTCTGACAATCGGTCGGTGACATATACATACAAACTTTTTCGCCACAAGTGTGTCTTTAGTGTGCTTGGCACTAAGCAACTGTGGACCATTGTGTATATGTTAACATTTGGAGCTAGTATAGAAATAGGTACTGGTTTTATTACTCACTTTATGGTCTGCGAGGCAGAGCGGATGATAGTGGAGGTCGTTGTGGCGCACCGCGTTCCTGAGGTGCCACTCCTCGCGGTCCTCGTTATAGAACTGCAGGAAGAGGTCGCCGCAGAGCGCGCAGTGGGCGGCGGCGGGCGCTCCGGCGGCTGCGCTAGGCGTCTCCACTGGCGCTTCGCCCGCCACCCCGCTCTCAGTGGCCGTTGCGTTCGTTTCGAACCAGTTCTTTTCTGTTAATACAACATAATAATGAGAACACTATATATTTATTGGCTATATATTTTATAAAAAATCCAAACAATGAAATTTATAAATTACTTGGATGTGTTTATGTCTAAGAAAGTAAAAAATACCTAAACCAAGTATAAAATAACCATGACTCCACACCAGGGGGCACTACAACACGTAGATACTACGTGATTTAAATTAGTAAATTTTAACAGCATAAGAGCTGCGGAGCGCGAATGGGCCGGGGCTCAACGGGTGAAGCAAGACCGGTGTCTGGCAGAACATCTGCAACTGGTCTAGTTATAACTATATCTGTCGGTGTATGTGTGTTGTTACCTCTCTCGTCGAGTTCCTCCAGCTCCTCGTACCGCAGCCAGTCGGGCAGGTCGTAGTGCCAGGTGCGCGAGTGCGCGCGGCGCGCCGAGTCCCGCTCGCGCCGATTCTGGCGGAAGTGCCAGTCGAGGTGCTGCGAGTAGCGCACCGTGTGCTCCGGCGGGAAGCGCGCGCCGCACCCGCTGCACTGCATGCCGCCGTACAGCCGAGAGACTAGCGCCGGCTGCTTGCTGCGACCACGACACAACAATCAGACACAGCTCTATCTATACAGCAGTTTAGCGAAAGGCGGAAAGAGATTGTACTTTCATGGACCATCATCTGAACATCTTAGGCATTTTGTATACGGTCTTTTAAATTACGACTACAACATTGATAGAACTCCGCAACGATTCACGATTCATGATTGGGCAATTTGCAAAAATAAAAATAGAGGATTGGCAATCAATCCCCTATTTAAAAAAATGGCAATGCATGTGTAAAAACGGAGTCATAAGTTTACTTACATCTTTAGAGTTTCTGGTTTCAGTAGATCAACTTTATGTATAATAGTTTTATCTTCAACTTGCTTCGGCTTTAATTCGTCCGTCTTGGCATCCTCCTTATTCTCCTTTGGCATTTGGACGATGCCAGTCGCGACGAGCTTGGCAAACAGATCGTTGATGTTGATGTTGCCAAGTATCGGTAATGGATTGGCAGGTTTCTCTTCAGAGGGTGTTTCCAGTCCTGGTATCTTCTCTGGCTTGCTGAACATTGGCTCGGCTACGCTGTACTCTGATCCCGATGCTGGTGCCATACTTGATGGCATTAGACTTGCCAACATATCGAGACCTGGAATGTATGATCTAGTATTGTATTTTTTAAATGGCATTTTAATCTTAAAGCGATATAACTATTTAAAGTATATTATCACGTTTATTTAATGTTTTTGTTAAAATTAAATCCCAAACTAAACATACAACTGCTCGAACTCATTCTACATAAGGTGCGTTTCTTGTCGGAGGCAGTCTATACTTACTATATACTGTATACTTCAGAAATATTTATACGTTCACCTTTGAACACCCGATAGTCCCATAGGTCGTCGAAATAGTCAATAGGTTATTCCGATGAGTGTAGAGCGTAAAGAGTACGCATTTTAAATTTTGTGTCTTTCCTATGATGGTCCTAACTATATCGATATAAGTGACATTTTTAGTAGTTTTAGTGAAGTAAGATTACAATAATTGACAGAAGTACATTACCTTGGTTCTCACCATCGGGACTTGGCGATTTATTAGGTCTCGCTATTGGCTCCTCGTCTGCTTCCTCCGCTTCTTTATCTGGTCTGGACGGACTGACGGCCATGGGAGCAGGCTTCAAGGCGGCGGGCACCGAGACGCCTTCCATATTAGCTATCTCAATCTGGCCAGGTCTAATGTGACGCGGTAAAGCGGAGAAACGAACGAAGAACTTCTCCTTTCCAATAAATATGGGCCTCGGTAGATCTCCAAACTCGACTTTGAAAGGTTTCTCATTGATCAGGACGGTCCTTAAGGCATCAACGAAGCGGAGCGTGAAGAACTGACCGTTAATCATAATCTTTTGCACTTTCGCATCGAGGTATACGGGGCACATCTGAGTCGCGTTTATGATCAGGTTTATTTTGCCAGCAACGAGATCCGTCCGCTTGGTTTTTCCAATATCTACTTGCGGAAGCGGTCCTTCTAGATGCAACAGCCTGGGCTTTCCGTCTATTAGCACGCCTAGCGGCTGACCGCCGAAGAAACACTCGTACCATCTTCCGTTAATGTAGAGCTCCCTTGTAGGAGCTCCAAACCTAATGTCGAACACTTGATCGTCAATTTCCACTTGCTTGTACCCTTCATTGAAGTTAAGTATCACGGAGTCCTTGTTATCGAACGTCACCCTCCTGCATCCCGGAAGGAATTTGATCTCGCGTGGATCGTCCCAGTCCAACATAATAACTGCAGTTTCTCCGTAGAATCTGATCTCTCGGGGTACTCCGTCTATCTGAATCGTTTTCACGGGGTCTTGGTCGATGTACTCTAGTATTTGGAAGTTAGTCGGTGGAATAGTATGGCCGGGCGTGCCGATGGGAGGTGGCGAGGCCGCTCTCTCGTAAGGTTGCAGCGGGCTCTCCCCCTGGCACATGCCCAGTTTCGGAGTCGGCAACGGTAGTGGCATTCGAGGATCGAAAGGTAACCTCGGCAGTGCCCTCTTATCGAATTTTCCTCTGAAGAACGACGGCATCGGACCTCTAAATCTTCGAGGACCGAAATCTTCCATGCGAGGTCTCACCTGTCCCCTCCACATAGGGAACGGGCCCATAAACATAGGCATCATGGGGGGTGGTAGAGGTAGCAAGCCTTTGCCTTTACTGCCGTCGGGGGCATCCAGTGGGTTCATCCTCATATCGGAATCTTGCATGAAATTCTGACTGTCGGGCGGAGTTTCGAAGAACACTGAGGGAGCGACTCTTTCGTCTATATCGCCAAAGTTGGTCCTCTCCGACGGAGACATCTTTGGGCTAACGACTTTATGGTTTTCTTCGTCGATGTGCGCTTTCAACTTCCGCTTGGACAGCTCGAGCGACTCTCTCTGCTTGGCTTCTTTCAGCTTGAGTTTTTCGTTAAGCTGCAGAACTTGGTACATCAGAGTATTGTACTGGTTCTTATCGAGTTTGCCGTCACTGAACTGTTCCTTCGCTTGGGACATGATAATTGATATGGTCTTCTTGTGGTCTTCCGGAGTGAAATCGTCACCACTGTCCGACCTCTGGTCTCCTTCGTCCGAGCTGAGCGTGCGCCGCCTCTCCCTCTCAATACCTGTTAGTGCGTGAATAAAGACATTTTGTAAACTTTTATACAGGTCATTCATTCTGGTCTCTGCAAGAGATGTAAAACACATTTGTAATTCTCAAAAAAACGTCTTAAATATTAATTTTTTTCTGATGCTTTTTTATTAAAAAAACATACTTACTTGGTGATTTACTGAACAATAGCGGACGACCTAATCGGTCTTTTCCCTTGGTGGCTTCAGCGAGTTTGGCTCTCACGAGATCCAGTTTGGAGGGAGTTTTCTTTGTATCATCCTTTTTCTCTTTGACCTCGTGCCAGTCTTTTTGTTTGGGAGAGCTGGTGGAGCACGGCCCTTCATCCTCGGGGTCGTCGAGTGAGACGTCGACTTTGGGGGAGTCGGTTATGGTGGGCGGTGGAGGAGGATTCACTTCTTCTACCTGTGGCAGTTGACGAAGATCCACATCTTCATTGCCAAATAAGCTGTGAATAATTTATTAATGAATTGTAGATACGATTTATCGTAACCGACATTATTTTATCCCTAAAAAAACTAAATAATATAAAGATCGGACATATCGCAAATATTAATCATTAGGCGACGAGTCACAAACGCAACTGACACATATTTATGTATTCTACGTACAAATCAAATTAAGCCCTAGAATTTCAAATTGTATTTTAGAACAGAGGTTAATTTGTGGAGTGAGAAAAATACGGACATCTGCTATAAATTTAGGCGTCTGTCTTTCTAAGTACTTCAGCAACTTAATTACAAGCAATTTATCTAATAAAGTTTTTTTTTGAAGATGTGATCGAGTAATGCTAGGGCGCCTCGGACTGCTGTTTTTATTTTCTCAGTATTCAACGCAACTATAGTAACAGAAGCTTTGTAGTTACATGATTTGTCTCGAATCCTTCAAAAGATTTACATGGACCGTTTCTCGTCTTTCAATCGGTTCCACTTATCAAATTAATGTACAAGACTATGCTAATACTTTATAAGAAAATCATATATTTATTGCAACGCGGTAAAACTCTTTGTCTTAGAATGTGAATGGGTATCTATACATATAATAAAAATGTAACTGATCGCTGTCTGTACATGGAAAATATTTGAGAAAAACTATTATTGGGGGCCTTCATAAACCCAATAAAACCCAAAACAATGATTATTAGAGTTTTTGTCTGTTTGTCTGTGCGTTGGTTACCGCTAATCTCAGAAACGCCTTAACCGATTTGAGTGCGGTTTTCACTAATGTATTGTGGTAAGCTTCACTTAACATTTAGTGTTTTATCTCAATCGGTTTATAAATAAAAAAGTTGTATCAATTTAAAAAACCGTGTCAAACATTTATTCGATAGAAATGCTATAAAATAGAGTACTATTATATAGTTTATTACTTTTAAGTGTTACATTTCGTTTAAGTAAACTTGCAGGGCGGGTGAAACCGCGGGGGACAGCTAGTATTAAATATTTTATCATCTCCCTGCCTTTTCCCACTTATATAGGGTCGCCACTGTATGCCTTTGGTTAGTTTTTAAGGTCGGCCGACTGCTTGACGCCAACCCTGCTTGGGTATATTAAATAATTGCAATATTAATATTAAAGTTATAATGGTTTCCTATCACTTAATTAAATTCGCCAGAGCCTTAAATGAAAATGTTACTTACATATCAAACTTATCAAGTTTGTTCTTCTTAACTTTGCCTTCGATGGTTTCAGTGGAGGGTCTCTTCTGGGCCACCACGGCGGGGCTTGGCTCCGCGATCACAGGCTGTAGGACCCTGAGGTCAACATCTTTGTTTTCCATAACAACGTCGAGCACATCTGAAAAAGTCACTAATTTTTTATGCAGCCTTACGTCTCTAGAAAACCTGGTGACACCTTCCTGTTCGTCTTCTGTTATGTGTTGAACTAAACATTTGATCACTTCTGGCAAACACTTTTATCGAACGCTTCAATTTTTGTATCAAAATATTGCTGTTGTAAATTAGTAAATGGCGGGTGTTTGTTAAATACTCACCGTATTAAATAAATCAATAAAAGATAAATTAGAGACGCAGCCACAAAATAAGTAAAGAAAAGTTATGTAGCCAGATCCGGCTCGAAGGATCAAAACGTTAATTGTGGACTTTAATGTACATAAATGGAAATATAATGAAAATGCACCAACTGTACTAATATTATGAAAATATACTTTCAGAAGAAAAATGTTTGACGAAATTACGATAGAAAGGAACAGCTAGATGACAGTAAAGAAGATAAAAAAGAAAGAGAAAAGGCAGAAGAAAGAGTGAATGAAGACCAAGATGTAGTACTGATTTAGACAATATTAACGTCTTTCATTGATTCCCACGTTAATACATATTTAAATAAAGTTATATTTCAGTAAGTTATTTAGGTGCGATTATTGATGGCTTTTGAAGAATTGCTCCTTCAACGTACATTATTCTGCAAAAAGTCGCAAAGTGACGTTATGATACTTCTACTGCGGTCGTAGTAAACTACTATTAGTACAGTGTTCAGTAGAAACACAAAACCCAAGTTATTATAAGAAGAAGAATTACAACCGCTAAATAAATAAGGACCCATTTTTTTAGAGTATTATGATTATTGTGTTCGTCGTGCAATCCAACTCAAAGTTATCCTACAAAGTTATAAAAAACTCTGCACAAGATTGTTCGAAGTGGTCGAAGTAAATGGAAAATTATCTCAAATGTATGATTAAAACATTCCAAAACAATTTATAAATTCAAATGGTAGACATAGAAATCTCCTTCAAATTGTCAAGACATTGGCATAGCATTTTTTTAATTTTTGCGAGTCCGTATTTCTCTTCGTTGGTCGAATACGTCTATCGTAATTAAAAAAATAATCGAACGCTTAAACTATAACGCCATAACAAAAACCCAATTGATCTGGACCAGCGCTGATTTAAATACGAGACAATCGATGTGAACTAGGTGATATCAGTGAAATTGTGAAATGTTAAAGTGACGTTAGTAACCCAGGATATCCCAGACACTTGGCAAGTGGAGTACTCATGAAAAATAAGTATAATTAAGTAAAGGACCCTATGTGTAGTGATTCTGAAAACATATAACATAATCTAATATAGATTTAGATGTACTTATGTTAGGATATAATAGTTAGATTATATTTAAAAAGCTATATCATAGAAACTAAGTGATGGAAAAACAATGATCATATGTTTTCTATTGTCCCTTGAACAATTTGGCAAACCTTGATTTTTTGTCGCTAATTTAAACTTTCATTTATCAGTGTAAATGTCAGTAGAAATAAGGTTAATTAAACAAATGTTCTATTAGATATAGAACAAAGTATTCCAATGAAGAATGTAGCATAATTGATGAAGCATGATTTTGTATCAGAAATAATAACTTAAATTGAATGATTATAAAACATTAAGACTATTGGAAAATTAATACTTCTCAAGTATATAGAATTGTTTATAGTTTGTTTCAACTTAAGATGTAAAGTTTGTAAACACCTTACATTTAACGTCAAAATTCGCAAATCACAAAACTTTTTCTCACATTACCTTATAACATTAGCTTAATATATATCCAGTTTAACTTTATCTCACTATTTCCACATTACATTTCCGATTAAAGTAAAATGGCCGAATGTTGTGCCTCCATGTATGCTAAGTGACGGTTGTTTGTTTACAAACTTTACATCTTAAGTTGAAACAAACCATACTTTACTAAATACTGCATTGATATTTAATTTGAATGGATGTGGATGGATGGGCATTTGATTTGTTAGACTGGAGGAGAGTCACAAACGTATGTAACAGATATAAGCTGTTATTGTAATTAAATATTTTATATAATGCAAAATTGTAAAAAGTTAACAGTAAAAAACGCGTGTGAGAGTAATTTTGAAATAAAACTTTAAAAAAATGAGAAAGGAAACTTAAATTAATGAAAAAAAATGATGTACTTTTCCTTCCGTTCAAAATAGAAGTATAAGAGAAGAAAAGTAGTACTACTTTAGTTTAGTTATTGCATCTCATCCTCTTCCAAAATATATGTATATTTACATGTATTTGTATGTATGGACGAAATAGCGACGAATACTTCCAGAATCTTCTTTCCTTGTAGCCTTCAGACTGATCCATATTCTTCTTCTTAACATTCCTTATATGTCGGGTTCCGTAAGAATATCGATTTGTATGTTAGAGTGAGACATTTTGACTTTTCTATGTACATTCGTGTTTTTGTCGTACAAGAATTGCTTGTAATATTTAGCTGTACGTTTACAAGCTTCTAAAATTATATAAATGAACCCAAGTTTGCTCTGAATTAATTGTTAAGGTTAAATACCCTTGGAGCATTTGTGCTGTTTATTAATCATGTGCAAACTATTTCTGCCTCATGAAAAAATATTTGAAAATCGTTATTCAAAGATAGAAGAAGTTATAATACTCTAATATTACTAAAACCCATCACATTGTCACTATTCCCTAAAAGTTTTTGACGGGTGAATGTACGCGTAAAAGCTAATATAGATAAAATCATTAATGAGATGGTCTGTTTTAAATGAAATAAAAAATAATCATTAATATTTAATTATGCTAGAAGAGTAAGGTTTTTTCTTTCTTGTAAAAGTAAAGCTCCATAAGAAAACCTAATTTTTTTCTACAATAATTGGCAAATTAGAATGATTTATATGAAGTACTAATTGAACGACGTTGAACAGACGGAAACGTAGCTTACGAGTAAAGGGTACAAAGCCGTCGATAAACACTTCAATATGAATACTGCAGTAGTAAAAAAATATTTATTATTACACAAACTTGTGTCAAGTTCATCCTTACACCTAATATCACAGTTCGGTCTCGGTTCGTGTTTTACAACTACCCACGGGCTCTGTTAACATGGATTGATATCTTACTTGTTGGTTCACTACTAGGTTTCGTCTCTTCCGTCTTTTGTTCAGGTTCGCGCTCCGGGCTCTCCGATTTCTTTTTATTTCGACACATATAGTTATCCTTGTTGAAGTTTTTCAGCACCTTAAATGTGACCGGTTCGGGCTCCGCAGATGGTTTTTCCTCCACCTCCTCTAAATTTGCTTTAGGTTTCTTCTTCGTCTCTTTCACCTTTTGACGTTTCTCCGGCGAGGAGCCGCTCGAACTCTCTTTACTTGAGTTCTGTTCCTTCTTCTTCTTGCGCTCTTTAGGATTCTCCTTTCTTTTCTTCGTAGGAGCGGGTTCGTCATCTTTATTTTCATCCCTGTTTATCTTTGGGATCGGTGGAAGTTTGTTGATCTTTTTCGGATCGGGTATTTGGAGTCGATCCATGTAATCGTCGACAGCGGTGCGAATGTTATAAGCGGCATTGTCTTTCTCTTTCTCTTGTCTTTGTTCCTCGCGTTTTTTCTCTCGCTCCTCGTCTGTCTTCTTTGCGCGTCGTTCGCGCGCGCGGTCTGGAAGTCTCGGGTCTCGACGGCGCTGGTCTTTGGCCGCGTCCAGGCGTACGTCGATGGTTATGACGTTCTTGCGTTTGGTGACTCTTTCGAGAGGCTTGATGTCGAACACATTGGGCGCTATCGGCGTGCCGTTACTGGCGAGCGGCGCATGCGGCGCGTGCGGAACGGGGGGACCGTGAGGTGCAGGGGGTCTGGGCTGCAGAGGCGGAGGCCGGCGTGCCAGCCGAGGATCCCGGCGCGCCGTCACTAGGGCTCCGCTCACCGGCGCTATGCGACCTCCAGGTGGCTTGTTTACTGGCTGTAAAAGATAATTATAGCGTTATGATGCTTTACAACATTACAAAATATTAAATAAATTTGTTTAAACAGACTTCGTGACTAAGAATTTTGAGATTCGTGGTCCAAGTTTAAGAAGGGATTCAAACACAGTCAAACGCACAGCAGTAAAAAAATACAGTTTATGAAAATGTTAGGACAAAGGGGTAAAGATACTTTGTTACAACGGGGCAGATTTTAATCTTATCTTTACACAGTATAAAACAAAGTCGGTTCCGCTGTCTGAGGCTAAGTGCTTAGCCTCCGTATTTTCAATTCCATTATATTATCGTACAGTTTTTCTTGGCACACCGTGCGTTCAAACGAAGAGCTTTGTTTTTTGTGCGTACAGCAAAGAATTAGAACAAGTTATTGATGTCTGTTTTACCGTTCGATAATGAAGCAGGTAGCTTCAAGGGTAAATAGTTTGACTTCGACAGTTTATAAACTGTCGAGAAATGGCACGTCGAATTGTCAATTATTCTTTCGCAGTCGAATCGAAGTTCACTATGATATAAAAAATAAAAGTGGTATACAATATCATTGTATGTACCTTTTAATTGTCTTTGGATTGTATTTTTTCAAGAAATAAATTTTAATTGTTTACTTTTTTTTCTTTTTCTGTGTAAATTGAACATTACTTACCGACTACAAAAAGGTTATCAATTCGTGTGTATTTTTTTATGTTTGTTACTTCAGAACTCATCTCCTGGTGAACCGATTACGATGATTCTTTTTTTTGTTCGACAGCTAGTGCTTGTCGATTGGTTTTAGTCGATCCGACCAGTCGTTTATGTGTTATTCTTAATAATGCGTAATATGACAAAGTTGTCTTTCACTTTCTTGGCTTCGCAGGGGAAACCAAGGGACGTACATAAAAATGAAGTATAAAAGAATTGTTAACCTCTAAAAATGCTTAATAGTCAACGATGGCATATCTCTATCTTCTTCAGTTATCTCACAATAACGACGTTTTTCGTTAGAACAATTAACTAAACATAATGCGCTATTTACGATGCATTTTTTTCGTATTCAGTATTAATCCTTATCCAAATAAATATGTTTGTAGACTAAAGTATTAAATGTAGATCAGGAGTGGGCAACCTTTTTGAGAGTGCGTGCCAAAATCAAGTCTCTGACACAAACTTTTTCCACGTGCCAACCATTTTTTTTAACCCAAGGAAAGAAGTTTTTTTTGTCTGTGCTTAGGGTAACCTATGCTCTTGCGTGCCAGAGACAAGTCGTCGGCGTACCAAGTTTGGCACTCGTGCCAGAGGTTGCCCACACCTGATGTAGATTTTAATTACCTTTTAGACTATAACGTTCTGACAGTTTAAACTAGAAAGTAAGTATAAACTACGCGCAGTAGCGGGCCGGGTTTAGCAATGTGTCACTTAGGAACCGATTTTGATAATTATTTCTTTGTTTGACAATTGGTTGTTACCGTGTAAACGTATATAAATGTGATCAAGATCTGACCTGTTGTTTTTTAGTTATTCTTAATAAATCGTATTAAATTGACTTTGGCTACATTGACGGTGTTCTCGTTTTGTGTTAAAACGACTGTGTATGAAGCCAATGAGGTAGGCACGTTGATCCTCCGTTTCGTTAGGTAAACGATCGTGTATCAATACAAGACCTTGATAACGTTTTTTTTTTTTAATTTTCTCTGTTCAGAACTTTTTTATGTAAGCCCGCATTTTTGAAAGTCTATTTTTACGCCCTTATATTTAAAAGGCGATGTATGTATGTTACATATAGACTCCGAAATGGCTGGAGCAATTTCGATGAAATTTACAGGAATTAGCACAGCGGGTTTTCCTTTGAAGTTTGGTAAAGATCGGATCAAAATAATTAGTGGTACCCCTACCTATACCCTAGTGGCGGGGGTAACAAGTGTAGTATAAAGTTCATTTGTAAAATAGTTTTCTTAAGGCATCCTCCTATATTGATATTTCCTTGGCTGACGCCAAAACCAAAAATAAATATGATGAAATATTAATCATATTTAATATATTTTTTTATATCAGTTTTGTTTTGTTTAAATATTTGTTTATTTTTTGTGCGTTTTTTTTATTGTGCGAAAAAAATATTGATGATTTGATTATTAAAGACATTAATTTAAAATATGAAATTCAATATTTTCCTAAGTTATTTGTAATTATGGTAGAGCCCGCAACAACATCTTTTACACGAATGGGCCGGATCGATCGGTGAAATACCACGACCTCATAGGAGACAGGCCTGAAGTAGAAGTATTTTGTTTGATGAGTGAGGTGTTGGAAGCCTTCCCAACATTTTCCCTTTCCTATTATTTTATAATAAGAAAAATAAACGGGAAGGGGTAGAGGATTTGACGGCGTAAGCAATTAACGGGGTAACGAAATACCCTGGTCTTTTGTTTATCCCCTCCTCTGTCCATTAAAGGTAGGCAACGCATTTGCAACTCATAAGCTTATTCCAGATGCTTATGGGTAGCGGTCAATTAATATCGGGTGCTCGTTTGCCGCCTTCTGCTATAAAAAATTGCCGACAGTAATGCCTAACATAAAAGCTTCCGGCAGCTGAGAGCAATGTGTCCGGCCCATTGCCACTTAAGGTTTGCAAATCTTCGGGCAATCTCGGTTGCTTTGGTTTTAATGCGGCTTACATCATTTCCGGTATACGATCTCGCAGAGAAACTTCGAGCATTGCCCTTTTAGTGACCTAGAGCCGTCTAATGGAGCCCACACAAGACCTTGTAAATAGTTCCATTTTATTATTTTACATAATGTCTAATGCCTGTAGGTTTTGTCTGCAGCAGCCACTCCAGTAAGACTCGAGGTAAGCTTTAGATCGCCCTGCCATCGTAAGTGCTGACATCCTTTCATTTTTCTTAGAAGTAAGAAATTAGTTTTGATTTCATTTTTCACCCCATTTCCTCAAATACTATCAATTATATTTTTTATGGTATGTTAATATGTATTATATTTTAACCAACAACAGAACCGATCAGGTTGTCAAGTCGACACATATTTTTCTATTTATTTTTAAAATTTACATTTTCACATAAAACGATTAGGTTGTAACAATGTCAAATCCCTTGAATTTACCGTATACATTAAAAGGGATAATTCGCTCATACCAACTTCGAGTATAACTTACACGTTCACACATTTACACGTCGCACTTGTGTAGTGTCTGTGACAAGCGTGCAGCGTGAGGTCACACTGCATGCGCGCCATGAAAAGTCTGTCCGTCTCTCTCTCGCACGGTTAAGCTTATGAGTATGAAGTGGGCAGTTATTATCTTGTTTTTTCTTCTCTTTATAAATACATTTGCAATTTTTATTGGAAGCAATAGCATTATAAAGCATAATATAATACAAGTAATACATTTTTAATGTATTCAGAACACTCTTTATTATACTATAAAGATAATATATTTATATCTTACTAAATCCAAAGTAGACTGTAGTATTGCATTTTCAATAAAAATCAATAATTGGAAACACACCATAGGAGAGTCGCATCAGTACGAATACTTTGAAAATGCCAGCTTAAGTTAACCGATCAATAATAATACGCCTTATAGTGGCCCCTTCATCGTCATCATAACCGAAATCCAATATATTTCATATTGTATTTAGTAAAGAAATAATACTGACCGGTCCTAATCTCTGCTTGACGGAGACAGGTGGCGCTAGCGGCACAGCGGGCGGCACGGGCACCACCGCCGACACGGCAGGGCTCACCACTGCGACTGGCATGGGTGGCACATTGTTACCAGGACCAACCTGCTAAACCAACAAAAGGTGAGTA
>JWHW01026795.1:459191-512811 GCA_000931545.1 Papilio glaucus
AACGAAACAAATTTATGTTGCAAAAGTGAGTGGCAGTGTTGGTAGGGGACGCCCCAGGAAAACTTATATCGATCAGATTAGCGGTTTACTAAAACATGGCGATATAAGGTGCACCCATAACCGACGAGCATGTATGCGTAGATGTATGAATGTAGAAGAAGCGAGAGAGGTGTGCCAGGATCGTGCCAAATGGAAATCCGTGATCTCTGCCTACCCCTCTGGGTTACGGGCGTGAGCGCATATTTATAAACGGGAAGGGGTAGAGGATTTCACGGCGTAAGCAATTAACGGGGTAACGAAATACCCTGTCTTCTGTTTATCTCCTCCTCTGTCCGTTAAAGGTAGGCAACGCATTTGCAACTCATAAGCTTATTGCAGATGCTTATGGGTAGCGGTCAATTAATATCGGGTGCTCGTTTGCCGTCTTCTACTATAAAAAATTGCCGGCAGCAATGTCTAATGTAAAAGCTTCCGGCAGCTGAGAGCAATGTGTCCGGCCCATTGCCACTTAAGGTTGCTTTGGTTTTAATGCGGATTACATCATTT
Organism: Papilio glaucus; assembly: GCA_000931545.1. NCBI lineage: Eukaryota > Metazoa > Arthropoda > Insecta > Lepidoptera > Papilionidae > Papilio > Papilio glaucus. Next base: position 459,738 of record JWHW01026795.1, read on the forward strand.
CTGGTATACGATCTCGCAGAGAAACTACGAGCATTTCCCTTTGAGTGACCTAGAGCCGTCTAATGGAGCCCCCAGCGAGAGGCGACGTCTCAGTGCTAGTATGAAGACCTTGTAGATAGTTCCATTTTATTATTTAACATAATGTCTAATGCCTGTAGGTTTTGTCTGCAGCAGCCACTCCAGTAAGACACAAGGTAAGCTTTAGATCGCCCTGCCATCGTATGTGCTGACATCCTTTCATTTTTCTTAGAACAAATGAGTTTTGATTTCATTTTTCACCCCATTTCTTCAAACACTATCAATTCTACTTTTTATGGTTGATATGTATTACATTTTAACCAACAAAAGAACTGATCAGGTTGTCAAGTAGACATATATTTTTCTATTTATTTTTAAAACTTACATTTTCACATAAAACGATTTAGGTTGTAACAATGTCAAATACCTTGAATTTACCGTATACATTAAAAGGGATAATTCGCTCATACCGACTTCAAGTATAACATTCACACATTTACACGTTGCACTTGTGTCGTGTCTGCGATAAACGTGCAGCGTGAGGTCACACTGCATGCGCGCCATGAAAAGTCTATCCGTCTCTCTCGCGCACGGTTAAGCTTATGAGTATGAAGTGGGCAGTTATTATCTTGTTTTTTCTACTCTTTATAAATACATTTGCATTTAATTTGCAATTTTTATTAGAAGCAATAGCATTATAAAGCATAATATAATACAAGTAATACATTTTTAATGTATTCAGAACACTCTTTATTATCTTACTAAATCCAAAGTGGACTGAATATTTTAAAATTATTGCATTTTCAATAAAAATTTATAATTGAAAACATACCATAAGGGAGTCGCATCAGTACGAATACTGTGAAAATGCCAGCTATAGTTAACCGATCAATAATAATACGCCTTATAGTGGCCCCTTCATCGTCATCATAAACGAAATCCAATGTATTTCATATAATTTCATATTGTATTTAGTAAAGAAATAATACTGACCGGTCCTAATCTCTGCTTGACGGAGACAGGTGGCGCTAGCGGCACAGCGGGCGGTACGGACACCACCGCCGACACGGCAGGGCTCACCACTGCGACTGGCATGGGTGGCACATTGTTACCAGGACCAACCTGCTAAACCAACAAAAGGTGAGTAAGTAAGCACTCACACCCGTAACCCAGAGGTAAGTTGAGATTTTATTTGGCTTGATCCTGGCACACCTCTCAGGTCTTCTACATTCATTCATCTACGCATACATTCGACGGTTAAAGGTACTCCTTAGAGTACCATTAACCGACGGCTTGTATTTAAGTGTTTAAATGTTAGGTTCATTATAAACATTGTTAAAAAACCACTTTTTACTGAAACCATTTTATTTCAATCATGTCGGTGTAAAACGTCAAAGAAATTTAGAAAAGCATATACATAGTATGTTCAAATGTATTTCCACATGTATTTCCTTAATGTTACAAAAACAAAATCTCTTAAAAACATTTTTCTTGGTTTCATCAATTGTATTTCATTGCAAGACCTATTTACAATAAGAAAAGGTAATTTACAATTCATTGTTATTAAATTCCTAATCATGAACCAAAATTGTGTTACATAAGAGTTTGTTTGAAGTAAAACTTTCTAGTAACAATCAAGTATTAATTTTTAGGTAATAAACTTAAATGTAATTAAATAGATATTCTCTATTAAAAAATATTTTGCATCAAATTTTAAAAAAAAATATACTGTTAATTTGTCAAGAGAATAGAAAATAAATATATAAACTACAACTAAGAATCTCTCTCTCTCTACTAAGAAGTTGTTTCATTTGTCTAAAAATTGTCTATGAAACAACAAACAAAACATAATTGCTTGGAGACTCCAACAAGTTATGATTATTTTAACAAACACTTACATGGAGCTGCAGAAACCAGTCCTTACAGTTGTAAGGACTGGTTTCCAAACTAAAAGAATTAAGAGAGATATTGGTTATATTCACCATTTTGGCACTCTTCTCTGCTAACTCCAGCTGTCGCCGAGTCTGCTCCAACTCCATTTCGATTTTCTTCCTCTGCAGCATGAGTAGCTCTTGTTCCTTCTTAACGAGGATACTGCGCATCTTCTCTTCATCTTCAGTCAGTGTTGCAGTAGCACTGGTTGTTGGTGCAGCAGTTGCAGTCTAGGAAGTAATGTTTTCGTTAGATATTTGCTTAAATTGTGAGATAAACTTGAAACATATTATTGAAAACATCTGTAAAAATAATACAGAAGCTAAATTAAAGGTATTAGATAAAAGACCAAGCTGCAACTAATTCAAAAAGATATGGATGTAAAGTCCAACTTTGTTAATGTCATGAAAATGTATAGTGTCTGCTGGGCTTTTGGGTAGAGTTTGAGGTGTGTGCAAAATCCAAGCTATTGTGATGGCATAGTAATGAAAATAAAATAAACATCAAAACATAATCAACTAAAAAAACACCTTTTTCAGAAAATTTGGATTTACATGGATGTTAGACTGTTGAGGCTGCGCTTGGATAGGCCACGCCGGGTCAATCAGGTTTACTTTCACATCCAACTGATAAAGCTTTGTGGCAGGGAACACATCATGCCATGTCTCCCGGAGTTTAAACATCTGGGACCTTATTTTTTCATCAACCTGTTAAAAAATACTTTAATTAACACTAGAACAACTTGATGCACAATGTAACAAAATAATAAAACAATTAAAATATTACCTGTTTGAATGTCCGTGTGAACATATTTACAATGCTCTGCGAAAACTTCTGAGTATATGCACCGCCAACATTCTTGATAATAGAATCAACTAAATATAGTACAGGCAGCTTGATGTCTGGATGAACCTGTATGGAGGAAAAATATATTCTCATCCCAAACCCCTCGGCTGACCAAGTCTAGATTGGTTATTCCAGTGATCATCCGTATTTTTTAATTTTTGTGTTTACATCACACAAACTTTACGTTTTAATGGTACGGGTAGGAATAAGACAAAATTTAATTCCATAACCTGTTTAATTTATTACATATGAAAATAAATAAGAACTCAGTTTGAAAAAAAATTTATTTCGATAAAGGTACACAACTGAAATGGAATCGTGTTGTTAATTATTACATACCAATGAAGGTAGGGTCGTTGTTTCTAGCATCATGACGTGAACAGGTATCTCCCATTGTTCTCACCAAATTAACCATTAACGGACCTCAATCAACTCAGATTTATGAAATAAACTATTTTTGAATGTTTGAAAAATGGTGGCAAAAATGTATTTTAAATGCATAGTTGCAATAAAATAACTATGAATTGGAACATAATGGAAAAAATAATAATTATCAAGTTTTCACTAAATTGTGCAACATGTGACAAAATTACTGGCTATATATATTTACCCAATTTAATATAAAAAAAATATTCGTAACCTCTAAAAACATAACAATTATTTTGATTAACGATTAATTTTATCTAATCTACTAAAACATTGAAACACTACAGGTAAATGTTGATTTTTTTTTATTATTCTATAGGTAGGAGTTACCTGTTCATTGGCAAGGACTGGTTACAAAGAAGTTCTGATTAATCTCACAAAACACAACACGCAACAGGGTGTGCGTCATCTACCACAACTTTCAACTTCGTCGTATCGTGACCCATTGATAGGCCCGCCAATTTAAAAATGTAAAATCACCTTCTCCAAATGTTTCTCCACGGTATCAACGATAACCCCTGCGTGGTCGACATTCTCTTCTGCTAATATTGTTAGCATATTTATAAGGGGTTTGCTGTTGACGGTGAGATCTGACAGGCTCGAAGCATACTCCTCGGCAATTTCCTTTGACATCTTGCACGTGGAACGTTTCCGCTGTTCTCACCATAACAAAACTTCTTCAACAGCACATTACTGCAAAGAAAAAAGAACCTTTAATGTTCGTTACGTGGCTTCTTTCAACATGGCGTGAATTTTCCTTAAAGAGCACGTAGTTAACTTACGTTATCACTGATAACACGGCGAGGTAGATTATAACTTCACAATTAAACGCCGATTTCTCACGTACAAATTACACACACATAATGTAAAGTAAATTACGAAGTCTAATTTAAGTTACAAGGAAATAACCCCACTGCCAGCTCGCCGGAACAGGACACGAAACGAAAACGACGAACCAAGTCTTTCAAAATTCAAAATGGCGGACGGTCGACCGATTTGTTTCACACGAATTCCAGTCCAGCTCAAAGAGAATGTAAATGTAATAACTACGTTAATAGCGACTTAGGGCAAAGAGTAATTTAATTCAACTGCAGCATAGCAAATAATGAATCAAAATAATGGCAAGAATAGAACTGTTTGCATTTTTTTACGTAGGAAAAGAAGTTCAGGAAACTAAACGCCTGAGTCTAAAGGCTATTTATGAAATTAAGATTTCGTAATGGCAAGAAAAACGTTTTAATTGCCTCATTTGCATACTAAATTAAGGTATCGTGGTCGTACATTTATGTTATTTAATCTCAATTTTTGCCTCTGAGTTATAAAACCGACAAAACATTTATATGCTTCGATTTGATACCAACTTCGAAGAACATTAATCGTAGTTGTGGTAGACGTTATATATTATAATTGTGTTTAATCCAACGGAGTACTTGACCAAGATGGTATAAAAGTATACTTGAAGTCTTGATGTGAACAACTGCTACACAAATAACGATTTGAAAATTCTTTAGTACTAACGTTATAGGAATTCTCTAGATGTTACATTACTGTCTATCTAATCGTTTTCTTTGAAAGAGCGACACAAGATTTAAAATATCCCTATGGATATGATTAACGGAACCACTTTGGGCTATCCCAAAGTGGTTCCGTTAATCATATTTGTAGATCAAGCTATTATTTAGTACCTACGTAAAAATCATGAATGTCATTTTATATCCCCTTTGATGTCAGCATTGAATCAATGTTCTCGGACTCACCGAATTTTCGGTATTTCTACCGCTTGTTCTACCAAAACATGGAAATGGAATTAGAAGAAGAGAACTTGTTTTTTTACGATTTTTTTAAGTAACGTTTTCATTCCCACTTCAATTACCGATTCCTTCTGGGTCGAGAGTTAACGTTTTTGTACGAGTATATTTTTTTCGCTGTCCGGATTACATTTTAACAATACAAATTACAATTTTACATTACATTTTGAGTGTTAAGGTACACTTTATTACTACTATATTTTCTTTCGTTGTCCAAGTATTAAGACAAACAGGTGTACCAACTAGTGGGCAAATAAAATGTTTTTTTGCTACTTAACAATTTTTGGTCCAAATATCTCATTTGGCAACCCTACTGATTACGCATTTTCATTTTCGAGAACACTGGCAATGGCATTGACAATTGTCAGAATTGTGACAAGTTGGCTAAACGGAAGCTAATTGTGTTTGTTTGATTTGCTTTTGCTATACAATTTTAATGTTAAGAATTGGGCATTAGAGTTTAATCATGACTAATGTTAATACTGGCGAACTATTGAATTTCCAAGATTATTCTCCAGAACACAATGATCGTAGTGCGCGAATCGAAGTCGAAGCAGTTCATACAAATCAATACAATAATATGTCCAATCCAAATTATGGGTTTGAAGAGCCAAAAAATGTTGAAGAACCTGAGGCGGCCTCCATAAGTTGGTTTTGCAATAGTTAAATTATCATTATATGACAGCTGAGTCAATATTATCTTTAGTCATAAAAGATAACTTAATTTGTACATTTCTGAATCTATTCCAGATTATTTAGAGGACTAGGATTATACAATAGGGTCTGTGAAAAAGGCTTCCTTGCTGAAGACAAGAATTACTTCCCTGTCTACTATTTTTAAAAGACTGTTGCTAAACTCTACTTCAGATTGTCAGACATATGAATCTGTACATGTACAAATCATATACATACGTCTTATCTAAGATATCGTGCTTGTATAATTAAATAACATTGAAATACAAGTATAAAGATTTATCACTAAGATTATTATTACATTTTTAATAAAAAAAAATTTGTAGTCAGATAATGACAACCTATTTATAGTAGCATTGTAGAGTCCAGTTTATCAGTGCTAGACAACTATAACATTCCTTGCACAAATGGACTGGCTCGACTGGTGGACTACCACAACCTCACAGAAGATAGGTGCAGATGTCTGAGGGTAACGGGTACTTAATTGATCGGAGCAAAAATAATTGAATTAAAGAGGATACTTCTGGATCTTAATTTACGATTTATAATAATATATAATAATGATTTATCAATTTATATAAAAATAAATCCATATTTCCCTTGGTCACGGTGCTAGTGTGAACAGCTGGACCGATTTAACTAATTCTTTGTGTTTGTCATGTCATTCTTATTATTAGGTTCTAAGGTAAGAAAAAATTAAGAAAGTGAGTAAGGTTGTAAATGAATAGAGTTTAATGGTTCATCAGAACCTTTTGTTTATAAAGAGGTATATTCCTGTATTATTCTGTACTGTTTGAATTAATTGCTGTAAATGCCAGTATGCAGACACTTCACCCATACCCAAAATATAAAATTTGTGACATAACTTCAAACATGAATTAATTAATAAACTGTTTTTACAGAAAACCATAACTTCTGGACAATAGAATATTATCAGAAGTATTTTGATGTTCATACCAATGAGGTTGTTGAGAGGATTATATCATCTGTGCTGCCACAGAAGGTCTCGCGCAACTACTTTGATGAGCGGATTAAGGGAAAACCTGATCTATATGGCCCTATATGGATATCAGTCACTTTGGTAACATTTTTATTTGTATAAGACACCTCTATAGTATAAAATCAAATATATTATATATTCCAATATATCAAGCTAATGCAATTGAATATCATTCCAGATCTTTACAATCGCAGTGAGTGGCAACATCGCGAACTATTTGCAAAGCGCCAACAAGGCGGTGCACTGGCGATATGACTTCCACTTGGTGTCATATGCGGCGTCGGCTATATTCTCCTACGTGTGGCTCGTTCCGCTAGCGTTGTGGGCGGCCCTCAAGTGGACCACTCAGCCTGACGGACAGGATGTAATTGAGACACAGGTAAGCACTTTTCTAACACACATTAATACTTTTAGTAATATGATACAGTAATAAATGTGGTATGGTCAAGAGTTCTATCCTTGGGTCTTGTCTTTTCAACCAGGGTCTTGGAAATACTTAATTCATTTTTTATGAATAATTGAAGTGAAAACTTCTTTAACCAAGTTAAACAATATTTGGTAGGAAATAATCTCATAGGTTCATGTGAACAACATGCATCATACGTCAGCAACATGCTTATTTGAATTTGGACCAGTTTGGATGACCTTTTTCATTTATTTTTCTTCTTTCAATTTTGAATTTTTTTTTTAAAGTACAAGGGTTTATTTTTACTGATTATTTTGAACTATTGTTATGCCTTCCTACCTGTTTTGAGTTTTCATTTCTATTGGCGGACTATCTGTGTTTTTTTAACTATATTATCTTGTTTCAGCAATCAAATTCCCCATCAATGATGTCATTGTTCTGTCTCTATGGATATTCACTGTCGATCTACATCCCAGTGGCGATCCTCTGGACTATCCAGGTCTCCTGGCTGCAGTGGCTCTTCGTCCTCATGGCGGCGTTCGTCTCCGGAGCCGTGCTCATCTTCTGGCTTCTACCAGCACTGAGGAAGTCGAAATACTTCTTTATTCTAGTCGGTTCTATTCTAGCGTTCCATTTCCTTCTTGCAACTGGTTTCATGCTGTACTTCTTCCATGTGCCAGATACTGGGGATGTCCCAATAAAAGTGGCCAGCACTACAGTTAAAGTTTGAGATAATTTAGTTTTAAAATTCTTAACAGTTACTGTTACTTAATATTTATTATCATTCCATTGTTGCTATAAATCTTAATATTATGTTATTTTTAAATTTTGTATTATATTTGTATATCGATTTTATTCATTTAAAATATCTACTACAATTATTAGTGACATTTAAATTATCATGTATTAAATATATTTCTTTGTATAAGAGTAGTAAACAATTGTAGTACAATGCAAAATGTAATGTTTTTCTGCTTTGATACACCCTGGTTTAAACTATCTCAACTCCTACCAAGAGATTTGCAGAATTGTACATCAGTAGACATTAATGTGAACAAAGACAATTCCCATTGAATCATTTGAGTTAAGGTTAGAGGCATGGCCACTTTGATTTCACTATATTCTAAGCCTTTCGAAGTAGAAGGTCCTACATATAATATTAACAACTTGCCTAAGCTTTGCTAGGATTGATACACTAATAAAAAATTATTGCCTTTTTTATGGTATAAGGTGGCAAGCGAGCAAACAGATGACCTGATTTTGAGTGACCGCTACCCATAGGCAGCATATCCGCAACAAGTAAATGACTCGCAGATGCGTTGCCTACCTTTAATGGACAGAGGGATAAACAGAAACAGGATATTTCCTATTCCTATCCATCCCTTTTGTGTTCAATCCTTTTCCCATTCTGTACAGGAGGCGACCGGCACTTCACGCATCAGACGAAACGCAATAATACTTCTACTTCACGCCTGTCTTCTGTAAGGTCGTGGTATTTCACCGGTCGAGCCGACACATTCGGGCAACAGATGTTGTTGCGGGCTCTACCACTGTCAATGTTAACTGCCTGATACTTCCTTAAAGAAGAGCTTTGTACTGGTGAAAGAATTTTTAAAACCAGTTCAGTGGTTTTTCAATTTGTAATAAAATTTACGGTCACGCCCGTAAACCACCAGAGGGGTAGGCAGAGATAATTTCCATTTGGCGCGATCTAGGCACACCTCTCTTCATTAGTATGTCACTAATCTGATCGATATAAGTTCTCCTTTGACAGCAGCCCTGCCAAACAACCAAATCTTTTCTATTAAATAGTTTATGGAGGCCCATATCCAGTGGATGACTACTGGAGTAATAGGTTACATTTGTCATGTGTGCCAACTATTTGAGGACAGACGAGCAGCGGCACTCCTAATGTTAACTGATCACCGACACCCATGAACATTTGTTACACCAGAGGAACTGTGGATGCGTTGCCGGCCTATAAGGAAGGAGTACGCTCTCTTAAAAGACCCTTAGTACTTTGTCGACTCCTCTCCCCTAGTATGTATAAAAGGCCGGTAATGTCTGTAACTTGTGATGTTCATAGTTAACAGATTCTACATTCATATTCATCAAACACTAATTTAAAATAAAAATGTAATAAAATATCAACATTTTATTAAAACCAATTTATTTGGTCGGTACCATGTTTTATTAAATCAACTGATAAAACTATATATCTCTGTGTTTATTAATAAATCAATGTAATTTGTACTGACAACACAACACTGGATGTGACTCCGAGGTGAGACCGAGGACAACCTCAAACAGTCGGTGAAAAAAAATTATAAGGACAAGTATCCTCAAGAGTCTTAAGACATTCGCTGTTAAAAACAACATATTTGTCACCAATCAATTGGGAACATCCTCAATTTAAAATCGGACTAAGCAAATTGTAAACTATGAGCAAATTGTGAACTGTGAGCAAATTGTGAACTGGACAAATCAATGACAATTTGACATATGTCAAACGCACCTTGAGAAACATCTTTATACAATTTTTTAAACATACGACTGATATAGTATTAACCTAACAAACCTAACCTACAATTGTAAATCTTAAATGTTCACATAACGCAAGTAAAATATTAGTCCACATTTGACTTTGACAGTAAACTGTCGAGAAATGACACGTCATATTGTGAATGTTTCATTCAGTTCACAAATTACTCATAGTTTATAATAAGCCTAGTCCGATTATAAACTGACGAAGATCACTTATGTGGCTGGTGACATTCAAACATTAACATATAAAGATAATAATATATCCGTGGCAATATTTACACTTACGTTGGGAATCCATAAAGTATTTAAAAATATACAATGTATATACAATTTTAAGATATAAGCTACATTCAGTCGGCCAGCGAGAATGTTTGGAAGCTCCTAAGCCAGGGTTCCCTGTGGAAAGACTGCGGCGAGTCCTCGGGACTTGTCTGGAATGTCGACGTCACTTCTGATAGTATATTACCTATAAGCAACATTTAATTATATTTAAAATAGTATTATCCTTATGTATGTCCGAGAAGGGTAGGCGTCAAACAGGCGGCCGGCCGTAAAAACTGTAGCCAAACCCTACACAGTATAGACTACGGTTATACCCAGTATGAACATAGTCCATATTGTGCAGATATACCTCACATATCGAGGGAATGTATAATACTTTGTCAGTCAAACAGTTTATCTGATGTTAAGTGAATGAATACCACAAAAATATTTGCAATAAGTGTCTATAGATTGAAATCATAAATAATTTCTGCTCTTGAGCTTTGTGTGGAGGAAACCACTAAACTTTTTTTTTATGGTAGGTGGCAAACGAGCAAGCGGATCACCTGATGTTCTGTGAGCGCTACCCATAGACATTCGCAACAAGCAAATGTGTTGCGGATGCGTTGCCTACCTTTAATGTACAGAGGAGTGGATAGACAGGAAAAAGGATATTTACTTGGCATAATCAATATAAATATTGAGACTATTTTGAACTGGAGAAGATACATATATAAGAAAAAGTATGCTAAAGACAGTTGATTTTGTTTTAACAAGCGATGAAGGCTATCAATGTCAAGTGACTACTACCAATAGGCTCGATCTGTGAAATACCACGACCTCAAAGAATACAGGCGTGCAGTCGAAGTATTCTGCGTTTCGCCTGATGAGTGAGGTGCCAGAGACCTAATTTCAGTCCTCTTCCTCCTACCCTTTCCTCATAAGGATAGGGTAGGAACGGGAAGAAGATTGGACGGGTAGGGGGTTAAATATCCTTATTCCTGGCGCTGCCCTCCTCTGTCTATTAAAGGTGTTGCCATCTGTACATCTGAAACTCATTTGAAGATGCTTATGGGTAGTGTTCCCTTAACATCAGGTGATCTGCTTGCTCATTTGCCACATTCTTCCATAACAAAGAAAAAATCATTTTAATGATTAGCAGATGCGCCGCGTACTTTTATGGACAGAGGAGAGTATAAACAGAAAAGGGTAATTTCTCTTTCCTATTCATTCCGTCCACCATTCGTGGAGGGGATGAATAGAAAAGTGGAATATGTGGGATAGTCCGCTATGACATCTGTTGTTGAGGACTTTCCCACTGTAAAAACCTATACCAGCACTGATTTAAAACAAACTTATGACGATCCAATTAGCCTACTTACAATACAGCTCATCATGTTGTTGGGTTAGCATAATTTGACAGAAGTCTATGAGGTGACCCTCGCAGTGCGCCAGCAGGCACAGCTCGTCGCGCAGCACGCAGCGCTGCAGCACTAGCAGCCCGCCGCGACACACCGACAATATATCCGAGTCGGAATCTGTAAACAAATACAACGTAAAAGATATGAACTAAATTAAAAATAACTTTTCTTGTTTGTTAAAAACACTCACCCGACGTAGCGTCTCCTGTGAGCATGGCCGCGCAACTCCTCAGCGCGAACACGATCACTTGCAAGAACGTCTGCCGGCATTCGCAACTGTGTCATTGTTAATGGAAAATTTCGTAAATTGGTCGCAACATGAATAAAATTCGCACTACCAATGTGTCTATACGAGAAATGATTGAACAAAATATGGGCGTGAAGTCAAAGCATTTGCCTTCCATCTGATGCGGGCTTCATCCCCTCCTCTCGACTTCCTTATCCACTCCTCTTTCTCGCACAAAGGATGTTACCCATCCGTACTTTTTACGGAATTTTATGGGTAGCACTAGCAGTACCTTCTTCTACTATTAAAAATATCACTTGGTGAATGTAACCATACAAATTAGTATTACAGTTTAGTCGTTTTCACTCTTAATGGAAGTATACATAATATTAAAGATATATTGCTAGTTTCCGTCAACAGATGTCGTTGTACAATTTGTAAAACAGTACTGTGTTTTACAAATTGTACAACGACATCTGTTGGCATCACGTAATCATTTCACCAATTTACTATCGATAGTAAATTTGATTTATTCGAAAAAAAATTCGACACTAAAGTATAGACACGGATACCAATAATTATAGCTCATTAAAATCATTGTCAGAGTAATTTCCATCAAATAAGCTAATGATCTATCTTGATTGTTAAGATTATTTCTATTGCCAAGTGGGTTCAAATGACTCAAGTTGTCTGTAATATCTGAACATCATTGTAAGTAAAAATACCTTGGCTTCTCCTGATTATCATACAGAATATTCAGATCAGAATAGAAAAGAAGAAGATCTCTGCAGAGCGAGACAGCTTGTTCTCTCAATTTCTGCTTCTCAATACACTTAAGAGCGGCTTCAATTTGTTTTAATAACACTTGAAGTAAACAGGAGTCTGTAAATTAAATGTATATACTTGTATACTTTCAATATTTAGTGCTGCTTACAATATAATAATGGACTCATTTTCTTACAAACAATTACCTTTCTTGAACAAGAGCACACCTTGATCGTAATCCAACTTCAAATTTCCACTACTGCTGCCTCTGCAGAAAACAATTTCTGATGTTTCTGCCGACGCCATTCTCCGTAACAGTCGTAATGTTTCGCAAGTCACGAACAGCATCGGTCGGGATTGTATTATTGTCTTTACAACTTTGAATATTCTATTTGTTATATTTACAGGAGATAGTACTAATATTCTATTTAAAAGTTGGGTCACCGCTTGCAGGAATCCGCTGTACAGTACGGCGCAACACTGGAAAGAATAATTAATTAATTATAAAACACTGTAAAAGCCAATAAATTATAAATTTATAAAAGTGCCATCTATTGGCGTAAATCGGGAACAAGACATATTTCATCACTAGGCTGTTGCCCGCTGCTTCGCATATTTTCGTCTCTCATTTTCGCATTTGGAAATTTTTATGAGACAATTCCGCGTATAATAATTTCGAATTATAGGTAACGAAAAGTGAAGATTCGAAAGCGTTCTATTTCTTACGTTTTTGCCATAGCTTTCAGCATGTGTTTAATTCACGCTTAAGTGACAAACACTAGCTGTCCTCTTTTTTCTTATTACTTAAATTACTCTATCCTTTTTACACTATTTGACATGTGTGAAGGTTGCTGTCACTGTCCTTGCGACACTTTTGATTTTGTATGAATATAATTATAATTAAAAAAATTGATGGCAAAATAATGACAGTATCATCTTAAATGAATTAATTAATACAATTTAATTACTTACCGTTCTATCTAATAACGTGCATATTCTGTGTATAATTTCTATTAATGGATTTCCTTGATTTAAGGCATCACTATCTTCTCTATTAAATATTCCCGCAGCTCTCGAATGTTCTAGAATATGATATAGAACTGATGTTATCCTTCTTGCTGCGATCGCTTGCTCTTCCTTGTACAGTAGTCTACAAGTAATAATAATTTATATAAGAATCAAGTTGTCTATTGGTCTATCCCCTCTCCTGTAAAATCCTCTTCCCCTTCCCATTCTAGAGGTGTGACTTATATATTCGTATTAGGTAAACGGGAGGAATTTCATATAATATGAATGTTATGTGACTATTATTATAGTTAAATAATCATTTTTTTTTAAATATTTTAAAATATTCATATTTCATTAAGTCGTGTTTATGTTTACTTTGAGAATACGTCACGACAAAACTAAGAGTGCTAAAGGATATAGCTAAGAAAAATTGAACATATAAAAAAATACATACAAAGCAAAAAAAAATTAAAAAAAAATAATATTCATAGTAGACACTATGACACCATATAATTGATAAAGCGTTATATAACGTCGATCCTTTCCTTAATAGAAAAGAATGGGAATAAGAAGTGAACCAGAATTAGGCCTCCGGCACCCTACTCATCAAACGAAATGCAGCAGAATACTTCCACTTCACGTCTTCTGTGAGGTCATGAGGCCCATTCGTGCAACGGATGTTGTTGTTGCGGACTCTATCACTGTTAAAAGTACTACTACTAAAGTTAATATAGTAATGGACAATTCTTACAACATACTTTCCGGAGATCAAATCTTCCTCAGTCACAACTAGCAAGCTTGCGCTAGCTTCAATGTATTTTTCGTCAATTTCCTTTTGGAATGCCGTCGTTATTCTTAATTGTAATTTATTCAATGTCTGTTCAACATCATGTAAAATCATTTTTGCCGCTTGTATAATCTGAAATCATAAATATTATGTATTAGGTATATAAATGTGACTAATTGCATTTCTATACAAGATTTTACTAGCAACGGGATTCAATTTTATGTTGCAATAAAGCATGAGAGTACAAATGCAAAACATATGTTGTTTTAAAACCCTGAATACATGATATTGCCAAGCATCTATATTATTTCCTGTCTATGGTGACTTTAGAACTGAAACACAGAAATGCTTGCAAATTTCCGGTGGATGGTATTATAGGCTGGTTGGGGCGGACCGTGAGTTTGTTGTATTAGTACTTTGAGACCTACCTAAACTTTGAACTGTCAAGACTTATACTTAAAGATCTATGGTTTCGTCGTCCCAATAAAGTAGAACTACAAAATCGAGAAACGTATGCATAACATTTTACAATTATTGATGGTAAAGCCCGCAACAGTAACACCTAGCATGACAGACGACAGTCGTGAAGTAGAAGTACTTCTGCGTTTCATGTGAGGGAGATGTCGGTCCTAATTCTGGTCCGATTTTTCCGACACTTTTCTAATAAGAAAAAAACAGATGAATGGAGCATATTTGATTCATAGGCATAGGCGTTTGGATGGTGTTCAAAGTAAAATAAATATTTTTATAGTGAAAAATATAACAATTGCGGCAAAATTAAAATTATATATCACAAACATATTTTTTACCTATTTTAAATATTACAATTTTATTTTGAATTACTATTAGAATATTTGTATATTATGTGCTACAACTCATTAGCTTCTTGTTGGGGCGAACGATTTGCTTGTTTTTCACCTTCTTCTATAAAACGTTCATACGCGAGTGTGTATGCATACTCGTGCGAGAACGTGCGTGTATGTTTAAGCATGCCTGCTAAGCACAATATATTAAATGCTTACATTTAAAAATTTCTCCTCCACTTCTTCAGACCCTTTGTCAGCAGCAATAAACGCCAAATCCTCATAAACATCATTCAAGGACACTCTATTTTTGACTTCCGCTTTAGGGCTTGGGGTGTTAGGTATTCTATGGAAGGTGCTGAATACTGTACACCTGTTAGGTAGAGTATCCGATGGTCTCTGTAGCTTTTCATTGTACTCCAGCAATGAATGCTGTTCTATTGTCAGTTCTATTGTTAAAGGTAGAAGTTGAATTAACTTCTTTTCGTCTGAAATCAGTACACACAATACTATAGTTTGTTCTTAATCAAGATGGAAATTTTATAAACAAACAAACGTCAATTACTACATGGCCACTACACTTTTAATACTTTCATCGGGAATTTTGTTATATTGTAGAAATGATGAGACAAAGTAAAGTTAAATGTGGATACCTAAGGTTATAATGTAAGAAAAAGTTGGTTTCCAAAAATATTTTGGAATTGACGGATTTTAGCGTAAACCCGATTTGGAACAAACTATATTAATGTCGGCATTTAGGTGAAATCTATATATATAAAAAAGATGGATATGAATGACCCTAAACTACTAGGCAAAGAGACTTCACTGTTATAACATAGGCGAGCACTAAGAAAGGATTTTAGAAAATCCTACCCTAAATGTCTAAAGTAGTGATAAAAGTTTGTATGGAGAAATAATAGTAATCCAATGTAAGTTGTCGTTAAATAAATGTGATCAATCATGTTAAATAAGGTTCAGCTTAAGCTGGACAACCATTAAATTAAATTTCACAGTAAGTGACACTGCAGGGATATCACATTAGCTTGCTAATAATAAAAAAAATCTTAAGGATATAGTGATTTGTCTGTTATACTCACCCTGTCTGTATGCAATATTGAGTTCGACAATATTCGGTAATGTCCCGGATTCCGTCTGCACATTTTTAAAAGAAGTTTTTACTCTCGCAAGCTGCGATGACGATATAGAGTCTCGTGGTCTTCCGTACATACTACTGTTTCTGTGACTGAAAAGAATAATACAAATACTCTTTTCATTCATCCTTTCAACATGCCTGAACCAGCGAAGTCATACCATACCTTTCTCAATTCTAGTCACAGCAACTTTTAAGTCACACTTTTCTCTTATAACGCTATTTTAACCCTATCATTCAAAGTCACATCTAACATACTTCTTAAGGTTTGCATGTCAATGGCATTAACTCTACTAGCATACTTTTCCTGCCAAATCCAGCTCTCACTTCCATACATTAAAGTGGGGTCTAGTACAGCATTGTATATTGCTAGACGAGCCTTCATAGACACATTCTGACTCCTCACTACTTTACCTATAGCACCATTCATTTTATTTCCTGCATTCACTCGTCGTTCAAAATCTATAACATGCCTACCATCTCTACTAAACATACACCCCAAATACACTAACTTTTTCATCAAAAACATTTATTTCAATTACTGTCTTACTTTGTTCTCTTTCAAACGCCATTACTTTCGTCTTATCTACATTCAACTTGACACCTTTAACATCTAATGAATCATTCACTACATTCACGATAAGTTGTACGCTGCTGACATGTTGTGTTTGCATTATCAGTGGAGGACTTACAACTTAATACAAATATAACAATAATTTAATACTTTAAACAATAGCTTAACTCACATGTAGTCCGGTGTCTAACTTATCCCAGCCCTAATCACCCTGAGGAAGAGCCACTGATGGGCTCAAAACGACTTGTGAGCTAAGCGGTTATTTAGTTAGTTTATTTAAAATGTCTCACAAAAGTTTAAATAATTTTAAAGTTCATCATCATTTCCCTGCCCTTTTCCCACTCATATGAGGTAGGCACAGTATAATTGTAACCTATTGTGTGTATGTTTTTGGTATTAAAATTATCTATTAATCTTAAAGTAGTATGAAATCTTCTTCTTAATCTTACCTTGATGATATGTCATGCTTAGGGATATTTACTTGAGTCAGTTTTACTTTGGATGATTCCAACATCTTACATTTCTCTTTCATACTTGTTATTTCAAGATTCTGAAAGAGCAAAGAGAATATTCTAATTAAAAAAAAATGACAGGTAAAAATAGTAAGTAATTTTAAAAGTGGTAGAGCAGTGTTTCATGATTGGGCCGGTTCAACTATAGAAATACCACAACCTCACAGAAGACAGGTGTGAAGTAAAAGAATTCTTCTTTCCATCTGTTGAGTGAGGTCCGATCTCCTTTTCCATCCATTTCTAAAAAGGAAAGGATAGGAAGTGGAAGATAATTTGACAAAAAGAGATAAATAGTTGAGTTGGCCTCTAAAAAGCTGGGTGTACTCAGTAGAGCGAAGCAGTATTTCCAGCCGCGCCACCGCCTTCAATTATATAAGGCGCAAGTTCGGCCCCACATGGAATACTGCTCGCATCTCTGGGCGGGAGCACCCCAATACCAGCTTCTTCCATTTGACCGCATACAACGGCGAGCGACTCGAATCATCAACGACCGAGCTCTTACCGATCGGCTTGATACTTTGGCCTTGTGGAGGGACGTAAGTTCCCTCTGTATTTTATACCGTATTTACCACGGGGAGTGTTCCGAAGAACTGTTTGGAACGATTCCAGCCGCCGAGTTTCGTCATAGGACAAGACAGACCGCCAGGTATCATCCACACCAACTGGATGGCTGGCATTCCTCCACAGTGCGGTTCTCGCGAAATTTTCTGCCACGCACAGTCGCGCTGTGGAACAGTTTGTCCTCGGCGGTATTTCCAAACCAGTACGACTTAGGGTCATTCAAGAAGCGAGCTTATCTTTTTCTTAAAGGCCG
Source organism: Papilio glaucus (assembly GCA_000931545.1). Taxonomy (NCBI): domain Eukaryota; kingdom Metazoa; phylum Arthropoda; class Insecta; order Lepidoptera; family Papilionidae; genus Papilio; species Papilio glaucus. The sequence continues at coordinate 477,732 of JWHW01026795.1, forward strand.
GCAACACATTTACAGTTCCTCTGGTGTTGCAGGTGTCCATGGGCGACGTTGATCACCTCAGTGTTCTCGCCGCACGTTTGCCCCCTTCTCTTATAAAAAAAAAAAATAAGACTTATTCCCTCCTCTGTCCATTGTTTTCTTGTTGCAGATGCCTATTGGTAGTGGTCACTTGATATACTTGATATGGATTGAACAGTTCGCTCATTTATCACCTTCTACTATAAAGAATTATGGTCAGAAAAATCCTTAACTTACCTTAAAGTCCAACTGAGTCCTCAAATCTTGCAATAGGTTATTGGCTGCACCTAATTTGTCTGTCCATTCCATTTGAACTCTTTCTTGCACTTTAATCTTTTCTAATCGAGCATTATCAGCAGCCACTTGACTTGTTTTCAACTGTGTACGTAAAATTGATACCTCACCTTCTTTAGTGACACATTTCTCAAGCAATTTTCCATTCTCAGACTTAAGTTTTGAATTTTCTTCTTGTAACTGTAATAGTTGTCGATAGACAAAGTCTGTGTCTCCTTTATGTACTTTATCATTGAATATCATATCTTCAATCATATTGTTCTGGTTTGTTTTCTGAATAGCTCTTGAAATGCTGGGTAATGGTGATGAAATAAGATTGTATTTATTGTTTAAGTTTGTTGACATAAGACTTACTGCATTATTAGACGGTTTTTTAAACGTATCAGGGTTTGTCGATGTACTTGGCCCAGGGTCGAAATTTTGAGTACTTGTTGAAGATGGTTTCATACAGATACTGTAATCTGGTAAAATGCTATCAACACTGTTGTATGCCTGTTCAAAGGCCTGGCTAGCTAGTAGAAGTAGTTCATCATCATTTTCATCTCCCCAATTATCTTGTTTTTCGTCTAAAATTAATTTACATACATTTAGTTTATAACCTATGAAAAATGCAATTTTATTCCCTTTACTAAAATAATTAATTCGAACAAATACGAATATTTTTTTACATGAAAATCTTTTTAATTATCATTATTTAGTGGAATAAGTACCATTTTTGTTTTGACTCAGAGCCAAGTTGTGATCTTCTAATGTAAAATCTAATTTTGCCTTCTTTCTTTCACCTTGTTGTTGTGGGTAATATACTCGTTTCGACATCTTGTATTTTTAGACTTTCATTCTATTAAAATTAATTTTGGCGCTTAAAAACTACATGACAAGCATAAGTAACAAAACCAAAAAAACAACTGACTGAAAATCAAAGAGTATAGTAATATATAGGGAATAGATATGCTGAAAATCAAATGAAAACAAGTAAAAAATAACTGACAATGACAATGACAAATTGATAACACCCGGATAGAACTGATTATAATTTATAATCTGTTCAATAAAAAAATAGAAAAAAAAATTAAAATATTCTTACGAAATTTAAAGACTATCTTACAAATATAAATTGAATACAAATATCGGTATTTAAATTCATTAAAACTATTTTAATATAACTATGTAAAACTGATTGTTTTTGGATAGTGATGTACCAATACATTATTTCTTTAATGTTATGTTTGATATATTATTAAATGGATTTTATTATTCAACTTTTCCTTGATAAAATAAACTTGTGCCATCTTTTCCATCAAGCCGCAAGTAGCAAATATTATTTGTAGGTAAATAGAATGGTGTTAAATAATGTAATTACTGTGTTAACAAACAAACCATATATTCGTATTATTAGATTTTCACATTATTGAGCAGAACGAAAATTCCACATAACTGCTATTTTTAAGCAAATGGTTCAGATGATGAACTCCAAGTGGTACATGTAGTAAATTACATTTGACGATGATATAGCTATTTTATATGTTGCGTCCAAAACCTGTAGTGAAAATCAATATTTTGAATATTTATTGCCACCATTATTTTTTTCGGACCTTCCCTTTATTTTCGATTGCCTCGACCGAGCTAGGTGAGCCAAAAGATCACCAGCTGAGCAACACGGACGGAAACCGTACGGTGATGGTCGCTAATCAGCTGATGGAACTCTAGATATCGCATGAGCTGGCAATTGGTTGATTGCATTAATTTGGAAAACAAAGAGGTTACTTACGACAATAAGCCTGTAGTTAAATGGATCCGAACCAAGGACTTTCTGGGATCGGGTGGATTAAGGCTGTCTTCCAGAATTTCGGGACAACGTCTGAGGAGTTGGATTCCGTCAGGCCCACTTGGATTATGGATATCAAGAGACTGAAGCACTTTACGCACTGATATTTTGACAATCTGTATTGCCGACATAGAGGTCTCACCACGGGGAAATTTCAGTGAGTTACGTTTGTCATCCAGTGTTGAGGTGGAAACAAAGAGAGTAACCAGGAGATCGGCTTTCTGTTTTGCAGTATGGCCCATACTGTTGTACGTTGTACTGTTGTAACGAGTTTTAATCCCTGCGCAAAGATGGCAACGATGCGCTAAAGAAATTTGCTTGGACTGCCTTGTCAGGAGACCAGTACGCTCAAGTTCCAGAAGGAAGGCGCACTAGCCTCTTCCCAATGCTGGCTACGTATTCCGAAACCTAACCTTCCTTCTTACAAAAAAATCGACATCTTACTGGAAGAATTGAAACTTTTGTAACCGGTACTTACTAAGCATTCTATGGTTGTCTCACTCATATTCCTCCTTCCTATCATACAAAATCGCTATAAAAATATTTATAATTACACGTCATTTGTTCCTTTGTCCATAAAAGTTAAAAAATATAGATAACTTAGACTTAATTTTCTCTGTCCGTTTTTCAGTATTTAAATTAAAATATGTTTTTCATGCATTCATTCATCATTATTAAAAAGATCATCATTAAAAAAGTAAAACCGTAAAATACGATATTCATTGTTTTTATAGCAAGCCCTAGGACCATAGAGTACGAAACGACGCGCAAAGTTTGTGTTTTTCGAATTATGTTGCTCTCTGGTTTAGTTCGTCGTGGAAAATTGAACGTGTTGGACGTACATCATGAGTGAAGTTTATAAACTTGGTGATTTAGTTTGGTATGTACTTACAATATATAAAAAATATATAGATTATCGATTAATATAATAACGCCGTAGTACAATTTCTATCGTGTTTGTTTCAGGGCTAAAATGAAGGGATTCAGTCCGTGGCCCGGCCGGGTAAGTTGCTTAATTCTCAATTTCTAATTAAAAAATAAGCATTTAAACCGTACACAACAGTACTATAAGCAAATATGTTTATATTATATCTTATTTTCTTCCCTGTTATTTTGTAAACAGAAATATTTATTTTAAGATCTTATTAGCGGGAAAATTTTGATTACGTAGAAAGAGGACGCTAGTAGTATTTTTTGCCTATATTGAATTCTATTTTCATTAGTGTAGCACTTTTAACTATTCAATCTTAGAATTATAGTAATATAAATAGTATGTAGCTTAAAGATTTGTTTATTATTACTTAACCTCCAATATTATGTTTGAAAAATATGAAGTGTAGTTCTTTATAACAATGTTTCTAATATGATATGACGATGGTTTTCAGGTAGCCATTCCTACGCCGGAGCTGAAGCTTCCAAAAAAGACGACCAACGTTCAGTGCATTTATTTCTTTGGAACCAATAATTAGTAAGTCACCACATTTCAATTCATGCCAAAAGCAACAATAATCAATGATTAAAAATATAGTTTGGAGCCTCTGTATGAAAGTTTTATGCTAGCAAAGTTGCACAAATTGCTCAGAATAAAAGTTATACTATTTATTAGCTCACCCATTACATTAAGATTAAAATTCTGTAATGACTCCAAATTATAGAATAGGCAGTAGGTTATTATCTGACTGACAACCAAAGGTGTTAGTTTAGCTGTAGTGGTAATCACACTGAGAAACTAGAGTTTGTTTTTTCAATTTATTAATGTAATGGCAATGGTCTCTTACCATTACCAGTAACATCTTGTTTTATTGGGGAGTTAGTAGTTGGGGTTTATTTTTCTGTAACACTACGACTAGTGCGTATTTTGCGTGTGGGCGGCGACTTGGATCACTCCAGCCAGCTTAGTTCCCTGAAGAACCCCAGCAACCCTTCAATGTTTTTGGCGATCTCGGGAAGTGATCCCGGCGAGCCGAGATATTTGACCCTGTAACTAATTACAGGGTTAAATATCTGCCCCGCCATGTCAGAATACAACAGTAAGACGGGGGTTACCATCTCTACATCCTACATGCACACTCTTCATAAAGGACTGTCTAATAACCTATATTAAACAAATATTTATTGAAAAAGCCAAAACCCGTGAGCCTCGTCACAACAATCCCGATTTGTGAGTTACTGGCCTGAGATTTTAGGGGACTTGCTATGAGTCTCTGGCATCCCAAATTAAATATAGTGACAGGGACTATATTTCTATGGAGTCCCTTAAACAAACTTAATCTTGTATAGTTCTCTTTATCCATTGTGAGCCTAAACTCTCTTTGAAAATAGCCTATTAGGAAAATCATATCATTAAACATCTGTAGTAACTCCCGTGTACACGAGCTGAGAATAGTCTCAACAACAACACAATAGCACAAACGGGTATAAATAAGACTACACATTATCTTAAAAAATAATGTAAATAAATTAATTATTCTGCAACAATCTATTTGACTACAGTAAAGCCACATAGCTCAGCCCAGCTAAAATTTGTTGCTGGACTGTATTTATTAAAATCAAAACAATATTGTCAACATTTCTAGTCTCACTTTAGTATGAATAATTTTTTGTAAAACAACTTATGAGCTTGAATTTTTAAAGACACATTAGCAGGGAAGTTACAGAGTTATTGTTGGTATCCATTAGGGTATTTTTTAAATTATATAGAGCCTTTTTTCACCACATGGTGGTCGGACTTGCTATATTCAATATTGTGTTGGTGACTATCTTTATAAGATGCACTTCAATGCATATGTCAAGGATTACATTCTAGATAATTGGTCAGAGAATCTGGGTACTTACATAAAAGTGTCATCAAAGTGTGTGACATGGATGTTTAGGTAACTTACTAAGATATGGGTAGTCTTTAATATCTCAGGAGCTGGGTTTTGGGGGTGAGGGATTGGAAGGGGGTATTCTCGGGTCCTCGCAACATAACTCCCATTGAAAAGAAATGAATTATTTCTGAGGAAATTAAAAAATAAACTTCATAAACATTCTTATTTCGAACGACTTACGCTCGGCGTAATGGGCTACCGGCCACAGCCACCGGTGGCCAGTGACAGACAGACGACAGTTCATGACAGTTCACACGATTTTCCATACATTTTGTTAGGACTCGACGCACACGTATAGCCGGCGGCGGTCACTCGCTACAGTAGCGTTCGCGATTTTGTGGTCGCTACGAGCCACAAAAGACACCGACGCGTGCCACTGTCACGCTACATCACCTACCCAATGGATGTTGATACATTTATATCGGAAATGTGGTGACTCCGTCTACCTTCAAACTAAAACACAAGGATTTTCCGTCGGCTGCTCCATGCTAACCAAATGTGAACGTGTCGGTTTTGCATAGTTAAACAGAAAAGGATACCCATACCATATACATTGATACCCATAACCGATGAGTATGTATGCGTAGATGTACGGGTCTAGAAGACACGAGGCAGGTGTGCCAGGATCGCGCCAAATGGTATTCTCTGCCTATCCCTCTGGGTTATTGTGCATAAATATTACCCTGAGCCGATATCCAGGTACATGCACATAGTATTTGGCGGTAGCTCCAAAACTTTTTTTTTTTTATTGAGTGATGCTTTTAAAGGCCCATATACGGAAACCCTTCAGTTTACTAGGAATTAAGAATTTTGTAAACTTAAGATAAACCACAAGTAAACACAATGTACCTTACAATAAAAACAAATTCTTATTTATAATTTAACCAAGGGTCTAAAAATAATAATGAAGTAATTTATTTTAATATCAAGTAACAATGTCCAACTGCTTCCCCAAGTTGTTAAGTAAACATACTGAATACTCCAAAAAACTTAATAGAAGTTTTACATATTTACTCAATTCCTTTCCTTATCTCTGCAGCCACATAATATCACACAACCAAAATTTTTGTTTTTCTGTGTTTTTTTAGTACTAATGTTTCAATCTAAAAATTGGCTTTTAACTGGGTTTTGATAGCATTTCTTTAACCGTATGTGTCGAAGACTTGACCAGAAGGGGTGTCTTGTACTGGTAGTCCTTGGTCGAGCTGATATTCTTCGCTGGAATACACCTTCGTAAGCGTAACGTGGGATACGACCAGAAACGAAACGCTTTTTAAACACAATCAAGTTACACATTGACAAGTCCTCTGTGCAACGAGCCTTTACAGTTCCTAGACGAGTAGTTCGCCAAGCTGTCTGTTTAGCAGAGAGGTAACCCTTGATCTGCCAATCAACCCGTACGAACTACTACTGCCCAGACTCTTGGGACTGACTGGTCACTGTTTGCCTAGAAGAGGCATTAACAGCAACACAGGACTCGATGCGGCAGGCTACATACAGAAGGCGCCCTGCCTAAGCGTCTTTAACTTAGTTCAAGAGCTCCCTCCGTAGGTAGAGCCTCGGCTCGGGCCGTTACTTTATTTTTATAACCGGATTGCGAGACCGCCGTGCTCTTAGGTCTTTGGCGGACGCTCCATGGAGTGACTTGGCTCAAGAGCCTTAGAGAGGCTCGAGCTTGGGCTGTCACTTGTCACTCATAACGCGTTTAGCATTCCGATTCGAGGGTGCCCGAGGTGGCCGAGCCTCGGCTCGATCGGTAGCTATTATCGGATTACTGCCCAGATTCTGTCGAAGCGTGGCCTTATAACGCTTCTTCTTCAGTTTGCATGGACTAAAGTGTTAGTTTAAACCCTAAGACGATTGTAGTTCATCATCTACAATGAACGGCCATTTTTATCTTATTTCATTTCACATTTCATTAAGCGTCAAGACCTGTGGATACCGGCAAAGGCCTTATATTTGTTATGTATTCGTAACATTTTCTGGTGTCGCTCGCATCGCTGGCTAGTTGTAAAATAGTACTCGGTGATAAATGTTGTAAATTTAGAAAGAGACAATCGGTTTCATAAAGCGTTATCTCTATCGCACGAAGCTTAGCGAACGATAACACGAACTACGAAGCCGATAATAGCCGATTGTCTCTTTCCTACGAAGCGTAATATTTATCGTTGCGTACAGTACATATCAAATGTTGCTGTTTCGTTTTACAGCATAGGTATGTCCTTTTCTATCGTCACGTGAAGTTCGCAGTTCTTGCGTACGTCATGCCGTTGTTCTTATAGACGGGTATTCCTTGCCAATAGTACAGCCATGTTTTGCAGGAAAAGTATTACTAGTTCGGGCGCACATTTATTTATCTACCCTATTGGAAATTATTTTTAAAATGAATATTTTAGTAATACTCATACTTGAATTGTCATTTCGATTATAACATAATAAATAATTATGCGCTCACACTCGTAACCGAGAGGGGTAGTTAGAGGGTTCGGATTAAAACAAGTCAGTCATTTTGTGTATTGTTGTCTTGACTTTAAATGGCTGTTTCAACCCGTACTTTCGAAGGCCAAAATATATCCCATGCCAATGAACTTTAGATTGTTAAGAAAATTCTGACTGAATCCGGTATACAATGTTAAAAGGCCATCTATGCCAGAGTTAATATTACTTTGAAAGTCATCAGCAGTCATTCGCCATGTTTACCATGGACACTATGAAAGTTTTAAAATGCTTCATTATAAGCCATGCTGCTGCTGCAGACTACGAAGGGAGCTCGAAAATATTTCAAGACTGCTCTCAGACCTCAATCTTAAGTTACAAAAATCAAAGAGTCACAGGTACGTGTAAAAGAATGAGGATCCATTCCAACATGAAAAAATTTCAACTTAAAAAAATCGGATTATGTAAACAACGAAACATGGAGCTTATATTGTTGAATGACGATACGTAGGCGTGGACAAATCTGCGCACTGTCACGCTCACGCGTGTTACTTATATACGTGGCTTATACGTCGGGTTTTCAAAGGATGTGTCCTCAACGTAGCCAGGAGGTATAAATGCTCGTGTAGAAATTAAACGGGTCCAATAACGCAATCTGATGTAAAAGCATTATTACTACGTTAACTCATTTTTAATAAAATAAGATAAATAAATTAATATACTCTCACGCTCGTAACCCAGAGGGGTAGACAGAGATGAATTTCCATTTGATGCGATCTTGACACACCTCTCGCTTCTACATACATACATCTACTCATATATACTCGTCAGTTACGGGTACTCCTTATATCGCCCTTCTTTAGTTTTTCACTAATCTGATCGATATAAGTTCTCCTAAGACGTCCCGTATACAATACTGCCACTCACTTTTGCAACATGAATTTGTTTCGTTACTCTCTCTCTTCATTAATCCTTTCAACATGCCCAAACCAGCGAAGCACACCTTTCTCAATTCTAGTCACAACATCCACTTAAGGGTACATACAGAAGGCGCCTAGCCTAAGCGTCTTTAACAGTAACTTAGCTCAAGAGCTTCCTCCGTAAGGAGAGCCTCGGCTCGGGCTGTTACTTTATTTTTATAACCGGATTGGGAGACCGCCGTGCTCTTGGGTCGCTTTGTCGGACGCTCTATGGAGTGACTTGGCTCAAGAGCCTTAGAGAGGCTCGAGCTTGGGCTGTCACTTGTCACTCATAACCCGTTTAGCATTCCGATTCGAGGGTGCCCGAGGTGGCCGAGCCTCGGCTCGATCGGTAGCTATTATCGGATTACTGCCCAGATTCTGTCGCAGCCCACCACAAAACCAGCGAAGCACACCTTTCCCAATTCTAGTCACAACATCCACTTAACAAAATACTTTTTTTAATTTTCTTCATTACATACCTATTAAATGATTAAAGGGGCCTGTTTCAAAAAGTCTGAGTAAAGTGCTGAATAACTAATTGGCAAATAAATTATTTGACAAAAGTTCCCGTTAAAACAGTTTGCGTTTCACAAACGAAGTATACGTGTCCTTGTAAGTTCGAGATGGCAACGTGGCATTTTGACGTTTCGAGTTACGGAACATGTGAGAGCATAATTCAGTTTTTTTTTTTAATTTAATCACTCGCAAAAGCATTTTAAATGCATCTTTCATGCATTATTTTGTGTTATGTATTCATATATACCTTAAATGCATATACTGCAAGAATTATAATAAAACAAAAAGCATTTTTTAGAAATCGATTATTTTTATTTGAAACGAAACGTAAGGCAAATGTCAAAGAAAGAAATAATCTGTCAAATAACCAGAACCACCAAATTACATCCTAAGGATGATCCAATTTATTTAGCACTTTATTACTAGCTAAGCTTATTTAGAGATTTTGAAACGATAACTTTATTCGTCAGATTAGTTGCAAGTAGCTTATTCAGGTCTCTACTTGGACATTGTGAAACAGGTTGTCCAAAGTGATAGCCATTGTTCTAAGTACATAGCTGGGATTTAACGTCTCAAGGATTGTTCTGATTTAAGCATTACAGTATTATTGATTCCGTTTTGAATATTTTATACAGAGATTTCTGTTATTACGTAGACGAGCACTAAGAAAAGATATTTCTAATTACATCCCTTAAAGGTCCAAATTAGAGGTTAAAGTTTGTATGGAGCAATAATTTTAAACCAATGTAATCTGGACCTTAAATCTTTTTGATTCATCATATTAAATAGGGTTCAGCTTAGGCTAGACAGTCGTCGGTTAAATTGAATTGCACGCCAGGTGAAACCGCTCCTCTTGTACAATATGTACATAAAATACAATTAATTGTTCACATACTTATAATATTTTATTGTTCAAATAACACAGAAAAATGGTTTTCGATTTAAAAAAAACTATTCTAATTAGACATTGAAGTCGATGTACTTAATATTCTGACAACATTTCATACAATGGTAATAAGAGAACAAATTAAGACAAAATCAAGTTAATAGGAAAGCTAATTAAAATAAACAACGTGAAGAAATAAAGAATTAACAGTATGAACATAAATGAGCGTGGCGATATTTAAAAAAATCAGCGTTTATAGAGTTTATACATAGAAAAACGTCATTCTGAATGAATAAGTAGACATGGATAGCACCAAAATTTCTAGAACTAGTTTCTGAACTAGATTCATAAAAACAGTAAGTAACACGATGCAATTGAATTAATCATTTATTCAATAAGTGATTGGTTACAAAATATTAAAAAAAAATTATAATAAATATAACAAATATTTTGCTTGTGTTAGATAATTGAAGTCCACGACACTAGCCGATGAAATAATTGAACTATTTTAAAGCAACAACTTCGTAACAACAAAACAGATCGTTAAGGCTTTGTATGCGCTGAGCGGCTGTCTATGGCTGCAACCGCAAATACTACGATCTGTACAGTGCGTATAGCAGCCGCAGCTATGTAAGCAACTGCAACAGGTGATGGTCGGCAGGCGCATCGTAGTATGAATTATCTGATATTTTTGTGAGGTACATTTTCTGTAGAAATCATAGGATTCCGACGACGCAACGTTTGTGTGGCATCTCTTTTACGCAGTGTTCAGATGACACGCCGACGCCAAACGCGTCCGCTCCGGCCATTAACTCGCTGTGAAATTTCTTGGATATAATTTGAGTCTCACACATCAATAAGTCTCAAATTGCATTAGCAGCGCGTGTGCGGAGTGAGCGCGTGGTGGACGCGAAGTGGGCGCGTGAGAGTCGTGTCTGGATGGACTTGTATAAATGCAATTTGATATTTATTGATGTGTCATAAGATTCAAATTTCATATATGCGACAAATTTCAAAGCAAGTTAGAAGCGGGTGCTAATGCGCGTTGCGGGCGCGTGTCGTCTGAACGCGGCCTAAAACTACGCAGTATCACCGTTCTGCCGTCGCAACGCCGACGCAACGCACCGTGTGGCATCGCTTTAACAGGTGGTCAAGCAACAGCCAAAAAACATCCGGATGTCCATTCCACACGGTCTTGGCACTGCCACTTCTTCCATATCTTTACATCTACGCAGAAATATTCGTCGGTTAAGCGTACTCTATTTATCACCGATCACTTGACGCTAGATAACCTTACTTAAAAGTATTTCGATCCTTCCCCATCACTTTATTTTTCATCCTCTTTCTTACACAAAGGCCGGTAATGCATTCCTAACCTTGTTGAGTATTACGCATGTATGCACGACCCACTAAGTTTGCCTTCCACCATAAAGAAAGGGTAGTAACAGTGGAATTATTAAACCACCAGAAACAACAAGTTCTGTTGTATTAAGGGAAGGATGGGGAAGAGGATTTCATGGAGGAGGGAATGAATAGGAAATATCCTTTTTGGCAACTCATTGGCTTGTTGTGGATGCCTATGAGTAGCGGTCACTGTCTATCGCCTTAACTGCTTGCTCGTTTGTCACGTTTTTCTATTTAAAAAAAATCTACAAGGCAAGTAGTAACAAAGTGTCTAGAAATTTCCTTACGAAGTTGATGTACAAGTAGACATGACAGATATCTCTTATGACGTGTTTGTAAACAGCGCGTGGATAGAAGAGCACAACATCAAGCCGTACCACGAGCACAAGGAGCAGCTCATCAAGTCCAGCAAGACCGCCGCATTCAAAGAGGCCGTCAATCAGATTGAAGAGTTCATCGTTAATCCTGAGGTTCGTCAATATATGGACAAACGCTGACTTTATTATGATAATTATGGAAATGATTCTATTTGTAAGCCTGAACCTTATTGCCGGTCGTCAATTTGTTCGTTCTATATTTATCAGTTATAATTCTGTTAAATATTTAAAAAATTTATTAATTAAATTTTAGTCGGAGCCAGGGTTGTGACTTGTGGTCTTGACCCCGTTTTCGGGGGTTTGACACTCCTGAGGGTAGAAGTTAAAAAGTAAAAATTCTTTGCATTATGATTTGGGGGGAAGAACCCTCTTGGTCAAGCCCAGGGTTCAAGGTGGGCTGCAGCCTCATAACCCTGGATGTTTGCGAAGACCTGTTATTGAGTAGTTATTTATAATATTGATACTAATAATTCACCCAGTATGTACGTTGTGAATTAGAAATTCGGCGACATCGACGACCACGCCAGAAACCCCGAGGAAGAGTTCGACAAGCTCAAAGATGAAATGAACGAGGAGAGTTTGCAAGAGAAGTCCGAAGTAGAAGTGTCGCCAGAGGTTAAGAAAAAGAGCACCACACCAAAGGTAATAAAGTTAAAAATAGAAAGAATATTATTACAAATCAAATCTTATGATAAGAGATACCCTTCTTTTTTGCATGATTTGTCTGATTTTGGAGAGTGCTAGTACCCCTTGATTGGCTGGTCGAATGACTAAAGGTACGGACTGCTGCTAAGGCCGTAAGTGGTTTTGAATCCGGCATTGGTCGGCTTCGCAAACCATATCCTAGAATATAATTTTTGATAGATTATAATATAATGTTAAAATGGTTTTTAGTAATTTATTTGCATGATTAATATAATTACAAAAAGAAGAGAAGACGTGAGAAAAAGAAATAAAAACGCCTTAATTATTGCATGGCACAAATACCTTCAGACATTCAACAGTAGTAATGAATTAGTTGTCAACATTTATAGATACGTTTGGGCATTTCTAAGGTGAAGTCCGCCAAACGGTCGTCATCCGCCAGCCTTAAGGGGGTGGCGCGTAAGAAGGTGCGTCGCGTGGCCCGGTCTTTCACTGACAGCGACCTGGCAAACGAAAAGCCCTCGATGCTGAACCACTCCTTCAGCAAGAAGTCCAGCCTGCTGCATCGTCCATCCAATATACTGAGACCTGTAAGTCTTAAACATCAATATGACAGCTTGTATCAATGAATGCCTTCTGCTTTCCCAATCAAATATTTGTGAAGTATATTTTATAGTTGATTCATGTTGAGGGTTGTTTTTGTGACGCTTCTTTTGTCCTATATTTGTAATCGGTATGTTGACACATGGCCGTCTTATTGCCACTACTTTTAGAACTATGTCAACTATTACGCTTCTGTTAATTTTATAGTAATCTGTCTCCAGCGGTGTTTCCAAAACAATACGACTTAGTCTTTCAAGAAAAAGGCGTTTTATTCCTTTAAGGCCGGCTTCTCATCTATAGTTTAGTATTAGTGATCACTTGACTTTAGAAGACCCGTTGCTCGTTTGATCCCTTCTCTTATAAAAAGAGAGATTTTAAGGAGAAATAAGTACCTACTAAGAAAATATAGTCAGTAATAAAATCGATTCATATTTTTAAAAAAAGTGCGGATTACGCCGCCACTAAGTTTTTTGTGGTTTGTGAATGTATTTGAGAGATAATGATGGACAAAGCTTCCTAGTTCTAGGATAATAATTAGATAAGGGTAGAGTGTAATGTGTCTGAGTGATTTTTTAAGGCAAATAAGCACGCCGGTCGCCCTGACGTTAAGTGACTGCTTATACCCATCGACATCCGAAATTATATTGTGTTATATCCATACCCAGTTAGATAAGATAAAGGGGAAATAGTTAAATAGAGGTGGAGGGGTTAGCGATCATATTTTATGTGTATAGAAAACACTCCCTCATCGACACGCTTCATTCCAGGACACCCCGCCGCTGGACCTGGAGAACGTATCGGAGACTCTCCTCGAAAAGAACATCAAGGCCAGCCAGATGAAGTTCGGCTTCCTCGGACTGGGCATCATGGGCAGTGGCATCGTTAAGAACCTGCTCAACTCCGGACACAAGGTGCTCGTGTGGAACAGAACTGGGGCAAAGGTAAGTCGGATTTACAGTTGTATGTTTACACCCGTACGTTCTTTATTCCAGGATTTGTTTTTTTTTTTCCAACTTTAGGTCTGTTTGGATGTGATAGGTAGGTAAACTAGGTCTTTGGTTCGGATCAATTTATGAACTTTTAGTACGCGCCGCAATTATTTAATATAACAATAATTATTATTAATAGAATAATTATTCTTATTAGATGTGATATTATTAAAATAACATGAAATCAAATAAAAATGGCACTATGTTAAACATTTGCTGTCGGCCATAAGCAAGGAATTGGTCTAGTCGAGGATCCTATTTCTGTTTACAAGCACTTGTATGCAAATATCTGGACAAGTGTTTGTTTTAAATACTTGTAGGAAACCATATTGACATCACGTATGACACTGATGTAAAAATATTAAGATATTGTTCATCATATAAGATACATACCGACCAAATTATTTTGACTCATGAGACAAACACTCTTAGGAACTTTGAATAGAATAATCTTTTGAAAAAAGACCGAAAGGTACAAATATTGAAATTAAAATAGGCTGAGGAGTTGGTTTACATCCTGAGGATACCTCGTGCTGATCGTAAATATGTTTAAAAATCTGACTCCATAGAAAGCTACGTGCGCTGAAGTATCGTTGTCTTGCGACCCGTTTCGTTAGTACATTCTAGTAGATAGTGGGATAGACTAAACTAAGAGTTTTGTGCCTTTAAAAGTTACTATGATTAAATCTTCTAAGAATATAACTGTATAAAAAATAGAAATTTCCAACGCGGGTAATATTAAACACGATGTGCACCGATTCTTTATTTGCAAGATATTATATATTAATGAAGACCACAGGTTATAAAAGCTTAATAAAAAAAATCCACTTGATTGAAGTAAAACGTTAGGAATCCTATCGTAGGTCGTAGTTTGACTACTGAGCGTAGCCACTTAACGGATTTTTTAATGGAAAAGGGAGACAAAGAGGAGCATGCGGTTCACCAGGTGTTAAATGATCGCTACCCATAGCCACCTGCAACAAGCTTTTTTGTTTCTTTTCATTAGCTCCCCCGTTCAATCCTCTTCCCCTTCCCAAACTATCCATTATAGGATAGGATGGGAAGAGCAAGAGGATTAACAACGGCCCTCACTCAGACGAAACCCAAAAGCATAAAATACTTATACGTTAAGTTTTGTTTATAAGAAATGACTAACAGTTTTCAAAATCTCACGGTGCAATTAAAATGCCGTTAAGACATCTGTAATAAATTTGAATCGATAGGTGCTGAAGTTGCTTTTTAATAAATAAGTAAACAATTATTTTTTTAATATAACCATAAGTTCAAAGCATAAATATTAAAATAACATTTCTATTTTCACTCAATGGAAAACTAATTTTAGATAATTCGCTTTAAAATAAAATTTAAGTAAGTCGGAAGCAAATGTGGTTGATATTTGTTTTTCTAATTACATTATAAGTTCAAACAACAATATGCATCTTTTAAAAGATGTCTGTTTGAACAAAACATAATAACTGTAGTACTTTATTATATAAAATAAAAACAATACGCTCGTGATCGTTGAACATACAATTCTATAACTGGAAGTGGTAAGGTGAACTCAATTTTTACCTACGCCTTTTGTTCACTAAGAAGTTATTGTTAACATCATCTATATCTCTTGATACATGTTAAATTTGTTAAGTGACGATATATTTTACTAGGCGATATGATCAGTGTAAGCCTCTAAGAAACTTGTGCTGACTAAAAGCGGAATAGCACTTCCAGTTCGGCCACACATAGTTTATTGTTTTCGTTCCTACGCTACTCTCGCAATGCTAGCTAACTTTATTGCATACATCAGATAGCATCTGGATAGTAGACACAAGTAGGTCAATGCTTTTGGCGCTACTTTCTGCCCCGTGATCGAGAAGGAAACATTAAGCAGGGAGGCGTTTCGGTTTCGCATGTTAAAAAGTTTGTTTTGTTTATATCATGTCCGCCAGACGCCTCTACATGAAAATGATTTGTAGGTTAAGGGGTAACCTAAAAATAATTTTCACTATGCTATTACCTATATGATTCATAATCAAGATCTATATTTAACACTACCACTACATGAAAGTTTTAATACTACTTCATTATTAAGACTTATTTATTTAAACCTTATTACACAATACCTTAGCTGAAAATATATATCTATAAGCAATATTCTGAAATGACTAAAGCCTTTAGGCATTATGTCATGTTTAAACAAAAACCAAATAAATCTATCTATATTAAAAAAAAACACAAGCTAAATAAAAGTAATTCATATTATTTAAATATATACGAATACACATTATAATGCATATTTGTAACTTGACGACTCTTAGTACCTAAATGGTTTAAAACTTAAGTACCGACTAAAAGTTGATAGTAAACTTGCTCGTTGTCATTTTTAATATTAAGAATGACATGTCTACAAATTTTAATAACTGGTCAAATGGTATATATACATTTAGATTATATAATATTTAACCAGTGTAAAGTGAATGTTAGTTATGTATTATTTTACAAAGCTACGTCTATCAAATTATCACCGTAATAAATAACTATTATAATTTTATGCCGTAACGCTGCAGATAACTATTGATATTAAGAATATTAATAAAATATGATTTATGAAATAATTTCGTAATTTATTATATAATTATTATTACTTAATGTTTTTTTTGTCTTTTTTTAAATATTACTTAAAGAATTTTTTTTTATAGTAACTACTAGGTAAACATTTTTAATTAACCGTGCATTCATTCATTATATACAAGTAATAGATTAATATTGTTTGATATCAAGAAAATGACAAAGGAAACAGCCCTGGCTATCATCGTCAGAAAATTAATTTACGTTACCTGAACCCACTTATAACCTATGTCTGAAACTAGACCCATTTGCACCAGCGTGATAGATGAGTTGATTTCTTTTATTAGTTACTTTGTCATATATAAAGAAGCTTTTTCTTTATATATGACAAAATAACTAATAAAAGAGTAAGAGTATTTAACCGGGGGACATACTGTCCGATTTAATTCGATCCAAGACAAATCATGGCATCTAACTACCCACCTTTAAGGCGGTAAAGACATTTTCCATAAAATTTTATACTACAACGTTTTATATGATAATTTTAAATTATTCGTTAAGCATGAAATTCAATGATTGCTTTTAATAAATTCTAGTAATTTTATTATTTTTACATTGTACTTAATCATAAATATATGTATATATTTTTAGGCATCGTTGAAAAAAATTAATAAGTTCAAGAAAACATAAAAAACATACAAGAAAAAAAAATGCTTTACCCTCCTTACATAGATACAAAATGTCATACAATGCAGGATAAAACCAGTTTATTATCGAACGTAAATGTACTCTTTACGTTAATTATCATTCATGAAGGTACTTGAAACACCAACATTATCATCGAATTAATATCAACCGTAGCGAATTCCGCACGGTGAACTATTTTTTTAACCTATCGTCGTAGCTGTTATTAGTTCAGACATACAGGGACAGACTTCGTCGCCGATATAGTTTACCAAATGTTTTTATTCCTATGCAAACTGCAATAGAGATTTATGAACATTATTTTTATTACAATTTCATCTGTGCTTTACATTTAAAACTTCAATTCGTTGTACGCAATGATAAAAAACAGCATGCCATTAGCGGTCTTAGTGTCCTAATTGGGACGTTTTTTCTATAGCTTACGTCATGTGTTTACATGCACGCTTAAGTGACAAACACTAGCTGTCCTCTTTTTTCTTATTATTTTAAACATTTTGCCATGTGTGAATGTTGCTGTCTTTGGAACTCTTTTGACCGGTGTTTTAGTATGAGTATATCTTTAGTATAAAATATCATTGGTTGAACGACATAAATTTGTAAAATATTGCTAACTCCCGTAAGTGAATGCTGAGTTGAATGATATCATTTAGTATATTAAAACAAGTGCCTTGTTTGCTAAGTTTTTTCAACTCAACGCATATAATTAAAATATATTAGCAGGTTACTAACAGAGGAAACTTAGGCTTGCAGATATTCTGAATAACATCGAACAGTATTTTGGGCTATTACTATTACTTCGGACATCCATTTTCATTAATTCAGCTTTCTGCTATGTACTCATACTTCTTTTTAAAATATTGATCAATGCATGCACAGTGAACTTATTGCGTAAACATAATTGACCTATGTCTGGAAACTTCGTAGTAGTTTATTAAAGTAATTATTCTCGGTCTCAGCAGTCGTATGGCGTTCAAGTATTTCAAATAAACTATTTCATTAAAGTCATTGTTTTATTTGTCCGTTTGTCGATCCTATGGTGTGACATCGACGGTAGTCATATAGCATTATTATTGTCACATTCTTATTTGCTAAAGAGAACGATAGTAATGTGTGTAACTTTCATTAATAACTATGTAAAAGCTTTAGTAACCCTCTAGTTCTTCGAAACACACTGGGAATTTAGATTTTACACTATATGAGTGTTACAAAATGGGTTTGTGTTAATATAAATAATACTCAATATATCAGCTGTTGATATTGAAATAAAGTTAATTAGTAAACAAAGTTTAGTTGTTGACAAGATAACGAGCCCACACACCGCTGGTCAGTTCTCCCGCAGAACGTAAATAAAACCAAGAGAGATTACATTGAAAAATAATTTATTCTCCATGATTTACTATTTACTCTTGTTTATAATATTTAGAAAATTCTCAACAATATTTGTATATTTCACATTAAGAAACATTTTTAATATAATCATTGCTGGATTGCAGTATTTTGGCATATCACTGTTACACTTCAGATCGATAAGGAAAACGCAAAGAAACATAAATTATTATCATGTAAATAGATAAAACTAGGATGAATTTTCATTAAAAAAATGACTAAATCAGACTCAATAATACAATCTAGTTCGGTTGCAGTGAAAGGATATACAGGTCATGTTCAGAGATCGTTTCAGTTCTAGGATACACCAATTTACAATAACTTCGCAACAATTACAACAAAGATAGTAACAATTTACTTACACCTTCATTACCTATGCTTTAAATCGAAACAAATATAAAATGCATAATACTCTAAGATTTTCATACCTTAAAAGTACATCAAAATGGAAATGAAAATATATCGAAACAAACAGTACATATTTACACATTCCGTACCCATAGAAAGAACACTTATTAGAAAACAATTTTAATTTTTTTCCACTACCATCGACAGCCGATTCAGTATCCTTAACCTACCACTAGGAGATGGTACGAAATAAGTCGCACGAGAACGTCGACAGGGGTACGCAACGCGCGCGCACCTTCACTTCTAGTCTATCACAGCTTACTGTAAGTGGCGTCCAGACCTCGCGAGACCTCGACCGGGCAAGATACGTTCCGAAAACTCGCGATACAAAACGATGCGCGAATCACTCACACTTTACATGGAGAATCATACATAGGACGGCGTGGACCCGCTGAAGTCGCTCAGCGGCACGTCGGCCTGCTTCTGCACGGCCAGCGTGCCGCCCGACACCGCGTAGATCTTGAACACGCGCGTGAGCAGCCTGTACTACAAGGGCGTATTCTCGCAGAGCCCGGCGCACTCGCCGCACACCAGCTGGCCGGCCAAGTGCTTGACCTCGCACTCGGGCTGCGCCAGCTCCACCGCCAACAGCACTCGCGTCTCCCGTCCTGCATCGCCCTTCAGCTCCTTCATGTCCACTTTAGGCTCCCGGTTCACTTCACACTCCACCTCGCGCCGCAACTCCGGCGAGCTTGCACTCACGGCCATTTGACATCTCCCGCGGTCTCTGCCCAGTAAAGGCTCGCTAAAAGGCTTGAAATCGTTTCTGTCACACTTATACTTCACAGGTCCCAATTGTAAGCCCGCTTTCGAAGTGGACGCCGGCGTAGGATATTCGAGGGTCGGCGGCGGCACCGGCTGCAGCGGCTTTATCTTCGCCATCAGTTTAGGAGGACCTCGCTCTATCATGTTGATGTGAATGCCTTCGGGAATCGTTAGCGGCGAATTACGCCTCGAGTTTACTGACCTTTCCGTAGGTGTATAGTAAACGGATATTTTGCTTTCGTCGTCGGTGATCGGGTTGGGAAGGTAAGACAACTTTTCAATCTTGGTCTTCAGATACATGTCGATGACTTCCACGTCCGGGTCGAAAGCCATGGAGTCGCTGCGTCCGCATGATCCGCTGCGGCAGTTCTCAAAGTACAGGGTCGGCAGATTTTCCAACACCTTATTCAACGTCTGCTGTTGATATTTGTACGATTCACGAAGTCTCAGTATTTGGTGGGCGCTAAATTTGCGTATTTTGTTCCTTTGAAATACGTAGTTCTCTCTAACCCAGTTCAATTGTGATGTGGAGTACTCTCGAACCCGTTTAACCTGCGTTTATAAATGTACACATAGTTATCTATTATCAGAGTTAGTTATACAAGTAGAACAATAATTTCACGACACTCATAATCTACTACTGTACATACATATTAAAATTAATATATTTTTAAGTACCTGGTCATAGTACTGATCCTTCATAGCGGTCAAGTGATTGCTGCCAATGTCTCTGATGTTGCGCAGGTGCGTCGCTTGCGAGGAGTAGCTATTCTGTATCCATTCCATTTGCTGTGTACAGTTCTCCTTGATCCGATGAACCTGAAAGTTAATCATATATTATTAAATTGGACACTAGTTCAATTCTGATAAATAGTAATCTCTAATAATTGTGATATATTTACCTGAACAGCGTAGTTCTCTCGCAGTTTTTCCAATTGCTGTCTCTTGTATTGTTCTATGTTGTCCAGCATGTTGTATATCTGCCGAGTGCGCGGCGCGTCGCGGCTTACGCATGCGCAACAGCTGCAGCACGTTTCCAACAGTCGGAATCTGTAATTTGACATTTAAATTTTACTTTAAAGTCACCAAAATAGTTTAGCTAATTAATAATAATATGATCAACAGTAGTTACCAACCTGTAGAAGATATAACGTATAGCTTGAATCAGTAAAGTCAGCCCCAGGAACAAGGCGGCGCAAAAAGCTCCACAAATTAGACTGTATATCTTTATTTCGAACATTGTCATCGGGTCGATGTTTAAGACCACCTCTGCGGTCAAATTGGCGGAAGGGTTTGTCGCGTAACAGAGATATGTTCCGGTGTCTTCTCTGTGTATATCGGTAATTAATAGAGTGCCGTCCTCCAACACCCTCACTCGCGATCTGTCGTTGTCTATCGGGCGGTAGTACTGGTCGTGGGCAGTTCCATGTTTCCGGAATATGTCGGGGATCAAAGGATTTGGATTCCAATGATATACGTCTCTTGTTGGTGTGATCCAAGTTATCGACGGTGCCGGGTTGCCGTCGAACTTACATTCCAGTCGCGCTTCGGTCTGCAGTCGATACAAACCCAGTGGACTGCTCGTGATGAGTTGCGGAGGTTTGCAGTTGGTGTCGTTGAGTACTCGCAGCATGTCGCCGGGGTAGGCGCGTCTGCAGCTCAGGTCGGATCTTATTATTTCCTTTCTCTTCTCGGCCCAAGCCGCAAACCACGCCATGCGGCAATCGCAAGCCCACGGATTTTTGTTCATTCTCAAAGATATTAATTTATCTAGTTTCTCTAAGCTTAAAGGTAAAGAAGTCAAGTCGTTGCCGCTTATATCCAAATGTTCTATCGCCGGCGTATCGTCGAAAACGTACCTTTCTATTTCACTTAAATTACGATTGCCTCTAATAAAAAGTCGCTGTAAATTATTCAAACCTTTAAAATTCGTATTCTGTATTACTGTTATCTGAGTGTTGTCGAGGTAGAACGTTTGTAAATTTTCATTATTTTGGAAGAGCCCCGCCGGCAGCCACTTGATTCTATTCCCGCCAATGTTGAGCCACTTTAATTTATATAGTTTCTTAAAAGCATCATTTGATATGTTTTGGAAGTGATTGTAGCTAAGATTAAGATCTGTTAGTAGTTCAAAATGATCGAACATAGATTTAGGTATATAATCTAGTTTATTGCCGGACAAGTCGAGGATTTCCAACTCCCTCAAGTTGACTAGAGCTTTAGAAGTTATTTCGACTAGGCTATTATTATTTAGGAACAGTTGTTTCAATTGGCGGTTAGGCTTAAAAAAGTAGTCTAAGAATGTTGCGATTTTATTATGAGATATATCCAAATACCTTAACCTAGTCAGTGGCCCGAAGACCTGGAATGGTATGACGTGAAGCTGATTGTGTGACACGTCTAGGACTTCTAGATTGTCTAGAAGCTTGAAAGTAGACCGAGGTATGTCGTCGATCTTGTTTCTCGAGAGGTTCAGATGTACCAATCTGTTCAGTCTTGCGAACAGCTCGTCCTTTGCCCTTTGTATTTCGTTTCTGCTTAAATCGATGTATTCTAACTGGTATAGGCCTAGAAAGATATCCTGATCTAGATCCTGGATGTACGAGTCTGTCCAAGTGATGTTCCGGAGGTTTGTCCCATATTTGACAATGATGCTCTTGTTGAGGTGGTTACCGGCAACGGTTAGGTTGGAGCATGACAGGCGTGTTGTGGTGCAGTTGCAGGCAGAAGGGCATTCCTCCCCTGCAGCTGCGCAAATTATTGCCAGCGTCAATATTTTGTGCAGCCACCGCATTATTTTACAACCCTCATAGTCTTACTGACTGAAACAAAACACATTTTGTACATTTAATAATGTTCTATGTTTACACATGTTTCTTGCAATGTTATTTTATTTTATTCTTAGCAATGACATGTTGTTAGGCAAAATAATAAATATTTAAAAAATAAGTAATGATGAAATTATGTATGAAACTATTAGTAGATTGTAAATAATTAACTTATATTTCTTTTAACCATTCCAACTTCAGCATAAGCTTGTGCTATAACATCATGACACAACAATAGTGGAATGATTCAAATCCACAACCTTATGTTTCGCAGTCAAAACTCTTATACATTAGGCTTTTGGTGGTTCAAATTATAAAAAGTTACATTAATATGAAATGAACTAATTCTACCACTATTATCACCAATTTAAATTATAAATGAAAGTCATTTCTATTTGTAATTTTAATTGATGATAGAAGTGCTTTTGAATCAGTTTGTAACATTACGAGGATCTGTTATTTTAGAATCCTAGAAGGTTGTACACATTGCATTGTTTATTTAATCAACATTGACTGAGAAATTACACATTGAAACTACTGCCCCGCATATAGTTAATGATTCATATATTTTCAACTATTTCATATCATTTACAGACCTATTAGCTTATAAAACAGTGATTGCAATCTGTCCATAATAATTATAATCTATGAACCATGATAAAAAAAAAATTGTAAAAATAAGTTTTATGCTACTACTAATCTTATATAAATAGCTGATAAATAATGAATTGCTGCCCACTGCTGTCCACGGTTATAAATAATAGCTAAAGATGATTTTTAATTGGCAAATAAATATGGCAAATGGCATTGTAATAGTGATTTTATTTTGTCTTGTATCATTTAATTCTTTAATGTTTTTAAGGTGTCTTTCTGACAATCAATAAATTTAAAATTGATGTAATATAATGTAAAAACTCTTTCTCTCATCAATGTTTAAATTTTGGTAACATTGAGCAGGTAAATTAATATATGTGAATATAGTTAGTGTCTAAAAATAAATAAGTTTTAGGTTGGTAGGAATAAACATTCATTATTATCTGTCTGGCAACAATTTTTTGTTAATCATTTTGTATCATTATTATGCAGTCTATTGGTATGAAGATATAATATAACCCAATAGGATAGAGCAAGTCATTTACATTTATATTTCTCAATAGAATTTGTAACAAATATATGTATGTTAAAGTTATGTACTTTTTCCTACTACATTTTCTTGGTGGCTCTCACATTCAGTTATAATATCATATGTAAAATTACTATGTTTAAGAAGAAAGATCTAAATGTAATGAAATATATATTATGACAATAATATTCAGTTCTGTTAATAACTAGTGATAGTAATTTTACTGCCTTAATCGTCGTCTGGGTATCGAACCCAGACTTAACGGTCTTTATTACGGTTCTGCATATCATCTAATATAACATTATATGCAGGTTGCAAACGGCACTTTTGCTACGGTTCGTATCTTTGTTCGAATGTTAAAACAATTCGTATGTTACTTCTGTATAAACATCGCCACGTAGACCTTGGTAATTATCACTCATTATTTCGAAAGGTTTTGTTAATTATTCGCGTGTTCTTTTAAATTATCACGATAATATTTTGATGAAAAAAACATTACATGAATGGAAGGAGGCAAGTTGAAAAATAATTGTAAACTATTCAACCTTCTAATAACTGTTCTGTTCAGATTAATTTCAAATTGTTTTATAAGTGTAATTGTTTTTCTTCATTATTTAACGTTTGCTTTTAAATTGTTTTATAGAATGGTTTTGAAAGAATACTGTGAAATGCAAAACAAGCAGACAATACGTTCCCTAGACACTCTCCCAGAGTACGGAGCCGTCGCTTGTAGCTCACCTTTCAACACGTCGATCCACCTACAATAATCCAGCTGTGTGGACACAACACACGCACACACACGACGCTTTTTAATTCATTTAAGACAACGATATAACACTTTATTTACCTAATATTCGTCCGCATCCTACTTCAAACTTGCATAATCTCATTTTATGTTGACAACCGAAGTACGAACGCCTGCCATTGTGATTCGCGTACGTTTTCCTAACATATCATAACGCGCTGCATTCCCATTCTTACACGAAATGCACAAGAAACTTTATTAAATAGTGAATAACACTTGAATACACAAATTTCACAAATAAAACGTGTGAGCTCTTGCGATAATCAAAAACGCTGTCACTAGTCGGGAGGCGAGCACTGGAAAGAAGTAAATGGCGGCACTGGTCGGTGCGCGGCGCGTCGTTCTCTTTCTGACGTGGGCCGAAACATTGTGTGCGTCTCGCTCGCACTCGAACTCAGTCAGCTGTCGGGCGCGAAGTTGCCCGACTGACGCCGACATCGAGCGAAAGTGGCAACGCACGGCGCGGCGTGTGCTCGGTGCCCGCCATTCCGTTGGATTTTCTTTGCTTCAATACGACGACAAAATGTACAATGCCGGGCTTTACAACACACGTCAATGAAAACCGGAATGTTATTGTTCATTTAAAATGTTAATATTAAAACGAGATGAGTAACGTTGTGTTATGAACAGTTGACATTTATCTTTTTAACTACAACGCATTTACATAGGAATATAGTCATATTATCGTGCAGTAACAACATTAAAATACCTATAATAAAATTCACATAAATTTTTTTAGTATAAAATGTATCTAGTCCGAATTAAACAGGTAATCGATAACAGTTTTTTTTATTTACTGCGTACAATGTGGAGTCGTAGCCAAAATGATTAGAACATAAAAAATATAAATGTCTTAACACGCTTATATTAGTTTATTTATCGACACACCTTGTATGGATGTAATGATAGTCTAGTTGGTTGGTTGTTTCATAAGGTTGACATTTGAATCACGACTCAGTGAACCAGAAGGTAAATAATCATTTTGCAAGCTCCTTTAAATCATCTGGGTAGCTAATTACTGACACTGACCTGAGCTTTTGACCGATAATAGTGTAGGTCTGTACAACTTGTAATGTCAAAAATATTAAGTTTCTTTTAATCATCAAATTTATACAGGACCAGCTTGTAGGTACATCAGTATGTATATTAAAACTAGTTCGGGTTGCTCGAACCGACCCCAAGTCTCTGTGTCGGACATAAAAGTGATATAACAGTGACATAATGCGAAATTCGGCGACTAGGCTAGGCAACGCCGCGGAGCCAGCCGGAACGAAACCGAGATGTGTGTTTATGTAAATATATCTTATTTGCATGTTCAATTATACTTAGCGTACTCTATATACATCATAATATAATATTATATGATTCACAGAACATGGCTTCTGGGAGCTTATATTATTTATGTTGCTGTTATAAGAGATCTTGTAACGTCGATTTAATGGAAAGTAGGTTTGGATATATACGATCAATAGCTTTCTCTAGACCTTCAAGAGTTATCGAATGGGAATGGGGGGGGATCTTTTAATATTTCTATAAAAAATAGCGTCAATCACTGGTGCTAGGTAGTGACTATTCTTTGCCCGTCACTGCAAACATGACTTCGTACTGGCAATCAGATTTTGGGAAATTATTACAATGAAATTAACAGAGGGGTCCATGATCAAGGTCGATACGATATTTATTTTCTTTTTACTTCTTTTTTTTTCTTTTTATTCGGACTTCATTGTTCATATTTTAAATTTAGAACGACTGCTACTTTTTTTAGTAACGTTGCTTTCACAGTCATCATTCATACTAGGGATCAGTGTAATCTTGATGCTTCATCTAGACACGTCTTTGTTTTCTGAATGACCGTAATTTTTTTATCATTACACATAGTTCCCGTTGCTACATTGTCAACTATGGTTTGTGTCACGTGCTGAAAAAATTTATTATTTTAAATAATATTCTGTGCTGGTGCTACGTATTGATTGTACATTTTCTCGGTCCTGTTTTCTATAGCATATTGTTGTTTCAATTATACTTAACTGAATATTGACACATCAATTGACTCGACTCTAATGACTTCATAACGTCTGTGTTGATTGTTTTGGTCTTACGTAAGAGCCTGAGCTGTACCTAATTGTACTGGCATGCCTGTAAACATTCACTAATTGCACTCGCATGCAGCCATCACCTTCTAATTGTTGTAACGCTTTGAGTGCACGTAATAGCTGAATCTAGAGTATCTAACAGAATATGTTATTTGTCTTTAGACGGGGACTGTTACATTGGAATAATTTCGTTGACCGGGTTAAGTTTTGGCTAAGCGCCAACACGTTCTTTAGAACTAAGTTTCAAGGACCAAAAACGCCAAGGTCTGATCTCCCCAAGTCAATAACGCGCGATGTTTACCGATAAAGTTCAAATATTAGTAGATGATGCTTGTGTTTGAGGAAACCTGACGGTAGACAATTCTGCAGTATTACAATAATAACTAGGTAAATTACGATACTTTTTTTTGTAGAAATAGGTGGATAACGAGCAAGCGGCGCCTGATATTAAGTGACCCCTACCCATAGGCATCTTGAACAAATGATTGCATTGATGGATGAGTTGCAGATGCGTTGCCACCTTTAATAGACAGAACAGGGAATGAACGGAAAAAGGATATTTCTATTTCTTATCTTCTGTTCTATATTGTCTTTGTTTACTTAAACATTTATCGAACTACCTCAGGAATTTAGTTTAAGTCCGGCACCTTCTACATACGTTGCATTGCACAATATGTTGTGTGTAGTAATTAATTAAAAATCCATACTTAGACATTGATTAAGCCAGAGAGTTTTAAAGTATCTATTCGCTTGTAAATAAGACGGTACAAAGTCTAATTCTTGATCTATATATCATAAATTATAATTTTCTGACAAACTAATAGCTTTAACTTTTACCTTAAGCTTAGCTCCGTTAAGTTATTGAGCATGAGCATAGTTAAGTTACTTGAAGTGTTTTAAAGTTCACGGTTGCGTTGGCATAGTTTCTCTGATATTTGGCAAACAAAACAATGTCATTGACAATATTAGTCACACTGAGAATATATAATGTGTTTAATATTAGGTATATAATAAATTGAAAAAACACCGGGAGTCACAAGGACTGCTGATGGAAGTGAAAACTCTTAAACAGATGGGAAGGCGCGATAATAGTTTTTATTAAAAATAATTTATTTATTTAGTAAAAGTAAATTAATATTTAACAAAAATAAACCCCAGTAACTTAAGAATAAAATTCAAAATTGAATAAAGAAGAAAGATTAATTTAAAAAATTGCCTAAAACTATTCCAAATTCAAATAAGCATGTTGTTGACGCATGTTGAGGATGTTGTTCACGAACCTATAAGATTTTCCCCTAACAAATATCGTCTAAAGAAGTTGTCACTTTAATAATTATATTTACACCATACATTTTCCATACATATTTGTTAGTAATAATTAAACAGGATATAACAAACAAACTGGCATTCTGATTTATAACATTAGTTAGAATTATAACCTAACTAATGTTATAAATCCGAATGCCAGTTTGTTTGTTACACTTTAAGGTATTTTATTCGGAAAATGACGACGAATGTGTCTACAAGTCTACAGTGATATGATGCGGGCAACAGTTATGGTTATGGAATGTAACTCTCTCACTTTTCGTCTGCAATGTATAGTATATGTTAAGTTAGCATGTAATGTAATATGGTAACATTATAAGTAAACATGTGCTCCTGACAAGCATTCCGTGGAATCTTTCGCAATATAACTGAAGAACTACACATTTAATATATTTATGTCGATATTTTTTATATCACCCGTGCAGAGAGGTTGTTTTACGTAGCACGGACAGACAGACAGACGCAAGGACGGACAGCGGAGTCTTAGTAATAGGGTCCCTAGTTTACCCTTTGGGTACGGAGCCCTAAAAACGGTTTAATAGTTTCAGAGTTTACCCATTAGAATGTCTTAGTATGCGTAGTTACTTATTTATTATTTTTTGTATATATTAGGTGAATGTCCTTTGTGAACTCACTTTTTTGCTTATCGATATGAGAACAAGCATGGCTTACGATCGAGTTCCGCAATACGTGGCAATGAAGACTCGTTAATTCAACATTAACAAACGATAAGGTTGTACCAGTCTCGCGAGTGAGGCGGCATTGAGTCGCATGGACGCATTCTTGTTTTTATCAGTTCTAGAGGTCGTTGTGACATTTGATAAACCAATTAGTGTTTTATATAAATAAGTTCTGTACAACATAATAACTCTTTCGATTATACATTCATTTTTTGACTAGCTGTACCCCAGGTTTCACCCGCCGTGCCGTTTAATTTAAAAGAAATCAATTAATCTATTTGAAAATAACAAACTTTCATCTCCTACCCATCAGACGAAACGCAGGATGCTTGTACTGCATGCCTGTTTTCTGTGAGGTCGTGGTATATCACCGGTCGAGCCGGTCCATTCGTGTAACAGATGTTGTAGCGGGCTCTACCACTGTTATAAAAACACATTAAGAGGTGTTGCGTACAAAAAAAAACAAGAATATATATTTTTTTGTAAATTGTAGTCATTTAAATTGAATATAATACGTGCAGAAAACCGGATGTGTAGCAACTTGTGTACAGTCGAGCTCGTAAATACGAAGCGATGCGCTAAACAGGGCCTGTGTTTATGTAATTAGATTCGTGCTTAAAAATTCAAAGAAAAGTTTTCGATGGCTTGTTTATTGCACGTTTTATGTGTTTACCTGATCACTTTGTTTAGTTGATGGAAGAGGTTTAGTTTTAGATCTACATTAAATTCGTTTTTTTTCTATTTTTTTAAAGTAGGTAGTTCTTATATATTTTTACATAACTAAAAAGACTGAGCTGTCTTATCTTACTAATATTATAAATGCAAAACTTTTTATTTATGTTTGTTACTATTTCACATAAAAACGGCTGACCGGATCTAGATGAAAATTGGCACAGAGATAGGTTATAGACTGGAGTAACACATAGGTACATTTTATATCAAAAATGTACGGTTCCCGTGGGATACATTTTTTGTTTGTTTTAACAGGTGCATATCAAGGTACATATATAAAAGGCGATGTGTGTATGTATGATAGATTCCGAATAGCTACCCGGGCGAAGCCGGGGCGAATCACTAAGTTAATATATTCAATAAGAAATAATTCCTTAGGCATATTTACTGTAACAATGTCACCTAGATTTTGAACACCCTGTTTTCTAAGTCATAGTTCATTGAAAGGATTCGGCTTTAATATTGCTCTTCTTCTGTTTCTTCGCTATAACGTTCGTGTATATTGAATGTAACGTGTAACATTAAATATTATACAAAATGTTCTTCTAATTGTAACATTTTATTGTACAAGTAATTTCGTGTTAGGAAAGCCATTTTGGCGCCCATTGAGCTTCATTCATAAAAGTAATGGCGTGTTACAGTCGACACGCCATGCGAGTTGCGTGTCAACGTTCATTTTATTAGGGAAAGTCTCACAGGAGAATGTACTTGGACTCTGTCCAAGTGTGAAGGAGTCTGGAGGTATATTTAAAGCGGGGCCGAGGCGACACGTCCCTGGAGGCGGTCGGAGATATATTTAGACCAGTTTATCGGAAAAGACAACATTCATATCAATATAAACAATCCGGTTGGGCCCCTTGTTATTTATAAATTTAAATATTCTTCACATTTACACTCGTTGACTGCCACTGTTACTCCACTCTTACTGGAAGAAACATACTTTCTTTATTAATCGTTTTTACGTTCCGTTTTATACAAAAACTATCGAACCCTGCAAACTTCGTTTCGTGCGCATTAGTTTTTGTTTTACGATAAATCTTAAGATATTCATTTAGATTATATGGCGTAAAGGATTTTCGTAATGTGCACGAAATCCTTAAAGTACCAACGTATTTAACTTAACGTTGATAAGGATTAATACTGTATCTGTCAAAATTACTTTTCAATTAACACGTATGAGACCGCTTTTTTTAGAATTTAGAATGGGTATAGTCAGCTATCCTAAGATAGATATGCCATCGCGGACTTATATACATCTTTTTTTAAGATATGCAATTCCGTAGGACATTGGTTTGATCTATCTCATAACATGTAGCCAGCGTTTGAAAAGTAAGTACACAATATGTTTAAACAACAAACCTTTGAAATTCTCTGTTTTTCTCTAATATGTATGTTTTATACATATTAGCTTTCCTCTCGAGTCGCTCTGTCTATTGATGAAAACTGCAAAATACGTTGCGTAGTCTGAAAGATCTAAGGGAACAGACAGCGGAAACAACTTTGTTTTTTTTTTTTAATTTCATGTCACACGTTAAATGTAATAAACGTAAGTGATAATCAAAATAAATGTCAGTATAACATAAATAAGGCGTAGTGTAGGTAATGATAGATTTTTAGAAGGAATAACTGGTTTGATAAATCTTTATGATCTTCGTACGGGTCTTTCTTATTTTAGTAATAGACTAGAAATACATATATCCTCTTAAATACGAGGTATTAGCTACGGTCGTGAAATAAGAAAGTGAGGTCGTTAAAGTTTATTATGCGCAAAATATTGTGTGAAATTTGTTCGGAGCGATAACGCACTGGAATGCAATTCTGCTGCCATTGTCTCGGATAGAGGTAAGAATATCGCATTGTGCAGAAATAAACTTATATTTACAACCATATCAACTATCACTATACTAACTGTACAACCGTGTAGGACATTTCATTAATTCAAACTAACTGACATACACAAGTTTATGCTATGTCTTAGGAACCCATGCGTTAAGATTTACACTTGGGTGACTTTAGTGCCGTTTGTTTGAAAATACATAATATTACTTATAGGTGAGGATATATCTCAAGAGGTAATACAAATTTTTACTGGCATAAAGTATTTGATCTGTTTAAGTGACACACAATCTATCAAAATTTTGCTTCTTCCTGAATATCCTACGGGAGATTGGCTGCTTCGGTTCTGTCCCTGAACGGGTATCAGCATACAGAAATAGTATTGGGTGTGATCACCAATCACCATTGATATTATCAGGCGATTGTATCAGTCTCGATGTGATAGTATAGATATCCTTTAAAGACCCACAAAACAGAATATTAACGCAGATTATTAATATTATAAATGTGAACATGTTAAACTTCAAGACAAGGTCAGATGTAAAAGATAGTTACTGACCGCGGAGCCCGCTGTTGTGTTGGCCATTGGTTAATGGAGCAAAATTACCCAGAAAACAATTGCGGAGTCATCAACAAACTTCACTTACATGGAAATATAAATGTTATGGTTTGAAAATGTTTATTCTACAATTCTAGAATATTCCTTATTATTAATTAAAATTATAGTTAGTACAAAACATTTGTCTGTACTCTAAGTTTACGTTGAAATTGAGGAGTTGAAATCTTATCGACGAAATGATAACTGGTTTATGACCATACCCTAATATTGTTATAGTTAAAAGGTTTTTTCGATAACTTTATTAACGTTAACCTAGGAAATAGAACAGTTAATAACACACTAGTGTTCGACGGAAACATGTAACGGGGAACAACCTCGAAGAAATCAAAGCTTTCGTGACGCAATGGTTTTTCCGGAACAAGGTGGGTCGCCCACGGACATAGTGTAATGGGACGTTTAGACGATTTGTGGAGCACACCTTGAGTGAAATTGACCGCTCATGCTGATCAAAAGACATTAGGGAGCATGTACACTAGTCTTTTGTAAATAAAATAATATATTTTCATTAGTATGTCACGACCCTATCATTCTGTTTAGTAAAATTATGGTTTCCTGTTTTATCTTTTTCTCTGTCACACACTCGCTCTCACAATGCACAAACGATCGGTACACATTTTTTTGTTTAATGAGTTTGCCTTGAGAATACCACAACTTCAACAGTGCAATAAAGTATTTGAACGGCAGATTTTTATTACCACGTCTAAATAGGTGAAGCTATCGGTAAGTTATAGTTAGATATAGACGGCGGTATAGATTCAGACGTAACCTGTTCGCTTGGTGCACTGCGGCTTGGCAAAAATTACACAGTCCAAATAAACGTGCGTCACAGTCCAGTATACACAGAATGCTTCAGTGGGCAGACCGAGCGCCGCTTTATCACGAGTGTGCGCAAATATCCCACCTGCTCTCTATTAATCTTTGTTTATCTCTAGACGACGGTATCAACTTTGTTGATCTGATTTAACTAAGAATCGTGGATAACATGACTGACTATAGAATATCTACTTTAATACTCCAATGTATTCATACAAATTATAGCTGTTATCTTTATTACTTCACCAACATACAACGTATTGTGTAGAAAGATTACAGTGGATTTAAATGTTATCTCGTTAGTTTCGTATGGCGGAGTAATTCGAATGGTGCATTGAGGAATTCCTTATTACTTACTGTTATTGGGTTTAGCGCGCTGCGGAGGTATGTTGTATATCTCAAGTAGAATTACTGTGATATAAATATACCATACTACATTTTTAATCGTAATCTTATAAAAAGTTGTTATTTGCGTCACTTATCATTGCATGGACATTTGTCAGTACAGTTAGGAAATGATAAAATCATTTATTGGCTTCCCAATTTATATCGGATACGGATCATGCCGTAAAACAGTTGCCCCTCTATTTTGAATTCAAATCTTTGAACATTACTATCCATTAGTCTCACCTGCGACGATTTTTTATTTATATTTGATCTTCCATCAATATCAACATGTAGTTTTTTTCCATTGACGTAGGTACCTGCCGCTCCGTTTTATAACTGAATTTATTTTGGCCGACATTAGAATATTAATATTTTGTTAACCGACTTCAAAAAGGAGGAGGTTATCAATTCGATGGGTAGTTTTTGAGTAATTCTTAATAATGTAAAATATGACAAAGCTGAGGTTTACTTTCTTGGCTTACGTAGGCCAAACTATAGGACGTACATTAAAATGAATTATTAAATAATTGTAGCTCTTTACATAATCTAAATAAAAGTCCGCGATGACGATGACTATCTTGTATGGTTGTCTCACAATAACCATTTTTTTCTAAGAAACATTAATTAAAACGCATATGCCACTTACTACGCTATTTTTGGTGTTCGGTATGAATCCTTGACGCCGACTCCGAAATTAAATATGATTTAAGAATTCTTATGTTTAATTGCGTAAAATTATTTTTTACATTTTAGTGCATATATTGTTTTTGAATATGTATTTTTTCAAGTCGGTTTTGTTTTTGTTTATTTTTCATAGTTGAACAGATGGAAAGTAAAAATAATTCAAAAGAGCAACGTATTAAAGTATTACAACTTGTAGCAGTAATATCACCGGTTAATGTGATGGATATTATTTTATTTGATTGCACTATTAGTTACGTCGTTCGTACCTTGCTTTGCTTTCATTAAATGTAGGGTTGAATTTTTCACGGCCACTTACAAAATTAAAAGTTAAGATATATTCATTCCGTTCAAGGTAGAATCTTTCGTAGAAACGGATATTTTTATAAACATAACCTTGTAACATACAACCTTTATATATAACTTATAATACTGCAACGTTGTCTTCCAATACAAGACAGCGATTCCTAAAGTGGCTTCCGCTGAACCTAAAGATTCAGTAGAAAAGTTACAAGGGTTCCGTTTATTTATATTTATCATTTAATACTTACATGTTTTAGACTATTAAAAATTTATATGTGTTTTAAATTCCACTACTATAGCCGTGGACTGCGCTTCGCTCTGCGTTGTCTTTTATATGTTTTATTTTTAAATATAGTGCCATCTAACAAAAGTATGAGATATCAGTAAGGTAGCCCTTGACAACGCGCCAACAATAGATAATGCAAATACCTATCAAAAGATGGCGCACATTTATTATTTACATTTTTTTAACTTTTTTATGGACAAAACACCTATGTAGATAAATTTAAAAATAAAAACCGAATCTAAATACAAAATTTCATGAACATCGTTGAAGCCGTTTCCGAGATTCAGATTATATACATATATAAGAACTGCTCGTTTAAAGGTATTAGATACGCAGCATCGACAATTAATGTCGATTTTGTCACTTAGAAAATATTTTCTAATGAAAGTTTTTATTTTACAACAATTAAATTGTTATCATTGGAATCAAATAAATAAAAACGTTTTTCCATTAACTATTCATTTAAGGAACCGCTGTTCTATTACGCGAGGCCGAACCCTACCCTACTTATTTACACCTACGTCAAATGCTCGGAAAAATGTGAAGATTTGCGGTATTAATACGTCATGCTTGGCACGTGCCTCGGCTGGCTGTTAGTGTAGTCCGCGGTAAGGTTTCTTATTACTTTACTTAACTTTGTTTTGTTTGACGTCTAAGTTAACTTTGGACAATCTTTGCTTGTTTCACAGCAAGATGTGATTTTTGTAAACAAATGTTTTAACGTTATAATTTGTTAATTCCAGAATATTTTCGAAAAAAAAATTTCTCACATAACCTTATAACATCTAGCTATCAATATTACATATTTTTACTCCACTTTATCTTACGTTTTTCACAAAATTACAATATTTCTGATGAAAGTATAAAGAGTGTGATCACCGCTTTATGATGAACATGTTATGACAACAATAGCA
>JWHW01026795.1:513816-533357 GCA_000931545.1 Papilio glaucus
TCTCGCTTCTTCTACATTCATACATCTACGCATACATGCTCGTCGGTTATGGGTGCTCCTTATATCGGCCTTTTTTAGTAAGCCACTAATATGTTCTCCTAGGGCGTCCCCTAACCAACACTGCCACTCACTTTTGCTACATAAATTTGTTTCGTTATTCTCTCTTCATTCATCCTTTCAACATGCCCGAACCATCGAACCATACCTTTCTTACGTAACATCCACTTTTAAACCAAACTTTTCCCTTACAATGCTATTTTTCATCATTCAGTGTCACGCCTAACATACTTAAGGATCGCATCTCAACGGCATTAACTCTACTAGCATGCTTTTCCTGCTAAACACAGCTCTCACTTCCATACATTAAAGCGGAGAATTGATTAATAACATAATCAAATATATTTAAATGAAAGTATTTGACTAATAAAAGACATTCTACTTTAGAAAGAATTAAAAAATAAATTTTATTATAATTAGTCCTTATTATTTATGAAATACTCTATGTGTGTCACCTTTGGAAATAATGAATAAGTTATGTTTAGTTTAACGCAGCACAAGTTTTATTATTGACAGTGTTTTAACAACATTAATAGAATTGTAAACATCACTTATGTAATCGTCGAGAGAGTTGATTGTTATAGATGTCGTGGTCTGAGCGCTCATCGCGGTCAAAAAACGCTTCTAGAGATGGATGCTTAAAAAATATTTCTTATAGCTTTTAACGCTTCCGAGAAAGCCACTGAAAGCTACTGTAGCTCGAATTACTGAAGTTTTTTCTTTATTTTCTCGGTACATCATAATCAGATTGTATAACTTTATTGCTATAAATAACCGTCCACCGTTATAAGCGGCCCTGAGCTTTCCACATGCAATAATTTTCCGCCATATTACAATGCACGAATTGTTCGATCAGTGAATTGCCACGACCTCATAGAAAACTTGCGTGACGTTTCTGCGTTTCGATTTATGAGTGTTGCCAGAGTCCTAAATCTGGTCCTATTTCCCTTCCCATCCTTTTCGTGTTAGGGTAATATCCTCCATATAAAATATCATTTTTTATCTGTTTATCCCCTCTGTCCACCAAAGGTAAGCAACGTAAGTTAACTCCTTTGCTTGTTGTAGATGCTTATGGATAGAATTCACTTAATATAAGATGTACTGCTTGCTCGCCATCTGCTTCTTTAAAAAGAATATATTCACTCGGTCTGCGGTTATCTAGAAGGAGTGCAGTAGCCTATAATTTTATAGTAGACCAACCGGATTACCTAATGTTCTGTGGCCACTGCTGGCCATCAATATACGTAAAAGTTATTAGCTTACTGTTTTGAGATAAGCGTAGACATTAAAGGCATTAATGTACAGTTTCAAGCGACAAGAGCCTAGAATTATTTGCTAATACTATTATCTCGAGATTGCCTTTGTACGGCTTCGGCGTAACTTAAATCTGTTTGCGATTTAATTATATCGTATTAGACCATTCTAGAATCTCTGGGCATTGTGTTTATTATAAGATAATTAAAAATATTAAATCTTACAACTACTTAAATCCTAAGCCAATTTTGACCATGGTCAGAAATAATTAAAATAACCAACTTGAGTTGCTTATCAAATGTCATCATCATCTCTGCCCTTTTCCCACTTTTGTGGGACATAGTATGTCCTTAGTCCATACTACTGCGGTTTTGGTTACATTTTTTACGGCCACCCGCTTGGCTGACGCCACTCTCCTCGGAAATAATTATTGGTTGTGCTTAAGTCTTATAATACCAGTGTGATCAAAGACAATCTCATTGCTATGAAATGTTACACTCTAAAATTTATTAGAGAAACCTTTTGAGAAAATCTCCTACTAAAAATCTGCACAACACATTTGGTCATCCAGGTTACTTCCATTATTAAAAAAATAGTAATTTTGTTTTCCCCTTGCCACCTGTTACCGTCAAACGCCATCTGGCGCAAGTCCGTTGCCCCGTTTGTACACTTTAAATAGTGACGTTATGATAAAACGCAAGTATGTAAAACACCCACGACTCTTCCTTTCGTCACTATCTATTCATTAACATTATCAAAGACTGTCTGCTCACCCGAGTATTGCATATTTATATGTAGTGATTGTCATTTAACACTAGGTGATCGTTGAATTGAGCACACTTGTCTGCGTGTTTCGTTTCGAATTTCAAGTATTGTTAACTGTTTACTGATCTTAAAATTTATCTACCTTCACCGTATTAGCTTACACTATAAATTTTTCATCAATTAATCATTGATGTGAACCCTAAAACATTTCACAGTAAAGTTTTGGTGTTTTCATGTCCAGTCGAGGTACGAAAAACTTAACTACTAATAAACTAAAATTAATGAAGCAGGCAACTGTATGTAAAATTATTCTTAGTTAATATAACGACAAAGTTTAAAATAGCAAACACTACTAGTGAATATGAATAGGTCAAATCAAATGTTTCATTCATTTGTCAGTGTGTGTCAGTGTCCCTGGTGCAAGCAAATGTCGACTTTAAGGTCACGAACCTTTTTACTTCGACTATACCTAACAATTGAAAAGCTTATTTGCAGTCTGATCAAATTCACACCTACGTTTGGTTTGAACGTGACCTTGTTTATGTTATTACAGTAGCAGTCTATATTGCTCTTAGTACAACACTTATAATGCTGTTTGGCTAATTTC
This sequence comes from Papilio glaucus, assembly GCA_000931545.1. Lineage (NCBI taxonomy): Eukaryota > Metazoa > Arthropoda > Insecta > Lepidoptera > Papilionidae > Papilio > Papilio glaucus. The sequence continues at coordinate 516,500 of JWHW01026795.1, forward strand.
ACAAATCTTGAAAAACATATGCGCAGATTTTTTTCACCTTTTCTTTAGCCAGTACTTGTGAATGCGATTACTGAGGTAGTTTATGTTTTGCTGACGTCATGTATTGAGTTCAATTAAATCGTGTAATATGAAACTGGGACGAGTGATCGAGCACTGTACTGTATAATATCTATGCGGTTAATAAGAATTTTAGAACGGCGTCAATTTACAATCTTCCTTACAATGGCTTGTGCCAAGAAGAATCGAGTGAGGTGTGCCTGGATCGTGACAGATGCACATCTGTAATCTCTGCTAACAACGATGGTTATATATAATGAATGATTCCCACATTATTTCGGAATCTATACATGTAAATGTACAAAAATGTAACTGATCGCTGTCTGTACATGCAAGATATTTGAGAAAAACTATTATTAGGGGCCTTCATAAACGCAATAAAACGCAATGATTATTAGAATTTTTGTTTGATAAAAATGCTATAAAATAGAGTACTATTACATAGATTACTAGGTAATACAATTTCGTTTAAACTAAACTAAACTTACAGGGCGGGTGAAACCGCGGGTCGCAGTTAGTAATAAATAAAATTTACTGTGTCTATATAAGAGATTTCAGATAAACTGTCGATTAAGTTATAAATTGATGTGTGTTTATTCATCCAAATTCATTGATATTTATATTTATATGTATATTTTCGTATAGTAAAGGGCCAATAATGTTATTAAATTATTGTGCAAATAAAATTTTGTAGGTAATGTTAGGGCGCTCCCTTTTCTTAGTGACGAAGGTTGATATTGTGTTGCGCATACAGCTGCTGTGTAGGGAATTTGTATGGTTTGAAGGTTAACCTTGAGTAAAGTAATTATCTCGATATTGTTTATCAATTTCCAACTTGTTTGCTCTGTGTAACTGTATGTCAACAGTAATTTCTGTTCTAGCAGGTCTCAGTTTGATTTGAATGCTGAAATTAATGTTTGTAAATTGAATTGCTTTTAAATTGGATCGAGAGGCGCTCCCTTGACGATGTTTGTGCATTATTCAATTAATTAACCATGGCCATAAATTTTCCGGGGCGATTTCACCGTATTCGAAAACTAGGTTTTGCTTAATCGAGTTTATAGTTCGATTCTAATCTTGGTTTTCATTAAACGGATTTCATCAGATACATTTGATCGCGTTTACGAAAACGAAGTTTAGTGACGTAAAGCGTGAACATCTTCTTCAATCTAAGATGTCATGTTATACAGTTTGTCAACGTCAAAACTGTCTCATATGTAGCTGTCAAATTGAAAACGCCTTTACAGAGCTAAACGCTAAAAATAGGCCGTTCCGAATTTAAACTAAGTTAGAGCATAACTGCGTTTAGTTTATGTTGGTGAAATGCAATTTGGAGCTAAACTCCGTTAAGCCCGTAAACCTAGTTTAGGTCTAAAAGTTTCACCTAGATCAATAGAAAGCTCATCTATCAGCGAGAGTTATGACTATTTTTTTATTTGTCTACCCAAGCGAAGCCGGGATGGGTTGTTGGTCTTTGTTTAATTCTGACATTAAAATGAAATGTTTGTAAGGAATAATTTACTATTTATAGCTATTTTAACATACTAAAGAAGAGCGATAGAAGAATTACCCATAATCGACGAGCTGGTATGCGTAGATGTATGGATGTAGAAGAAGCGAGAGAGGTGTGCCAGGATCATGCCAAATGGAAATCCATGATCTCTGCCTACCCCTCTGAGTTATGGGCGTGAGAATATATTTATGTTATATATTTCTATTTTTATTTTATTTCCCAAATACGTATTTATTTTTATTCCATATATACTGTTTGACTGCGTGGGTGGTCGCTATCTCATCGGTCTTGAACGCACACCGTTCACTTTTCGTTTTTGTTCTAGGCCGTGCAATTGTGCGAGTTACATAATGTCATATTATAGATGTCTCGCATAGAGTGTAGAGCAGTGGGCGCCAGCTATCGTATCACACTGGTTCGCACTGTGCCCATTTCCAAAGAACGTACGTCACTCCTCAGTGTTGCTGTACATTTTGTACCATTGCTGCGATTTTATTGTCTTGTCTACTTTTAAATCTAATACTAAACATTATTGACGTAAGTTTATGCAAAAAAAAGCTTTTATTTTAGATTAGTGTTATTCAATAACCTAGCTTATAGTTTTACCTTTAACCTCAAATTTTACGTGGACTATGTAATGACGTACTGCGGAGTTTGGCAATGTTTGCAGAGTGCTTTCGTGACTAAGCCTTCCTGATATCGTTGCCGGTGAAATTTATCTATATATATAAAGCCAAGTGTGTATGTATGTAGTTCACTATAGACTATGAAATGGTTAAACCGATTTCGACGAAATTTTCAGGAAATGTTCGTATTGGCCTAGTTTGGTGGCGATTGGATCACGGGACAGAGTGAGTCCACAATGACTGCCAATGTATTTTTTTATAAATTATACCGATTCAAATTACATAGTTAAAACAAGACAATATTTGTCGGGTCGCGGTAGCTTGTAAATATTGGAAAAATTGTGAAGGTCAATGCGATTACGTTACAAGGTCATAATTCACAATTAATCGATCTGTGTGAGCGAGAGACACGATATAGTAAGCTGCGTAGTACGATAACACTTTCATACCCGAAGCCTTGTATGTATAACATAGTATATACTGAGTGTATCAGTCATAAGCGTGACATGTCAACACTAGTAATAAGGATAACTAGTTAATGATAGGAAGGGAAGCGAAGGAGGTTTAGACGGAGGGGGATGTAAAGGAAAAGATAATATCCTTTTTCTATCAATCCCTCACATTAAAAGTAGGCAAGGCAACGCATCTGCAACTAAGCTTGTTGCGGGAATTCCTTTTAGCTAGTGGAAACATCAGATGAACCGCTTGCTCGTTTGCCACCTTCTTTCATACAGCGAAAAAAAATAGTTGTAGATACTTCACTTAACTAGAAATGTCTTGAGAAGTAAAATATGTACATTTGCCATTGGGTTGAAAATACTAGAAGTTATCCGGTTGTAATTTTATTAATGTAACCTTTCCCAATTCATTTACTTGAGCTAACCTCAAATGATTGTAGGTGGGTATTAATCGATTGGGGTAGGGAGGGGGGGTATCGACTACCTACCTACGTCGTCGCGCTACCTATCCCGTAGCGATTCAATTGAAGCCGGAGCGCGTATTATTAGCTGGCCGCGCTTCAGGAACTATTTTAAATAGGTTTCTGGGTTAACGCACTACACACCTGCCGTAGTGATGTTTTATTGGCTAGTGTTTACAGTACTAACGACATCGTTTGCCTTGAGATTTAAGCGGTGATGTAGCAGGTATTAGGTTCGATTCCCAGATTTTTATCTGACAAATGAATCAGTGTCACAGTGGCAATGTAAAATTATTTTAAAAAGGGATAGGCAGATTTGATAGGGAATTATATCGACGAAATAAGATACGATTATTAGAACAGTATCTGACCAGCAAATTTATTTATAAGTTTGCTGATTATAGGAAATTTATTAATAAAAATGTTGTGTTACCTAAGTTGTATTAATTGTTAAAAAGTTTTTATGGTTACCATGGTAATGGTATGTCATTAAAAAATAATAATGAATGAATAAGTGTATAAAAAATAAATCACAAAATGATGTTATTGTCGTCGTACATTACCACAGCAAATCTAAATTAGGTTTTATTTTTCTATCCGTCGGGAACTTTCCATTAGGATAACGGGTACCCTATGTTATTTTCTGTATCTCTGAAAGTGTGTGTGCGAAATTTCATGATAATCGGTTAAGTCGCTATGGAGCTGGAGCGTAACAAACTCTCATTCGCTTTGTTTTATAAGTTAGCATTTTTTTTTTTGCTTTATAAATTTTTCGAATCCAAAAATAAATATACGATTGGTTCTTTGACCCTGTGTATTGGCAAGTTGAAACACGTAAGCCAAAATAACGCCACTACAATAAGTGGACCGATATCATTTGATGTGTGGACGGCACGCACGCTCGCGCGACCTACTCGCTTTGCCTGAACTCGTGTAGGGCCCGAAGGCGTGTATTATTAAAACAGTGACAATTGTATCACGAAGGGCATCCTTATCAACTGAGATGATGATTAATGAACGAATTTTTTTAATGAAATTACCTTATTTAAAATAGATAAAATATAGAGAAATATTAGCTTTCAGTAATGTAATTCGGAATAAATGATCACTGAATAGGAATGTTAAAGATTTCATTATAGACCAGCTTATCATTACGGCTTTAGCTACGTGGCTATTTATTATTGTAGGTATACATAGATAGTCTCTGGGTGACCGAGATACGCTCTGCGTTTTCACTTTTTATTTATAGAAGTAGGTGACAAACGAGCAAGCGGTTTGCCGACTATTAAGTGCTACATACGCATCTGCAGCAAGCTAATATGTTGCAGATGCTTTGCCCTTTGCTTTGCTTTGCCTTGATTATCTAAAGTTTAAGATTAATTTAAGAGCAAAACTGTATCTAAAGACAACATTATGATTCGATTCTTTAGAGCCGTTTCTGAGATATATACAAGAATTAATTGTCTATATAAAGAAGATCCATATAAATGTTTATGCACAGCGAAACCCGGACAAATTTAAAACTTGCAAGATAATGATTAAAAAGTGGGCAGCATTACTACTGAATAATGTACGTTTGTAATTGGAAAGAATTACCAGAATTTATTTAGTAGTTTTAGAATGAATATATCACAAACAAATATTTTCTCTTTGTAATATCAGTATAGATATAGACTAGTCGTTTATCTTAGATTCCTTCCCCTCAACTAAGCTTACATTTCACCCTAAAATCTTTAAAAGTAAGAAATTACCAAGTGTTAAATCTCACCAAGAACTAAAAATCTAAAGCGTTAACCTTCAGGCGGGACAAGTGAAACGTCTTCAGTGACCTTGCGACGCCAGACGGCACGAGGAATGCTCACAAATACTTTAGCACCTGCCATTGAAATACCGCAAGGGCTTAGTAAGTAAACGTAGCGATGTACTACTGTACCTACGATGTGTTAATACGAGCTTTCCTTGACTTTAAATCGAGACGTTACGTGAGCTCGCGCCGCCCGTCACATCGCGTGGTGTTGTGCGGACCTTACTGCTCATAATACTGTCTTAGCTAAGGGTTTATTTGATATATTTACTGCTTTTGTGGGCAGCAGTAATTTGCTGACTTACGTAAAGTGTTTAAAATTCCTTAGTTGTAGCTAGTCAATTATGTCGCTGATATGCTAAGATGATCCCACTTTGAGGTGATATATGTATATATGCAAAAATATTTTGTTATTAATCATTAGCTGAGGTTTTTGTGGGAAACTGGGTTGGAGGATAGGTTGAAGTCGCTTCGAGTAGAGGTTTCCTAATGCATGACGTGGTGAGCTCCAAATTAAAAACGAATTTTGAAACATATTACATCTTTGTATTAAATTATCTACCAATAGCGTAATCATGACCGAGTCCATGCATGAACTCAGTATAATGTTCGACGTTTGCAATAGTTACAGAGATCTACATTCGACCTATTCCAATAAATGTTAGAAACAGTACTACTTAAGTTGTTGATGCTTGCTAAAAACTCACTTAGGCAGGTTCAAAAGACCTATTAATTTTATATAATATACATTAATATTTAAAGGTGTGATTCGTATTTACGAGAATTCATAACTATTTAGTTATGAATTCTCTTTTCGAACAAAAGTTTGAAGTTTATAGGCGAAGCGATTGTTTAACTGGTGAGCTTGCCGGTATTGAAGGAGTGTGAAAAGTTATTAGTATTCCTTGCAAAAAATATCAAACAAAAGTAACGTGTGGACTCACTTGGCATGTATAGTGTTATCTATACTAATATTGGTTTGTGAGTAATGAAGTACTAAAGCAATTTGAGAAGGTATACAGGCTATAGTAACTAAAGGTCGATATTGAAATTAGCGAGGGTGAGGAGGGGCAAAAACAACAAAAACAATTAGTTATCTATAAAATAAACAAAATTTTAAACAAAAACAAAACCGCCTTCAAAAAATATATTCAAAAACAACAAATGCACTAAAAAGTATAAAATAATTTTACGCAATTAAACTTAAGATTCAATTCTTAAATCATATTTATTTTTGGAGTAGGTGTCAGGCAAGGTAGGTCGGTCTGACGCGAGTTCCCAGTGAGAGGGTAGGAGGGGAACAATCGAGCGCATTATTTTTAAAGTTTTGTGAGATAATCGTAGAAGATAGAGATATGACATAGCTTACTTTTATTTAGCATTTTGAGAGATCTACAATTCATTTATATGTAAGTCCTATAATTTAGCCTACGTAGGCCAAGAAAGTATAACTCAACTTTTTCATTTACGCATTATTAAAAATAACTCAAAAAATACTGGCCGGATCTTGACTTAAACAAAACTTGGACCACATGGCCAGCACTAACTGTCTAACAAAAAAAGAATCATCGCAATCGGATCATAAATTTCGGCGTAATCGGTGTACATACATAAAAAAAAAACAATCGAATGGATTAAGTCCTCCTTTTTGAAGTCGATTAATTAGCGCAGTACTACCAATCTATCCATAAATTTATTAATCTTTTAAAGCAACTGACCTGTTCATATTGACACTGGCCACTATAAATGATTAATTTAAGTCATCGATCCGATAGTCTCTGTTTAGAGAAATCAATAAATGTTATATGCAAATAGCCATCGCTCTTTGTGTGTCTGTCTTGGACGCCTGGTGCAACATGGTGCAAAATTGTACACCACGTGGACAATAAATAAAGCAATAATATTAATTGATAAAGTAACATTGTGACCATTGATAACTTTTAGCTTTCACGTCACTATTCATTGCGTTATTTAATAAAAACAAATTCCTTAAATACAAAATAATCTTTATTTGTATTGTATTAGGTAATAACCGCGGCGGGTATAATATGCATTCTCGTAATGTCGATACGGACTTTACCAACATAGTAATGCGACTGTCCAACAAGATGCAAATCAAATTGAACCTTTTTAACTTATGATAAAGTATAAAACGCACGAACTTGTTTATAGAGACGGTACGGAGTGGTTATTGTTACTTAGTTGTCGATTGTCGATGATAAAGCGCGCGCGTGTCCCACTAAATCAACGACGCCTATTCATTTATGAAACAATTTGAATTGAAAGAAACAACGAGGCAATTGTTTCAAGGGAAAAGTTTACTTTGCAATAGAAATAGTTACATTTTGAATTAGATACGGCAGATACATTGTAGTAAATTATATATTATAGATCATTTATATGACTTTGTAGCGTTTCGTTATTGTACCTTTGGTTGAATTCTATTACACAAAAACCTTGAAGTAAAGGAAGGCTGTCGACGCTGAAAATGCCGTATATGTTTGTAAAATTGGTTTAGCCAGTTCTAGAAATCTGTGTTTTCTGTATGTATAATACAATCATATATTTTGCATGGATATAGACACACTTGTATATAACGGTCGCGAGTTGAAATCACAAATTCTATGTGCAGTCTACAGTTTAAATTACATGACAATGTTTATGTATGGCAGCAATATGGAAAATCAAAATCAATAAATTTTTGTCCTTCAATAGTTTCTTTTTGTATAATTTTACATTATACCATAATTAACGTTAATATACTAGGCCATTTTACTCACGTTTTCAGTTCTCAGTCATATTCCAGAACCGCGTGCTGTTCCGGATCACGTTGCAGACAGATTGTTTCGGAATACAGGTCAAGGCTGCTAACTGAATAACTCGCTTGACGACAATTAAAACACGAAAGTCGATTGTTAATATCACATTTAGTTAAAGAATTATTACATTTTTTAGGTACGCAGTAGCAATTTTTTTAAGTTGAAAATTTGTTTACTATTGTGAGGTAAACTACGCCTTAAGTCATTTAGCGACTGTCGACTGTGTGCGCTTTGGCAAAGGACCAAATGTTAATTGATGTAGCTCAGTGATTTGGTAAAAACTTCGTACTCAGATTTATAGACCCATTGAACTTATTACGTATCGTTACTGAATTAAATTAATTTAAAAAAAACTCAAAAAAGGGGTGGTCAGACTCATTTAAATTTTGCGCAAGCCTTCTTCAATAAAACATCAATTCTAATAAAGTGTTGTTAAATTACACGCTGATATATCTAAACTGTTATCCAGAATACTGTAATAGTTTGTTTAAACAATTCTGAACAGCTTGATTGAAATGTGTTTGGGCTTCAGCGTTGTTTATGTTAGTACGTGTAACTCTTAGCGGACAGCTCCGTGTGTTGGCAGCGTTTATAGCTTATTTTTACTGTTGTTGCTAGTTTAATTGCTGTATGCACCTGTATATATGTAGCAAAGGTATCGCAGTATCGTAAGCAAATGAAATCTGTATTCTCTGCTTACCAGAGATTGCGAGATTGTATTTAAGATGGTAAAGTTTGTTGATTGTTGAGAGAGATTCGTTTGGTTATTCCCTCAAACTAGCAATTACGAAACGATCAGCTATTAAAATGTATTTAGGTGAACCTTAAGTGTCATTTAAATGTGGTGATGATAGAATTAATAGTTTGCTTCATCCTCATTGTTATGTAAAGAGTTTTCGTTCTGTTTTATACTCATTTAAAAGCAGACGCTTCTTACAAACTATTTTTATTCATATTTTCAATCGTTTTGTCCTTGTGGTTAACGGTAACCCAACACGTATGTCCCGCAGACTAGACGCCGACGACACAAGACGCAGCACTTCCCTGTCTGTTTGCGTCATAGAATAGTGCGCAAATAGACAAGACAAAGTTTCTCATTCCTAAAATTGTCTGTTTACTGTAAAACTTGACACACGTTTTTCACCTATAAATTATTACCAAAGCAAAGCTGCGTAAGGCACAGAAAGCGATCGATTATCGCTATTCAACTTCTTCAAGCACAGACCAGGCGATGAACCTGTATTATTTTGAGGAATCCTTACCTTTTGACACTTTTTACCGGCTATTGTTCTTACCCTATTCACTTAATACGATATTCTTTACGGTATCTCTAAGTAAGGAATGTGGGTTAAATTAGTCCTGCATAAATTAGTTAAACTAATACTATAAGCACCATCAAAATTCAGCAGATACAGGACATCTAACTTTTGGCTTCAAGTAGGTTAATCCGGTGACGTTTAATCCAACCGAGGCTGTCAGAGATAAAAATAGTTATCTACTTTTTATAGAGCCGTCTAATTAACCATACGTGATAATGGGTGAAAATCAATGTCACAATCTAATCTAGGTTTTGAGGTTATCTAAACAATGCCTCTTTCATTTTCCTGATCCTATACTCTAAGTACAATAAATAATCTTTGTCATTCCTGATGTTATGTGTCAGGTGTGTCACGCTCACGGCCGCAATATTTCGAGGCGAGAGGTTATACCGATGTTGCATCAATGTAGTGCATTGTATCCGGTAAAATTGGTCGCCGAACAAAGGCGCTTATTGACTGCCATTGTCATTAGTTGCCAATTATATGTACATCCCGGATTTTTTGTATTAAAGAGTCTTGTTACTAAATACATATATAATGTTATTATGTAAACGAAAGTTAAGTTTTCTATTTCATTGGTCTTTCTGTTTCTATAAATAATAGAAGCGATAGAGGTATTTTGAGAAGAATTGGTATCTTTGTGGATTTTGTCGCTTTTTATATTTGTCTTGAAGTGTATTTGTCTATATTTAAACAATATACTATAAGTAATGCACGACTTTTACACTACACTTCCTCGCGACGTGTTGTAATAACATTAAAATAATGTTTAAGCTATGAGTCATCATGCAACTGTGGTAAATATGATAACTTCTAAATCACGCCACGCCAATCAGGTTTTGCGTTGTTTGGCGGATAATATAATGGCAATAAATTATTAAAATGGTGTTCATTTGAATAAATTTTACAGAAATTATCAAGTTTGTTTTAACTAATAATATCAGAAATTTCAATTTTAATACAGTAATGCGAATAATGTTCATAAAAATATGATACAACAAAGCATTTTGAGGTTAGTTATAGAATTTAATTATAATTTAATAATTTCCACGTGTACGCGGAAGGTAAAAATAATGAACGTTATTAGCCTCTTGAATTGAGGTTAGGTTTAATAAATGAAGTTTCTATACGCGTTTTAATAATGATCACAAGGACGTTGGTGTGCGTAATGTAAAAAGAGCCGTTATCAAAATGGCGGCGCTCGGCGCTCCGCGACCGACGCCAGCGAGCGGTCGTTGACGCGGCCAGTCGTTAGCGTGGCGCGTCTATTGATTTGTCTTTGCTAAGAACAGTGAGCGCCATCTAGTAGGCGATAGACGAAAGTTAGACTTATTTACCACATAGATGGCGTTTTACCGAATAACATCAATGGTTTTAATATCAGGGTCACTAATGAAAATAAAAGAGAGAACAATAAAAAAAGTATAAAATGATTAATAATTTAGATTATTAATCATTGACTGATGATTCATTGGTTTATAGTGTGTTAGATTACTTTAATTTTTTTTTAATCAAGTGAAAATGAATACATTTTTTTACTTTTCCCCCTATTTGTTCTATTTGACTTATGCCATTTTGAAAAGTTAACTCAGTATTAATGTTAATTATAACTTTCTATAATGGATCACCTTTAAAATTAAACTGTCAGACTAAGACGTACAATACTAAAAGTACATAAACAACGAGAACTTTACATCTTTCTACTAACCTGGTCGAGTAAGATAAATGCGACCTGTACTCTTACTTAGGATTTGTTGTCATTTGAGGACCTTCCTTGTCCAATGGCTATCCATGTCTCGAATAGATGTGACAGATGTTGTTAGTGATGATTATTCATTAACGTATGCTTTATTGTTTACAGTGCAAAGACTTCGAGAAGGTGGGCGCGACGATAGCGGTGACGCCGTGCGACGTGGTGGAGGAGGCCGACATCACATTCTCATGTGTAGCTGACCCTCAGGCCGCTAAAGAGGTACGTAATACTGGTTTAAGGCATCTCATTTAGAAGCATCAAGAGCTAGAATTATGTGGTCGCCCCTTCGAATCCGCTATTCGACTACTATCGTAAACCATCTCCTAATACTGGCTCAAGCTTAGTTGAATTGGTTAAACATAATGTTAGTAAAAATTTATTTGCAAAGTTAAATCTTTTTCAAATAGATTTTTTTCAAAACAACTTTCATGTTTTGTGGTTTAAGGCAAGGAAACTTTAATCGGGAAGCAAGGTGAGGCAATTGTTTGGATGGCATGGATTATGACTTATTCGCGAATGCAATCAAAATGAAAGTGGAGAACGTGGAAGACGATTACTTTGAATGTCTCAAAGACTTACAAAGTCGGGTGACTGTCTAGTTGTTGGCAATTTATTTCGCTAATAGCTCGATATGAAAGGTCAGCACGCATATCGGCTGTGATTCAGTTTAAAATATCCGTCTCTGACCTTTATAATATAACCCTTCGCGTAAGACTGAATTGAGATATAAGTTTAATATAGATCACAAATGTAACTTTGTTTTTGTCTTTTAACCATTATAGTTACAAACATATTACTCGTCCACGTTATAAATCGAAGTCGTATGTGTGTAAATTGTGACTCGGCCTGGTAAGTTGGCTCTACCTGATTGTTATTATATTGTTTTTGTAAATGAAAGAGATAAACAGAAATAAGAATATTTACTTTTCGTGTCCATCCCTTCTCCTGTCAAATCTCTTAATTTTCTTATAAGGAAAGGATGGTAAGAGGAGGGAGGATCACAGTTAGGTCTCCGGCACCGCACTCGTCAGACGATGCTCTTACTTCACGCCTGTCTTCTGCGGGGTCGTGGTATTTTATGGGTCGGGTTGGCTCATTCACGAGAAAGATGTTGTTGTGGGCTCTACTACTGTTAAATTATGATAATAATATGTTTATTTTGCTCAAAGATACATTGGACATTTACAGATGGTGTTCGGCAACTGCGGCGTGCTGCACTGCCCGTCGCTGGAGGGCAAGGGCTACGTGGAGATGACCTCCATCGACGCCGACACCTCGCACGACATCGTCGAGGCCGTCAGCGGCAAGGGTGGCAGGTATCTAGAGGCACAGGTCAGTATTCACTCGTCGACCGTCGCACCGAAGTATTTGTCTAGTGGAATAAAGTAATAGTCTTAAAAGTGTGTTGTTTGGAATAGAGTAATGGTAGTAGTTTTAATGTAAACATTTTCTTCAGATCCAAGGGTCGAAGACGCAGGCGGAGGAGGGCACGCTCATCATCCTGGCGGCTGGCGACCGCTCGCTGTTCGACGACTGCCAGTCCTGCTTCAAGGCCATGAGCAAGAACTCCTTTTACCTTGGTAGTAGTGCGCCGCTCCAATTGATATAACTATATTTACTTTAAAATACACGCAAATACCTTAGCAACTTACAATCCATCTCCTTTCACGTTAATACTGACATTGTATCTGTTGTGCCATATTTTGTTGTTGATGTTTAATCTGAGTATGTAACTATTAAACTGGCCTCAAGTCTAGTAGATTTTTTTTAATAGTAGAAGGTGACAAACGAGCAAGCGATTCGCCAGGTATCAAGGGCCGCTGCTGGTAGACATCTGCCGCTAGTTATTGAGTTACAGATGCGTTGTCTACTTTTAATTAATGGAGCTGAGTACAAACAGAAAAATTTATCCCCTTTCCAGCCAATATCATGATTAATATATACTTGGGATATGGTAATAAGCACTAGTGTATTTTTCTCAGGCGACATCGGCAACGCGTCAAAGATGAACGCGGTGCTGCAGGTGGTGGGCGGCGTGTCGCTTGCCGCGCTTGCGGAGGGTCTCGCGCTGGCCGACCGCGCAGGGCTCAGCCAGGCCGACCTGCTCGACGTGCTCGCCCTCACGCCGCTCGCCTCGCCACATCTCATACTGAAGGGACGAGGTGAGTTGGATACAATTCATTCACCACCATACACTGTAAATTCACCACTACACCTTACCACTGAACATTCGCCATCGATTACTCACCACTGCTCACTCACACTCTGCATTACTCACCCACTCACTTATCTCATAAGGCCACTCGCTTTAAACGTCATAGCAGACTCAAGTTCGTTCAAAGGGCAATGGATAGGGCCGTGCTCGTGGTCTTGATATGTGATGGCCGCTTACATGTTAACGAAAGGCGTAGGTAGACCTTCTGCGAGATGGAGCGACAATCTGATCAAAGTGGATGAGGGTGGCAAGACCTGGAATTACGAGGGAGGCCTCATCCAGCAGTGGGCGCATGTCGACTCATAATAATTAGATTAATCTTCAGTAGAGATACAGCAGATTTTTTATATTACTAACATTCTCAAAAATTTGGTTTCAAGCAATGATCGAGTCGTCTTACTCGACGCACCAGCCTCTCACACACATGCAGAAGGACCTGAAGCTGGCACTAGGCTTGGGTGATGCACTCGAACAGTCGCTACCACTCACGGCCACCACCAACGAGATCTTCAAGCACGCCAAGCGGCTCGGCTACGCCAATCACGACGTGGCCGCCGTCTACATCCGCGCCCGCTTCTGATCCTGCGACCTCGACAAGGGATGCCTCACTTCCAGCGGGGACCGGGTAATATAGATAAGGATACAGTGACAAGACTCGTGACGGCCTTTCTAATGTTTGTGACATGCTCCGAGATTCTCGGACTCTACAGTCTGTACGATCATTTCACGTGAAATCTGTATTCTAATATGTTTCATAAATCTTAAAACTCGTGCTAAAAGTAGGAATTATATATCTTCGGTTAAAGTGGCAGAACTCGTAACGCCAACTGACTTTATGATACCATTTTCTACTTAATTTCTGAACACATTGAAAAGCAAAACCCTTAAATCCTTTAACAAATTAACAAAACTATAAGAATTTCAAAGAAATAAAACTTTTAATTAATCAATTGATTAAATCTTGAATTAATTAATTGATTACATCTTTAATTAATTAAATCTTGAATTAATTAATTGATTAAATCTTTAATTAATTAATTGGTTACATCTTTAATAAATTAATTAATTGGTTACATCTTTAATAAATTAATTGATTAAATCTTTAATTAATTAATTGATTAAATCTTTAATTAATTCGTTGATTTAATCTTTAATTAATTTATTGATAAAACCTTTAATTAATACCTTGATTAACTTTTCATTAATAACAATGTCTCACGAAAGTATTAATACAACCTTTTTGCAAAAAAAATCGTAGCGAAGGTTTGTGTGCCTCATATAAAAAAAAAACTATTTGATGGAGTTTCGAGGTCTGTCACTTTAGTCGACGATATATTTACATGTATGTAGTTACACGAACATCAACTTTGAAGTTCTTAATGTATCGAGATAGCTTTTGTTCTATTCTTCGCATATTAATGTTGCAGTTCAACCGTTAGTGACTTATTAAACTATTAAATCAAATGTAGCTTTCCATTAACTATACGAGTGTGAGCGAATATAAGTATTATTATTATTTCATCATGAGTATATTGAATCAGTAACCACTTTGTGAACTGAAAATGTATGGGATCTGTTATGAGCGAAGACATGCATGACGATATTTGTACTAAAAATCTGTAGTCTGAGTAAAGTTGAAGTTCATGTAAAAAGAGATTTTTGTTTTCTCCTCAACCTAATCTATAATTATCTTCTATTCGTTCTATTCTAAATTAACGTTGCGCAAGCAAATTCACAATTCGACGATTTGTCAATAGTTAATAATGTCTCTATACATTGCAAAATGTCTTTCTGATAATCTGTAATTTGCTTGGTACAGTTGTAAACTGTCGAAATTCATAATTGATCAGTGACATACACTACGTCCTACACCTAAAGGTAGTTGTTGTTTCATTATCAAAAAACATTAATCTGGATGTTTAAATAGAATGTTAAAAGTGTTTTTTCGTTGTCAAATTCATTATATATTCTGTATTTTTGCTAAATAATCTATATCTTATTTTGGTACTTCATTAAATTGTACTCTTATAAAACAAAGATGAAAACATTTTTTTTTAAATAACTAATGAAAATACGTACTAAATACTTTAATTTCGAATAACTCAAACCGAAAAAAAAACACCAGGGACACTGACACACTGACATATGTCATATGAACTATTCATATTGACTATGAGTGTTCACAATTTTAAACTTTGTTCTCATATCAAATACGTGTAATTTTGTATACAGTTGACTGTTCAGTGCTTTCATTTCATAAAGTACTGCTCCGACTTGATAAAGGAATGAATTTGTAAACTGACGAAGAATTTTGTACTCCGACTGTACAGAACGAAGATTCCCCTACAACGCTGCTTTTTGCTCAAGTTTTTTGACGCTATCTTTGTGCGTAACATGGTCGTTAGTAGCAGGCAATGTTGGCAACACTGGTATGTTATACGTGCAACGCCAGAAGTCGCGTCCCTTCATTAATAAGACCAATTAATAGTTATTAAATAACTCAGTACATTTTAAAACTTAAATATAAGATTATATAATAAGCCGTGTTGAGTTAATGTTTGTACGAAAGTTATATATACGAGTATGTTACCGTAAATGTTATTAATTCGGCATTTATATATAATCACCGGATAATTTGATGGTAATTATTTAAAAAAAATTCAATCAATTATTGAAATCATTGATGGAAAATTTCAATCCCCGTATCTTCTACACCCTACAACCATCTACATGCATCACAGCATAGTGACACGTGGGCTACAACCACCTACAATTGCTCTTTGATGAGTAGTTTGTAGTTGAGAGTAGCACACGTTTATTTTTAATGTATTTCTTGTTTTATTTTGATCCCTAATCTGTAGAGCATGCAAAGGTTTATACACCGTTTGGAGGAAAAGAGTTAGTTAAAAACCTAAAAAATATGATATAAAACAGATATTGTTGCAAATATATATGATTATGCCTGAATTAATGTCATAACAAATTATTATCAAATTAACTGGTTATTTTATATGTTCCCAGACTAATCACATTTACTGTAACATATGCATAGGCCCTTACGGATAAAGGTTTGCAACACCAAAGAATTTACAGGGCCCAATATGGTGATGGAAAAATTATGACAGATGTATGTTGTACCTCTTAATGTAAGGGTCTATTTATGTTTAAATATCTTTGGTAACAGTTAATTTGTAAAACGTTTGATAGCTCCAGAATTGGTTGACAGTTTTTTTTTTGTAATTATAAACGGCTTTTAATATTGTAATAGATAATTATCAAAATAATTAAGTTATCAGTTAGGTTTAATGTAACAATAGACAATATAAGTGCACATTGTGGTTGTAATTTGTATCATTTATTTAAGTATCAAGAATTACCCAAAGTTTTTGTTCTTCTTTTGAATGCTCGAATCGTTGAATGTTCATCAGTTTATTTTCTTCTTGGAATATTATTTTGAAATTATTGTATTGTCTTGTTTAATTTTTGTAATGGCAATGTTTTTAACAGCTGTTAAAAATGTTAAAATAAATCGACCCCTTTATCATTGTTAATATATATGAAAGTACTGAAATAAAAGTATTTTAGTGATTTCTATTTATTTTCATTCGTGTTATATCTGTGAAGCGAATTTATTACGTCATCCGATTTAGATGACTGGTCCAAAGAAACCGGAAAAGAAAAAAGAACTCACTGAGTATTGCCGTCAAGTAGAGGTATAAAGAAAGATAACAGACGAGCAAGTGGTTCATTAGATATTAAGTGAAACCTACATATGGAGAGAAAAAGGGATAAACAGAAAAAGGGATATTTCATTTTCCTATACATCCCCTCCC
>JWHW01026795.1:533363-555383 GCA_000931545.1 Papilio glaucus
CCCGCCCTGTTAAGAGAATCTTTCCATCTCTTACGTATTAGAAAAGGATGGGAAGGGGAAAAGGAGTAGAACTATGCCTCCAGCACCTCACTCATTAGACTAAACGCAGAATACTTCTACTTCACGCCTGTCTTCTGTGAGGGCATGGTACACCTGTCGAGATAGCCCAATAATGTTACACTATTGGGCTGGCTGGCTCTACCACTGTTAAGTTCTGCGTTTCGTAAGATGAGGTGTCAAAGGGACCTTACCTATCCACATGTCTTGCTGATCTACTTTCCGCTTCTTTCCTACAAAAAGGTTGGCAACGAATCTACTGTTCTGATCTCTGTGGATATTGTTGCCGGTTTTTTTATAGAATGAAGCAATCATAGAAAGAAATGTAATCAATCATAGAAGTTATACGACTACAATAGTGTGGAGCGATACAGCTACTTTCGAAACTATTTTAAAAACGATCTGTAGTTCTAGTCTACTAGCACTTCTGCTAGTACTCTATCGTGCGTATCAACAACTTCAGAGTATTAAAAAATGTGCAGTGGGCTCTGGTCAACTGATATTAGTCGAGACCTAAAGATATTTGAGATTGATTCTTGCGTAGTTAGGTTTAAATTGTTGGCGATGGTTTTTCTTGTGAGGTGTGTAACCTTTACGATGGAATTTCATAGTTGTGTGTCCACAGTCCTAATAGGGCAAGTTAATGTACTAGTTCAGTTATTTCGTCAAAAACTTTATCCGATTTATCATAAACCGTATGTGAGAATACCAAAACAGAAAGTTTGAAATAAATATATTGATAAAACTAAGTTGTTTTATCCCTTCTCAATCCGGATCTTGGTTCTCTTCTAATGGGTTTAACAGAATATACCGTGTGCTTTTTTATGAAAATTTTCTGGTAGTTCACGAATAGAACAAAAACTATTAGTCTAGATTTTTGTAAAACAACATCTAAAAGTGTCTTGCGCTGGATATCGAACTAAGGGCGTGCAACGAACAACCATTTGACGAAATCGGTCTGCATTTTGGTGCATTGAGCAACGAATTTAATAACAACAGGAAAAAGAACCAAAACAATCAAGTTGTAACATTAGAATGTCAGTGACGTCAGTCTTGGCATAATATTGCGTCCATGGAAATGTATTAGTGTTTAGTGACGTAATGCGATTTGATTTGTGACGTAAATTGATTTAGTGACGTCATACTTGATACATTTGATCAAATTAATATTTTAAAAAAGTTACATTTACATATCGTGTTCCAAACAAATTCAACATTAAAAAATGAAGATCGATTTTTCCCGCGAATACCGCCGTGTTTTGTATTCGTGTGGCGGGAAACGAATGACAGCTTTAGTCGCCAATTGGCGAAAGACTATGTATTTATTTATTCATTTATCTATTTATTTATTTCGTGTATCTTTTTAAGTCCATCTATATACGTGGCTTTCTTAAAAAACCGCAACTTATAATTATAACTATGTAATTGTTGTCGGTTTGTTTTATTTTTGATTAGTAGGATAAATAGACATTCTTAACGTCACGACTTATTGTAAAGGCAGAAACATGATAAATAGAAAAAAAAACCGGCCATATGATTTGGATTATCTATAAAAAAAAACTACGTTTAAAAAAACCGACTTCAAAAACTAAAAAGTACAAAATAACTTAATAAAGATTTAATTGAATACAACTCTTATACAAACCTAATACTTTTAATATTCATAAAATACTATTATTTGTAAGTGCTAGCTATTAAAAGGTTTGAAGTCGGTGCCCTCTTAAATAAGTGTTTAAAATAAGTATTTTATTCTGTTTTTTAGCATTTGTTGTTATAGCGGCAACAGAAATACATCATCCGAGAAAATTTCAACCGTCTAACTATCAGGGTTCATGAGGAACAGCCTGGTGACAGACGCACAGACAGGCGGACAGAGGAGTCTTAGGTCTAACTAGTAATAGGGTCCCGTTTTTCCCTTCGGTCACACTACGTTTACCGTACTTTACGGAACCCTAAAAAACTCACGATAAGACTTTTTTTATTTATTTATCATTTTTCTAGTAGTAAAATAGAAAACATTCTCCTTTATAATACTGCTTAGATTTAATTAAAATTTAGTTGTAACCTTCAGTGTTAGTGTCCCACATTAAAGGTAATGGCCTTCCAAGACTGTATCGATGCGGGTTTACGAGAAATTAGTGGTTTGTCTAAAAATATTGTGCGATCTACAGGGACGGGTCACGACGGCGCGCCCGTAAAAATGTACGTATAGCCGCATGTATAGGTGCCATCGGTTAGGTCGGATTGTCATAACGAGGGTTATAAGGTAGGTGTGCGCAACATGGGGTATGAAATTATATTATTTATTTAATAATAAAATGAAGTACTTAAAACTTTATTAATAGATTGACTATGCGGCCAGGATTCTGGAATGGCAGCCACTTGCCGGCTTATGGCGCGGGTCGACCTCCTATAAGTTCTAAGGGCGGCAATGGGCCCATATTTGTGCTAATTCATGGGGGAAGGGGGATCCACGTCCATCGTTAATCGACGAAGTTAAATCGTCAAATTGTGAACTAATATTTTGCTTGCTTTATACTTTATACGTTTACGCAAAAGTATTCCAAAGACAGTGACAGCAACATCCACACATGTCAAAAGGTGTAAAGTTAGCATAATTAAAGTAATAAGAAAAAAGAGGACAGCTAGTGTTTGTCACTTAAGCGTAAATGTAAACCCATGACGTAAGCTATTAGGATGCTTTCGTCTTCAATTTCCGACCGCTAATGGGGTATCTACTACTTTAAGTATTATAATATCATTGCCTATGTATTTAAAAAAACCAATGATCCATGTTAATTATAAGATAATATTTTTTATTTCTTTCCTTCTTCTCAAAATTGTTTGTTATTTCTGCTTAACAAAACATGCAATGCCGCAATAACTCGTAACTTTACGAAAGAAAACTTCTCAAGGGAATTACAAAAAAAGCCAGTCGTAATGGTGGATTCGATTATAACCATTTTGCGAAGTCTGATTTTAGTTTGATTTATTCTTTGCCTTTAAAATAAATTTAAATATGAAAATGTTATTTTAAAAAGTATTTACTGAAACTTAATTTGTCATAGTGTTATTTGTAGGTTATGCTCATTTGACAGTTTAAAATTTTGTTTGATTTTTTGTGGTATTTGTGGTTTTATTAAATTAATGTTTTTGATCGCTTTGGATTTAAAATTGCAAATATGTCGTTTCTAACTGAATATTTCGATGAATATCGCCAGCATCCTATTAAGAAAACCAAAATGTGAGTAGAACAGATGTTTAACTATTTGAGGTCTTGCATTTGGACACATTGCTCGCAGAACGGATGGCTGTTGGGGCCGAAAGGTCCTAGAATGGCGGCTACGAATAAGTCGACGCAGCGTAAGAGGCCTCCCACAATATGGACCGATAATTGTGGTGATCAATAGGGGAGGCCTACGTCCAGCAGAGGACGAGTATCTTCTGAAACGATGACATCAAAAGCAAAGACCGAAAATACTAATTTTAGGTAGACCGAACATTTGAAAAAATCGGACATATTTTATTTATGGTTATGTTATACGCTATGTATTGTCGACTGGGGAAATTCCACGACCTCACAGAAGACAGGCGTGAAGTAGAAGTATTCTGCGTTTCGTCTGATGAGTGAGGTGCCGGAGGTTTAATTCTAGTCCTCTTCCGCCTTCTATCCTCTTCTCTTCCAATAAGGATGCGATGTTAGGGGAAAATGATTTGTCGAAAAAATGATGATGGATAGGGAAAGGAAATGTCTTTTTTCTGTTTATCCTCTGTTTCTGTAAATTAAATGTAGGCAACGCATCTGCAACTCGTTAGGTTGTTGCAGTTGCTTATGGGCATCGGTCACTTTATATGGTGAACTGCTTAGTCATTTGCCTTCTTGTTCCATAATAAAAATGTTTTAAATATACTATCTTAGTTTTGTTATAAAATTTAGGAAGGTGGGAGGTAAACTAAAGTCATTTTATGTCAAGAACGAAAGTATCACTTGGTATCTAGTTTTAAAAAATTGTAAAAATTCACGGCGTTTGCCTTCGCTTACTTGGCCTCTACACACCAAGCTCGCCGGCCCGCCGGCATTGCCCGGTGGGTTAGTCTTTATTAGAACGACCTTTGCCGGCGGGACGAAAACGCAAAACAGGCTCGGTGGCGTGTGTAGAGGCCTTTACATAGGACTCTGGGTCTATTAGCGTTAATTTTAATATTTTCTTTGTACAGATGCCGCCCGGAGGACCGCTGGGCAAAACTTGAGGGCAAATGGCTGGACCCAAAAGTGGGAACTGAAGACGTCAGTAAACCCCATTGCATTTTATAATTGAATTTACTATGTATTTTTTGGTATAATTACGTATATACAATTACATACATTATTTCAAGTCTCCAAATTTATCTGGTAAAGTTATATCTGAGCTATCGTTGATAAGTGGCACAATGAAAGAAGGTAAAAGACTGATCATTAGTATTGTAATAACTTTAAATGTCTCAAGGTGAAGGTGGGCGAGCTAGCCATAACTGGCTAGTTTTCCGTTAGTCCGGCGCAAACGAAAAATCAGTAATTTTATATGACTGGAGTTTTGGGGGAGGAGGAGTTGGGGAAGTCAAGAAGATGTCTCCTTCTCTTTGTCTTTTTTTGGAATCGAGCTATAAACGACTGTCGCAATAACTGAAGTGTCTAACGGTGTTAAGAGAGTAATACATTGGGACAAGTATGAGTTACCAAAGAACCAAATAATACTTTAATCGAAGACCGTGCGGACATAGATGTATGGATGTGGAAGAATTATTAAATGATTTATTAAACACTTACTAAACTAAACTACTAAAACTACTACTCTAAACTAAGTAACAATGTATTTCTTGAGCCAATCCCATCGTCTATAAGATTTAATCGAAGGGAGTCTCTAAATATGCTTTAAAGACATAGACCGTACAAGTTATGTGATTTTGATTATCTGCAGCGTTACCTGATTGTATTTATGTTTCAGAAATCCTGGACCGAGGAAGAAATTGAACATTTCATAAAGGTTACAATGAAGAGGCTCCGCGGACAGTCCACCTACTATAACGATTTCTGCGCGCACCTCTCGCCCGGTCATTGAACCTCTCTATACATACGTACAGCTGAAAACGTGTATACATAGTGTCAATACATTCCAAATCCTTGCTATTGGAGTGCTTCTACCCACACCGATAGCTGCTAAATCCAGCAACTAGGCCCCTAAATTACATTAGGGACCTAGAATTTTTTACTTCTAGCTCAAGATCACTCGGATCAAGAGCCCTGTATCAGATGAAGCTGTAAGAACCGTCAATAAGGTTACCAGCTCCGAAAATTATTAGTATTGGAGTGCTTCAATACTCAGAATGACGGATCACTGCGATCTTAATCCAAATGATCCATAATTTGATAATATACAATTTATATAATAAAAAAACCGCTCAAGTGCGAGTCTCCCGCACGAAGGGTTCCGTACCATTATAAAAAATCACGTTTGTTGCATGGGAGCCCTCTTAAATATTTAGTTTATTCTGTTTTTTAGTATTTACTGTTATAGCGGCAACAGAAATACACCACCTGTAAAATTTTCAACTGTCTAACTATCACGGTTCATGAGATACAGCCTTTCGTGAGACATATTTTAACACACTAATTAAACCGGCTTTACTCACGTGTGGTTCGGTGTATGTACCGACTAGTTTCGAGCCCTTCGGGGGCTCTTCCTCAGGGTGAGTGGGGCTGGCATAGGTTCGCGGTCGCGGCGCGCCTCGCACTTAAGGCGACCAACCACGCGTGAGTAAAGCCGGTTTAATTAGTGTGTTGAGATACAGCCTGGTGACAGACGGACAGCGGAGTCTTAGTAATAGGGTCCCGTTTTATCCTTTAGGTACCTACCCTAAAAAGAGTCATTTCCGACCTTTATTATTCTAAAGCTACTCAATGTTTAATACTGAGCGCTAGTCTTAAAATCTAGTAGAATAGGAATACTCAAAATGATTATTATTTAATTTGTAGAATTCAAGACGCGCCCATTCAAGCCTCGAGTGAAGAAGTTGCGGTTGTGCACGGAGAAAGAGGAAATAAAAGAAGAAGAGATCCAGCCGCAGGGGGACAAGCTGGCGATGAAGGACACAGAGCTGATGAAGGTCGCGCGGGAGATGTACGACGCGGAGGGACACAAGCCCACGCTGGAGCCTTTGCCGACACATTTCAGAAGTTAGACATTGCTTTGATAATTTAAATTTGTAGACTATTATATACCTGTTATGTATATTCTTGTCTTAGAAATAAGTTTATCCATGTATGTTTTAAGTAAATGGTATTGTTAATTAATTGTTTTATTGGTATATAATTCCTATTTTTGATTTCATTTGATTTTGATTGTAGATAAGGGATATAATTAAACATTTATACAACTCATTGATAATATCTTTAACAAAAGGGGAAGGTGGCCACAACTATTTGAAAGTGATACGAAATTAATAAATCACCTTCCATCCGGCTGGAAATAAAGTAAGAGTAACGTTATTGCTATGATTTCCTGGTACAAGTTTGTATCAATGCTGCATTCCATTATGTCTGGCATAGCATGAAAGGGTATTTAAAGATTATTTGAAGCATCTAGATGAAGGGCAGCAATGGCGATCTGCTTGTTAATAAGGCCCACTCTTTTTGCCACTAAACATTTATTTCGACCTTCTAATTGTTGAAAGATGGATTGGTTATGAGAAATTGGGAAAATAAATCGCAATTAAGTGCTGTGTTCACTTTTGAGTGTACCCAAATTTTCTCATCTTGTTTGTTTTTGTCTACAGTATTGGTCAAATTATTAATCAAATAGATTAAAATAAAATTATATCTTTTAGTTCTGGGGTACGTGCGTCCCAGCTACTACAACACTGGTCGAAGCGACTACCAGGAGGGCATAGCGCGGCTGGCGTATGAACTTGTGCGGGACGACCGCATCCCGCCCTACGTCGCGCACAACGGCTGCCGCGCGCGCTGGGGCCTGCCTCCCGAGGGAGAGAGGCAGCCCGAGCTGGATATAGTCCCCTTCCAGGAAGAGAGACTTTATTGACACCCAATAAACGTAATTCAACAACAAATTGAGCTATTTCATTTGCAAGTTCATACCGCAGCGTATACATGTAATTTTAGGAAAACGACGTCTACTAACTAATGTTTAGGCGATAGTCGTTTTGTTTGATTGGTATTTAGATATTTTGTACAGTTCGTATTTTGGAGTTTTCTAATTATCTTTATATTAAACTTTTATATAACAGAGGCTCTACAGCAACTTCAGTCGCCGTCCCCTCGACCAGGATCTATGTGTATATA
Source organism: Papilio glaucus (assembly GCA_000931545.1). NCBI lineage: Eukaryota > Metazoa > Arthropoda > Insecta > Lepidoptera > Papilionidae > Papilio > Papilio glaucus. The sequence continues at coordinate 540,757 of JWHW01026795.1, forward strand.
AAAATAAATTTATGCGTTTGGTATTTGCATTTCGAGTTTTAGTTAGATACCGTAGAACTCATTCCCTTACATTATCTTCTTCTACTCCTTTTTGTTAATGATTTCCTTTCTGTTTCGTATAAAAAAGCTAGGTTATGACCCTCAAAGAACATCAAATGACCTGCGCGCTCGTTTGCCACCTCTCTGCTCCACTGCTGGACGGCTTCCTCCATTGGACGAAGGAATCCCTGCAGCCTACCTTGTATCATAAAAATATTCATAATATATTAAAATTATACGTGTAAGATAAATAAATGTATGCAAACCACAAACTCCTCACGCTAATGACTCCTCATTATCATAAACACGTCTCTGATTAGCGGTTGAAATGCGAATAAAAACAGATGTGTCAATTTGAAGCGAACAAAAGGACGTAAAGTTGCAACGAAACTGTCCGTCTCACGAGATGATGCGGACAGACCGGCCGGTACAGATCGACACAAAGATGCTGTGCAATAAAAATGGGACCGACACATAATGCATTTGGCTCCCAGCCAGGTTTGTTCCGTGGAAATGCGCACAAGGGACCCCCGCCCTTTGTTGTACTCAAGTGATTGCGGTCGCTTTTAGTTATCGATGAAAACATTATTTTGTTGATCCAGAATGTCTTACAATGTCGCTTAATTAAGGCACCGTACCGCGCACATGTATATCTGCTTATGATTTCTGTATATTTTGTTTTGTTTCTCTGATTTGGGTCGCAATCGATGTACGTACAGTCTCAACGTTTATTTCAGTCCCACCACGTTTATAAAAAGTCTCCCTAAAGTAGCAATTACAAAGAATAATACAATAATCAGCAACAGAAATACTGTATCGGCTTATGCAAGTGCATCTTTTTGATTATGTTGCTAGTCATTTAGGTATTTTGATGTTTATTCTACATCCACTTGTATTAAAAAGTTTGATAAAACCATAGAAGGTTTGAATAATAACTTTTTACAGTGATTTAACCTCCGCTTGCTTCACATTTGGCAATTGTGTTGAGTGTTTTGTTATTCGAATTTATTGTAAAAGCGCTCGAGCTTCAGTCCACAGTCCAGGAAGAAAATAAAGAACTGAATATGATTCTTAAGGTACTAATACATCTATGATGTATTGTATCGATATCGATTATTTCTTTTCGATGCTGTGTTACAACACTGTTATCGAAGTGATGAGCCATTCTCTCCAATGTTCCTTTTCGTGGAATGTAATTAAGTAGTAATTGAATTTCTCTGTATTTATCAGTCTAATTATATTCAGGCAACGAAACGCAATAGGTATAGAGACCAAAGACAATGAAAACTGAATGGTAACGATATAGCAATTGCTTTTAGGCCGGTCACATCTGTTGAGTTACCGACGTCAGATGGAGAAAGAAAATCTTTGAATAGGTGCCATGAATGGGAACTAAAAATGTAAAGCTGTAGGTACAGAAATATAGGTCCTTCCAGATAGACCAATTACCTCGTGATGACAATAGGAAGTTGCTGAATGCTTTGCGCTGAGGGCCGCATCTTGTGGAATACATTGGGGAAAGGCGTATGCCTGCCTATGGTAGTAGATTGATACAGGCTGATAGCAATGTACGATCATTATTCGTTGTCGTAGTTTTAGCCCATATTCATCCACAGCTGAACGTAGGCCATTGCCATTGATCGCCACAAAGATCGGTCCTCTGCCGTCCTCAGCCAGTGAGCTCCCGCAAATTTGAACAAATCATTCATTCATCTTGTTGAAGGCCTACCTACGCTGCGATGTACTATAGATATGTATTGAAAAATCAATACAATACGTTTTAGTTAAATGCCTAAACATTCTATATTTACCATTACCAGACCTAAAGCTGCAGATGAACTCTGGTTGTATGACGTCAGCACAGCCAACGACCCCCGCTGCTTACGGAGTCGTAATGAATCAAACCGCCTCATAACAATGTGCAGAACCAAGCAGATGAATTGTTTCATTTAATTGGCACTAGAGTGTAACTCAAACGTGTAAGTAAATGAGAGGGGGCACCTGCGGACTGATAATATTTTTATAAAAGGTAACAGTCGAGAATTAGGCCTATAGATTCTCTTTGTCGCCTACTGGTAAAATTGCTGGTACATGGCAGAGCGAGTGCCAACTAAAATCTATCGATCTCAGAAAAAAAAATCTAAAGTGGTGTCACTCTTTAGTTCTAAGCATAATTTTATATTTAAAAATGTCATGGCTTTCTTGATGTTGAATATTTTTTACTACTTATATGAGTACGTCGTGTTTACCGCCAAGCCAAGTGTGATGAGGCACAAACAGTGATCGCTGAAGCGCTTTAGAGCGAAGTCTTTGATACCAGTGACTCAAGCAAAGCATCATACCTAATTAATCAAGCACAGATGGTAATGATCAGGTCAGATCGTCAATATGTTAAATTGCATCACCAATTCCTTTGATTCTTTTCTTTATCATCACCCTGGACAACGAACTCTGGTACCTAAATAAGCAGAAAACATTCGCCACTAAAATTTACGCCGCAGTTACAAGTGTATTTGTAATAAACCTTAATTCAAATCAACATCATAACTCAATTAACTTGAAACGTTATTCGTTTGTTTGACTGTTTTTCGCTTTTAAATGTCAGCTTTAATTTGATAATCCATTCATCATACATTAGTGGAGTGATTTAAAACATTTATTATGAGATTTTCAAAGAATTACACACAACAATGTTACTGTGAGTTTAACAAGGAACCAAACAAGATGTTTGTGAATAAATAAAAAAACACGCAAGGTAGCGATCTAAAAGTGATTATTTATGGATTTCTATTTGGTACAGTTCTGGCACACCTCTCTCGCCACCTCTTCTATATCCATACATCTAAGCATAAGCTCGTTTGGCTACGGGTACTCTTAATGATGTTTTTCCTAAGTATGTAACCAATCTAGGCGGCATAGGCGAGGTGTCTGATGACCAATTTCAGTCCTTTTCCACCTCTTTTTAATAAGTATTGGACGGGGAGGGGGTTGAGGGGGGAAAAGAAATATCCTTTTTCCTGTCTTTCACCAGAGGCAGAGGACTGTCCATTAAATGTAGGCAACGCATCTGCAACTCATTTGCTTGTTGTGTATGTCTATGGGTAGCTTAATATCAGGTGACCCGCTTGCTCGTTTGCCACCATCTCCCATAAAAAAACTACAAAAACCAACTTAAATTCGCAAAAATCCTGGACAACTCTGGGACCACTCATCGGAGCGGGAGAAAATTAAAAATAGGATCAACCTGGAAACAAAAGAAGAATTGTCAAAATCGATTTTAGTTATCAGAGTTAACATAAAACTACTACTTTTTGTAGTCGGTTAAAAACAATCTTTGTCGCATTTCATAATAAACATTTAAGTTAGATTTTTTTACATAAAATTACAACACGTTGCATAATATTACAACAGCTAGAATGAGCGCCGTATAACAAACGTACGAGCAAACGAGCCAGCCAGCCAGCAGATCCCACCCGTAGATGTCTGCAACAATGAAATGAATTGCAGATGCGTTGCCTTTCTTTGGACAGAGGAGGGAATAGACAGGAAAAAGTATGTTTTCTTTTGCTATCCTCGCCCTTCAAATTTTCCTCCGATTTCCATCCGTTAGGAAGGGATGTGAAGGGAGACAGGACTAGATTTGGGCCTCTGATACTTCACCCATCCGACGAAACGCAGAATATTTCTACTTCATTCCTGTCTTCTGTAAGGTCGTGATATTTCACCTGTCAAGCTGGCCCATTCGTGCAACAGATGTTGCGGGCTCTACCACTGTTAAAAGATCTATATTGTGATGTTTCAGGCTAATTTATATATTTTGTGTGCCTCTATATTATATATGTGTAGGTGAAAATTCACCTGAAAACTCTTACAAATAGTTTCTTGGAAATAATTAAGCATTTTCCTTAACGTAAATACATAGAAACACGACGAGTCGTCAATCTGTTGAGCAAACCTAACCAAAGAGTATTTAGTTGTGAAATTTAATAGCGATAAAATCTGTGAAATTACTTTTATTTTAATATCGGTATTATTAATTGTACTAAATTAATTATCTATGCTCCTAATTTGTAAAGTTGCCAAATCAGCTCTGGGTTTTAAGGAGATTGAAATAAGTGTATCCAGAGGTAAATATAATGGCGGCAACACCAAACAGATTATAAAAGTGTATTTTCGTAAGTAATAAAAAATAACCTTTCCCATTAACTAGATTTGCCATTTTTCTTTGAAGTACACCGGCTGTGAGTCGTTCAGGCTGTCTCCACGTCAAGAGTTTTACATCTAAATGATTTGATTTTGTATCAAATTCTACGTAAAATCACTTTTCCTTCTCGTTTTCTTGTTAGAGTATAATTATAGTAGGTAAAATATGGGGTCGATGACCCGCGACGTTAATTCATAGCTTAATGAATCACGCGCAATTATAAATAAATAGAATTCATAATATTTTCCATTATACCACAAAATCACGATATAACTCATCAGCGGGTGTATGGTGGATATGTATGGATGTTGTAAAAGGAACAATTCTGTATAAAAATGAAAAATCTTACACCGTGTTCGCACTGTGAATACATGTTGTACAGATGCCTCATTGTATTTTTGGTTATTTGTAGCTTACACACTCCACAAACGACCGCCTTTGTTATATTTTCTATGACTAATTTAATCAATGTGTTTCATCATCATCTTGCCCTTTTCCCACTCATGTGGGGTCGGCACAGTATGACCGTAGTACATACTGTAAATTTTGGCTACAGTTTGCCGCATCGATTTGCTCCAACCTCAGAAATTACTACCGATCTTTATATTATTAACTAGCGACTAGCTCTAGTTTCGCATGGGCAACAGAGGTACAGGCTATTCGTTTTTCTTTCCTTTGTTCTACCCTATCCTATTAACCTATCCTATTACGTATTAAAACTTAGATGATTCGTGTCAAATCCTATAATTTAACTCAAGCCTCGAAATGTAACTCACAGCCTGTCCTGATTAACTCTTTTCAACTTCTAAAACTACGGCTCAACAGAGCCATCAGCAAAATCAGTTGATGCACTTGTAGGGCTGGCTGGGTTAGTACTGCCACCTCACGGAATGTAGACGTGAATCATCGTTAGAAAAGCATAATTGGGTATTTTCTATATAAATAAAATAATACATTGACTGACTGTCGCACACAAAGATTTCTTTTTTTTTTCTTTTTTTTTTATGGTAGAAGGTGGCAAACGAGCAAGCGGATCACCTGATGTTCTGTGAGCGCTACCCATAGACATCCGCAACAAGTAAATGTGCTGCGGATGCGTTGCCTACCTTTAAAGGACAGAGGAGCGATAAAGAGGAAAAAGAACGTTTCCGTTTCCCCGTTAACACCCTCCCCGTCCGATTCTCTTCCCATTCTCATCCCATCCTTATGAGAAAAGGGTGGGAAGGGGAAGAGGATTATAATTAGGCCTCCGGCACCTCACTCATCAGACGAAACGCAGAGTACTTCTACTTCACGCCTGTTTTCTGTGAGGTCGTGGTATTTCACCGGTCGAGCCGGCCCATTCGTGCAACAGATGTTGTTGTTGCGGGCTCTACCACTGTTAAAATTTCTGTTATTATATAGGCGAGCACTAAAAAAAGGTTTTTTTTTAAATTAGGAGCATGAAAGTTTGCAATGTAAGTTGACCTTAGATCTAAATGATAAATTATATTAAATAGGGTTCAGCTTAGGCTGAACTAAATTAAATTGCGCGACGTGCGAAACCGTGAGGCACAGCTAGTTTTCTTATGTTATTACTTTATAAATTTCAATATAAATATATTTTAATCCGGGCCACAAACGACTTTTCTTTAAAATTAGATCGTGTAATTTTGCTTCCTGGAACATCGCATCTGCTCAGGATTCCCTGAAGCTCTTGTAGCACTTCAAAGCTGACTTCATCCCTTTGTCCAGTCGCCGTGTCCCGGAAAACTCAGCGCTGATCGCGTCAGAGATCAGGAGATGATTTAGTGGTGTTTCGGGAACTTCGCGGACTTGTAGCGTGTCATGTTTGGACAGATTTATTATATCGTCAAATTTTAATCCTGGACAGAGGAATATTATTCGTTGTGTTGGAAGTATACTGTACTTACAAACTATCTGAGGAACACTTTGAGGGCTGAGAGGCTCTGTTTCTATATATGGTAATAATGGTGCATTGGCTGTCAGGCAGTCCTCTTTTATTTAGGATGTGTTTCGCAGTTCATTCACAGATGTGAGTGCGATAATCTTGCTTGGTCTTATTCTCACGACGTCTTTATGGACCTACCTTTAATGGACAGACGAGAGGATAGATAGGAAAAGGATATTTCCTCATCCATCAAAATAAATAAATATGCGCTCACGCCCGTAACCCAGAGGGGTAGGCAGAGATCATGGATTTCCATTGGGCGCGATCCTGGCACCTCTCTTGCTTCTTCTACATTCATCCATCAACTCCTTGTCTAATCCTCAAAAACGACTAAAATTTGGTTTTTGGCGCCTGACTCATCAAGCAAAACAGAGAATACTCCTACTTCATGCCTGTCTTCTGTGAGGTCGTGGTATTTCACCGGTCGAGCCGACCCATTCTTGCAACGGATGTTGTTGTTGTCGGCTCTACCACTTTTAAGTTGGTACTAATTCGTTTTTAATATTTTGGAAATTATTAAAATATTTTTAGTGACAGGTTATTGCTATGGTATAAACCTTATTTATTAATTAAACCAGCATAAAACTGTGCCGATACTAGAGATTCGTCCCATACTAGAGATACTGAAATATTTGGATCTATAACAAGAAATTACTACATTATTTACATATGCTTGCCAAGCGCGCAGTATAATGTTCGGATTGATGATTTGCTGATTGATTATTAAATGACTAGTAAATTGGTAATAGTAGATTTTTTACTTTGGTGCGATGCAAACATTGTTACACGCCTACTTATAGAAATGTAGCGCTACTCAGGATTTTAAAACACAAAATCTGAAAAAGAATCTGCTACAAGTTAATTTTATTGTTCTCGCCGCATTGTTTATCAAATTATCTCTAAGATTCAATTCAATTCGGCCAAAGTGAAGGGCGTGTAGTTATTTTATCGTATAAAACAAAATGCTTAAATTTACACTGTCGTTTAGAGAAATTTCTGTTGAGTATAAAGGTTTTTACAGACGAGCGGCAGTTTGTTAACGGCATACGGATACAACTGCCGTCGACATGCAGTGACACTTACAGTTATGGTTCGTCTGTAAGAGCCCTAAATACACACAACATTGCGCTTCACAAAGAGACTTACGTGTCCTCGTCCAAGCAGTACCCTTGTTTACTGACCCTTCACATGTATTTACAACCATAACCTTTATTGCAACATGAAACACCTGCTCACATACGTCACGAGCCCCAGAATCCATGGTGAGACCTAAAGCGATAAATCTTAAACTCAATTACAAATGCAATAAAAAATCAAGAATACTTGTAAAAGAATTCGTATGTTATCAACAGATGGCATTTGTATTAAAATATAATCAATTAAAATGTTAGCGGCGCCACTGTTGATCTATTTCATTAATCTTATGGTAAGTTAAGTTTAAAAACTCGCACGTCTTTCGGTTTACTTACAAAAGACTAAGTTAAAAAGCATAAATTGAGTGTTTGCTATGCTTATGTGCACAGGTTAACTAGTAAAAATATTGCCTATTCATATTTTTTATATTATAGTAAACATGTTTTATACTAATGTATATGTGATGGGAAAGAAGATATATTAAAAAAAACGCCAGTATTTATATCTCTCATAGCGGTCATGTTGTACTACTTTTAAAAAGAAACTTCAGGTTCGACAGCGATGTTCTCACTGTTTCGTGTAGTGATAGTTTCGTAGTAGGTCCAAGATCTTTCAGATCCTTTCAAAACACTTGAGCGTGGTCACCAATTTTGCTTGGTATAAGCTCCCACATGCCACTGTCTTTCTGGCAGAGTACAATGGCCCTAGTTATTTCTGATACTTGAATACACTCGTATAACGATGTAACTCATTTTTATTTATTTTTATTATAAATCTTTCTAAGTACTTTATTTTTTCTAATATTCTTTTGGATCACTGCCTGACCCACATGCAATATAATGATTCGTGCAATAATTTATTCTCCCTTACACACGCACACATACAATTCGGTTTCCCGAAGTCCGATATCAACGTTTATTATAAGCTTGTAATATTATTAAAATAACTTTTAATGCTTCCAACGTTTGCGCCAACCGGCCAACATTCCAACATTGGCGTCGGTGTGAAGTGGCCGTTCGCTTTATAATATCTGTCTTCTTTGTGTTTGATGTTTGTGATGGTCAAAGCTAAAAGCTCACGTACAGTTGTATTATTTGTTTTACAAATAATGTAAATATTTGTTTAAGCTAATAACATATTTTACATAGTCGCGTAGCGTCTAATCGTTGAGTAACTCAGGGATTACGGTACGACTGGTAGAAAACAAATTCAAATACACAATTACACATACAAGAGTTGTCAAGTCACCAGATATTTTCTTGTGTTCAAGTAAGTCTCTCCAATCACACCAAGCATCAAGATACATTTACATTACAGGCATCTGCAACTTAGCCTGTTGGAGCTTAAATGGAAGTATAATTTTGCCTCCAGGTCCTTCAAACTAGTAATCACCAGGGCAAATTCCGACCTTTCAGTAGTTGTTGACGGCGCCAAATCTATAAATGCTGGTGTACCACAAAGTGGTGTACTATCTCCCAGTATTCTGTTTGTTCTGCGTATCAATGATGTTCTGAAAATTAGCATGCATTGATATGTAAACGATAGCACCGGTGATGCGCTGGACACGGCCAGAACGGGCTATTGAATCTCTGCCTTAATTCCTACTAATTCCTTTGTGATTTATAATCGTTCAACCCGACAGAGCTCCACGTACCATCTACACCATCTTGATGATAAGCATACGACTACCGCGCGGTTCAACCGCACTGAGGAATGATCTGTCCCCAGAAGTATTTCGAAACCAATACGACTTACTTAGGGTCTTTCAAGAAGAGAATGTACTGCTTCCTTAAAGGAGGGCAACGCATCTGCAGTTCCTCTGGTGTTGCTGTGTTTCATAGGCATCGGTAATCACCTGACAATAGGCGACCAGCAGCTCTTATACTACAAAAAGATGCCTTTTTATGGTATAAGGTGGTAAACAAGTAAACGGATTACCTGATGTTAGATTAGGTTAGGTTAAACTAGTTGCTGATGCGTTGCTTACCTTTAATGGACAGAGGAGGAGATAGACAGGAAAAATGACATTGCCTTCTCCTTCTCCTTCCAATCCTCCTTCCCTTTCCATCCCAACTATATTAGGAAAGGATGGGAAAGGGAGGAGGACTGAAACTGGGCCTCCGGCAATTCACTCATCAGGCGAAATGCAGAATACTTCTACTTTACGCCTGTTTTCTGTGAGGTCGTGGTATTTCAACGGTCGAGCCTATCCATCAGTGCACCAGATGTTGTTGTTGCGGGCTCTACCACTGTTATAATAAGCCTACGAGTAGCGGCAACTTAATATAAGGTGAACCGCTCGCTGGTTCGCCACCTTCTAGTATGAAAATGATTTTTTTTAATAAATAGCAAGCTTCCTTTAAGTGAAATGTTGTATGATGCAAATGTCCCGAGCCCTTTTGCCCTAGTAGAACGACGAACTATGTGTTTGTGGCCTACGTTGCCACTGTAATCAGTCGCGCGTTAAATTACTGGCCGCATCAAAACGCATAGTACAGCGCCGCGACGGGTTCCATCGCTTTCCGTTGCGTTCCATCGCTCAACTAGCTAGCAGCTAGCTAGCAGCATTTAAATAGTATTTAACTGCGCTGATTAAACTAACATTGTATAACGTGATAATAGGTCAAGTCAGGCTACAAAAATGTGTCTTGCCCGCAAGGATTTAATCTCATTACAATTCGTTTAGATAGTATATTAGAAAAAAAAGTATGGTGAATGACATTTTCTCACAGATTATATCATCTGTCAGAACACGTCGCCGCGGCTGTAAAACTAGTCCGACGCTGGATTTAATTAAATATTTAGTTCCTCTCAGAAATTATATAGGTTATGCTTTATCTTGACAACCGAATTGATTTCAATCGGATGTTGGTGTGTTTGACCCATCGCGAATTATTTGGCAAATATCTCGCTTGCCAGACTTCTGACAACGTGACGTATTATTGGCAGCGATGGCACCAACCCGCCAGTTTCAATGAAAACTGCGCGCGCGCCGGCCGCCCTGGGCGATCCGAGTGACAGTATCTCAAATCACATCAATTGTTTATACATTGCTGGTATAGTTCGCAAGTGTAACAGTGTTATAAAATATACCCGTTAATGGATACCGATTTAATCGAATCGATTTTGTGAATTGGCAGCACTGTATCACATCTGAGGATGAAATTGAAAAACGGATTTTAGGTACGTTAAATATGAATTTAATTAATTTAATTCAAAATAGTCCAAATATTGGTTAATCCACAATAAGCTAAACAAATTCCTATTAGCCTCGGATAATACGGACATCGTATTCTTTAAGCTCTTCATTTTTTTTTATTCATATAGATATATCACCTTCACCTTCATGGACAATTTAAGGCAAGGCGTATAATACGGTGAAAAAAAACTACGTCTATTTTGAACAGATGTAGTAAGATTCTCAATAAATAATACGGTCTTTACTAATATAACTGTCACCCGCACGTCAATGCGCGCCAAAATCCACAGATTACACAAAAATATACACATATAATAAATAAAGTATATCGAGTTTTTTTTTTAATTTGCGAACGACTTTTATATTTCGAACGCAATTTAAAAACGATTTAAAAAAAACATTCGACTGTGATAATTCGTTTAAAATATTCGCGGATAGAATCTATAAATAAATGAAGATCGCTTCATAGTTGGTAATAAGCGATTGTGAAGCCATGGATCTATTTAATAAAATAAACATGCTAAATGATCAAAGAATCTAACATTAGAGATGTGAACGACCTCTAATCGTGACCACAGTCAGAAAGGCTTGCAATAAAATTTTCGTTTCCATCAGATGGAATAAGTACAGTTCATACGTGGTTTAATGATTTATGAAATGAGATTTCAATGCGTTTTTACCCTTAACAACCAAATAAGCTCCCTGATTTAATTAAAGTATTTGATACTCCACTTATTTTCGCTAATGATGAAAAACTTGTTGGTTGAATTCCAATATCTGAAGTAGGGATTCCCCTGGTAGAACGAGAACACTCCTGGTTACTACAGGTGCAGTCACTAGTAATATAAAAAACCAACCCTTTCCGTTTATGTAAACCTTTATAAACTTAACAATTTATACAGTCCAAATACAAAAAACCTAACAATTTAAACCACCATCTGTTTTAGGCAAATGTCAAAGATGCGATGATGATGTTAAGCTAAAAAGTTAAGAATCATTTGATTGTGATTTCATTGTAGATAATATGTTACCCGGACTGTGCGTAGCTGAACTGAATTACTGAACTATCACTTTGTCTAAAGCTTTAGTTTTTAAAATGATTTTATATGTGTGGTCTATCTTGTTTATATTATGAAAACGATGTCGTACTTGTATATCACAAATAACTTGTTAAGTTTGTACTTAGTTCACTATAAGTTTTAAATGGCTTAAGGTTACTTCTTACTCTTTCTTCCTCTAGTGTGCCTCCCCTTTACAGAAGGTCAGTTTTTTGAACCAATTTCTATCCTGGGCAGGTCTGAATTTAATTAATGTTTACTTAAGGGCTTTCTTGTATTGAATTGTGTGTATGTACGTCACTAGATTGTTTTAAAAAATAGCTTAGTACTTCCCAGAAATTAAAAAATCAGTACATATTTCCTAAAAGAGATATTACACCTATAACGTAAACTCTGTCTACTACCTGTAGTAACGTACCTTGAAGAAACACAGAAGGCTGAAGTACTGTACACAGGATTTAATATATCTTATTTGTTGAGATCTTATCCCGAAGTTTAATCTTTTCTATCACTATCATTCATATGATATTAACTGCGTATGAGGTAAATAATAAAGTTCGGAAGCAATGTCTCAATGCCAAACGAAATAATAACGCGTTAGGTGTACCGCACATTTTACGGACTGAGATTTATGAGCCCAGGAAATGTGGTCAGTTCGCGAGGCGATCATTTGTCATCGTAGTCCTGTCCAGTCTTCCCGTTTTCCCTAAAGATTATATAGCACCACCTGTAGTTAATAAATCACTATATAACTCATTTTGTAGTAATTCATAATTTGTCTAAATTGTGTCAGCAACAATTTGGTAAAATTCATAGCGGTTGTTATTCCTGGAGCATCATAAAAGTGACTCACGATTTAAAGATTACCTGGTGTTGTTAGGTTTAAGATTTATGGACAGCTTTAGGAGTTTTCAACGTATTCATTTGAATTGGGTTTGAATATTTAATGAAAAATGTAATTTCTTCTTGTCTTTGTTTGTGTATTTATAGGTTTCTCTTTTATTAAACAGATTTTATAATAAGAAATCAACGGTATAGAGTCGTTGCCGATTTGCAAAGATTTAAAGAAATAAACGAGAACTATTAGAGCAAGCGGTGCTCACGAGATGTCACAAACGTGTCTAAAAATACAGCGATCTTGAGTATTATAGTGTCTATCATAAGTCCACTATAGACACAACGATTCGTGTCTGGAGAGAGGCGAGTGCCGGATTTATTGCGCGGGCGTGCGCGTGTTGGTAGCATCTCTATAACGCGCGGTCACTAACTGTCAATGATTGTGAAATTGATGATTCTAAATACGTTGCCAATTTTTTTTTGTATTACAGATACATATTTCGCAATGATAGACACAGTGGTAGAGCCAGCAACATCTGTTGCACGAATGGGCCGGCTCGACCGGTGAAATACCACGATCTCACAGAACTATACGTTTCGTCTGATGAGTGAGGTGCTAGCTAGGGGAAGAGAATTTGATGGATAGGAAAAGGAAATCACCTCTTCTATCCATAGGTAGGCGACGCATCTGCAACTTATTAGCATGTTACAGATGTCTATGGGGGTCACTTAATAGCTGGTGAACCCTTTGCTCATTTGCCACCGTTTTCTATAAAAAAACTTTTGTATACACCTGACAATGTGGAAGCGCGAAAACAAACACATTAAGTTATTAAGAATCTCGAATTAGATATTGTCACTACAACTTAGGTTTAGTAAAGTCAAGTGCATTCAACATGGCATTACTTTCACTGAATAAACTTTAATAAAAATTGTTTATCCTTACTATGAGGATAAAATTGATATAGTGACATAAAAATGGTTGGTACCTATCACGTGGAGTTGAGTAATGATGATCTATTCAAAAAATCCAGGTGATTTATATGTACATAAGTAAGTAAAACTATAATTAGTATATATAATCGTATATATTTTGAATATAAAGGGAGCTTCAAACGAGGATCTTCCCAAGCCTAACCTTTCGTTCAAGTTTTTCAATTATAACAACCGGTTTATGAAAGGTTTGTCAAAATGTATTCAAATGACACTACAAGAAGAAAAGTTGATGATCGTGTTTCTAGCAACTAAAATGACATTTGATCGTACATTTGACAGCTAGCCAATTTTATTTAGCTAATCAGCCTTTCAGAAACTGGGCGTTAGCAGCTTAAGTAGGCCGATGCAGTCATAACTATATGAACGAATGAAAAAAAATTCTGAAGTGAAACTATTTCAGATTAGATCGAGGAAACTGATTCATCGCCAGTCCGAGGCGGACTCGGCTCATCTTTATCGCCTAGTATTGCGAAATATATATTTTAACACTGAACAAATGTGGGATCAGCCACACTATAGTCCAGTTGTAAAACCGCCGAAATAATCTTAACATCAAACGCGCCGACACACATCAAACAGCATTTGCTGTGGGCCGTCGTTTATGACACTTTCGAACACTTATATGTTAAATACGTTTTTTTCTTATACAAGATGCTCATACAATTTTTAATGCCAGGAGTCAACTGTATTTCCTTAAATTTCACTATTCTATTCACTTCCTTAAGGAGCTACATAATTATATTTTTTAACAAGCTTAGTCAATACTCAAAAAATAAATCTCCTGGAAGCCGATAGCAGCGCCACCTATGCTCAATGTTAGCATGTAGATTGTTCATATTGTATGTTTTTTTTAATCACAAGTTTTTAATCGTGTGACAATAAATGCGAAAATTATAACAATAATAATTAAAAGTAGCAAGAGAACTAATAAAAACAATTGAAACTTCGATTACTCACTGAACATTACTATTTACATCGACACTGAAGGTATGCAATATTATTATTGCTACACTGTTTGCTGGTACATTACATGTATTTAAAGGTTGATTTTGAGAAAAGAAAGGATTTTACTGTGGTTTTACTCACTAACCATCCTAGTATGTATCGACGCCAAGCATGCCGAGAGGGAGAGATAACCTGACGATAAGTGGCCATGGGGCCATAAACACTAGCAACGACATGAACACCCTTACAATTATGTGGGTTCGA
>JWHW01026795.1:573855-594003 GCA_000931545.1 Papilio glaucus
AACATATATATCTTGATTGGAAGAGAAATACTGCAAGAAATGTCTGCTCGTAAATTTTAATCTTCAAATTAACTACAATTTAAATAAATCAAACTAAACCAAACTAAAACTAAAACAGGAAATTGATAATAAAAATTATTTCTTTGTTTTTTCCTAACAAAAAAAAAATCTTGACCACAGGTCTACCTAAAAGTGCGTGTTAGGTTAGGCTAATGTTAGGAGACATGCGACCGAAAGATGGCACGCACTTTTAGCCTTAGCCCATTAACTCTTCTATTGAAGGTCCCCGCGATATAATACGATGGAAATTAACTAAATATTGGTAACTCGTCCCGATCCTTCGCCGTACGCACAACGACCAAAATCGGAACGAGAACGGGCAAAATCGCTGACTTCAAAAGTGAGGTATATATCAAAATATAAGAATGGAGATCAGCCATATATGCAAACGTCCGATGGTAGATTGGAGATAATCATTGAGGAATGAAATCATATAAATCATACGCATACTCCCCAGACAGTAGATAAACTGTTAAACGACAATATGCTAGCTACTTGGAGTTTGTGCTCAAGACTTGTACAGTCTTGAGGTCTGGGCCACCAAAGAACCTCCTGGACCCTTCAAGGATAGATTTTTCTTTGGGAAACTATGAGGTTGTACTTTGAATTCATAAAAAAATATAGTGGTCGTCTTTATTTTTTAAAAGCGAAACTTTTATGGGCTTAGTGAGCGATATTTTTTGATCCTTTTCAAATCTTGTAAAAACAAATGATTAGTTTTCCTACAGAACCCTTATTATACAAAAAACATACATACAGACTGTAAGCCAATGTCACCAATCAATCTTTACCACTGGGCAATGACATTTAATACTTTAGATATGTTTTATGAATACAAAATCACCGCTCAAAAGTGATCCAGTTCCAAAGACAGCAACAAAGTGTCGAGCGGTGTAACAAGGATAGTTAGCGTTATTAAAACAATAAGAAAAAAGAGGACAGCTAGTGTTAATCACTTCCTACTTTTCGCCCTGCGTGACGTCAACTAAAAAAAACTCACCAATTAAGTTTTCGTCTTAAATTTTCTCTCGCTAATGACATAATCTGCTACTTTTTTGTACTATATCATTGCTATTGAGTGTAATATTTTATGACTTGCGCATTGCTTATATGTTAACACGGGCGAACCAGAGTTGACATATTAATGGCGGTAATTTATAAAACTTTTAGCGGCGTTCCTGGAACATACAAATTCAATACTAGAATGTTCTCACTGTAAAAACAAGCGCGAATAAAAAAAAACACATCACCAACAAACGGTTCCGTTTAATAAAAACACTGAAGCTTACGCAACAGACTTTTATGACAGATTAAGTGCATCGCGCGTGTTAAAATTTAAAACGATATTGCCTACACGTCATAAACATTGTATGGAAAATTAGCAACTTTATTTTTCAGACTGACATCCGACTTTTTTTTTCTGTTGACACCAAAGTCAATAGCGCAATCAAAATTCAGCCAGATGTTTTAGAATAAAAAGTAAAAAAATGTTCTTCATGCTCTACGGTCATTTTATTATTATAAATATACGTAATGGGGTGACCCAGTAATTGAGTAATTATGGCATTTAATAGTTAATACGGCAGTCAATTCTTAATCGTTAGAATCTTAGATTATCTTCAAATGAATTAAATTCAAAGCGCAATGGAGAGGGCGATGCTCGGAGTCTCCCTGCGTGGTTGCATCAGATCCTTTGATCTGATCAAATTGCACTTAAGATCTGACATTGCCGAAGAATTGAAAAACTTAAGTGGCAATGGGCCGGACATATTGCTCGCAGAACGGCTGGGCGCTGGGGCCGTAGGCCCTGGATTGGAGGCCACGTACAGGTCGACGCAGAGTAGGTAGGTGTCCTACAAGATGAACCGATGATCTGGCCAAGGTTGTTGGAGTCCACTGGACGTCAGGGGACCGATGTTTGTAACGATTAATGGGGAGGTCTATATCCAGCAGTAGAGACTTTCGGTTGGAAGGAAGGAAGGATCTTCAAAAGAATACAAATTATTATATTGTCATTCGTCCTTGATAGGTAGGTTAGGTTTCATTTTATCTGACGTTTACTTTTGACGAAATCCGTTAGGTAGCAGAGGAACTATTGGTTATATTAGTGTTGATCCGCTGCAAACAATAAAGCCTGCTGTACTCTATTGCATTTGAAAGCTCACTATCATTATTGGATAATGACATGTAATTTGAAACGTAAGAATCATATTATGTTATGCACAAGCTAAACTCGTGCTAGTTATTTTAAAAGATAGTTGGCGATAGATGTTATGTTTTGTTTAGTAACAACGCGTTATAGATATTTCTTACAATATTTTTATGACAATAATATCAGACTCGGAAATATTGTATGATGCAAAGATATTTTACGACTGAATTGATAAAATTATAAACTAAGAGACCACGTTTTCCGGCAGAACACAAATCTAAGGCAATTAAAATATTCATGGAGGTCACACGAGATATGATTGATGTTGGAGACAGAAGCGGACCAATTAACACAGAAAAGAAATAGGAGCTGACGACGTTGATCGAATATCAAAAGGTGGTAGCGGTTTTCCGCGAAATAAATGGATGGGTGTGTTTTATGAAACAAATTGTAACTGTCCAGGAACTGTAACGAAAAATATTTTAGGGTTCTCAAAAATAGTTTTTGGTTACAATTACAATCTAATACTGATTATCTTACTTCGTCTAGAAACGCGTGTGGTTGGCGGTTCCTCTAAGTGACCTATAGGCATCTGCAACAAGCTAATGCCTTGTAGTTGCGTTACCTACCTTTAATGGACGTAGCGAATTAAAAGAAAAAGGTTATTTCTTTTTCCTATCCATCCCCTTCCCCGTCAAATCCTGGAAATGGATTAGGTTTTCGGCACTTCACTCATTAGGATAACTGTAGCATACTGCTTCTTTACGCCTGTCTTTAGTGAGGTCATGGTATATCACAATATTCATGCATCAGATGTTGTTGCGAGCTCTACCGCTGTTGTTCACCTTTTTTATTTGGCCAAGTTTCATAAACTTTTTGCGTATTTTGATTAGCAGCCAAGATAGCTGATCTTGATTATGTGGGTCCACCATAATGCCATAAATAACGAAACAGAATTAAGTGACAGTTAATAAAAATAGGCATTTCCTTATTGTCGTCTCTCCATATTTACTTGTGATCTCATACCTTAAGGGTCGCTACAAATACTGGTTCATTGACGTCCTCATATAATCGACTCTTGCAACCTTCACAAGATAATATTAGATACTTATTGTTTAGCAATTGTAGTGCCTGTTAAATTAAAATTGTCAAAGAAAATTATCAACATTTGTAGCTCCTGTCTTACACGGTAGATGTAACCTGAGAACTTTTAGTTTTCTTGTACGCTTGTTAACACTTGTCGTTTTTTTTTATTACAACACGAGTAGAATGATACCTTCGTTGTTTTTTCATTTATATTAAATGTAAACAAAATATTTAAAAAGTTTCATATTTAAATCAGTGATGTGTTTATATGCGGTCAGAACCCAGAAACCCCTTTCTTGCCTTCATTGAGAAAGAGGGTAGAAATGTGAAGAACCTGTTCCTATTAAAATAAATAAATAAATATGTGCTCACCCGTAACCCAGACGGGTAAGTAGAGATTACGGATTTCCATCATCTCTGCTTACCCCTCTGGGTTACGGGCGATCCTGGCACAGCGTCTCTCGCGTTTCTTCTAGATGCATTAATCTACACATATAATTATGCTCGTCGGTTACGGGCACTCCTTATATCGCCCTTCTTTAGTATATCACTAATCTGATCGATATAAGTTTTCCTTAGTTCACCTACCAACGCTGCCACTCCCTTTTGCAACATAAATTTGTTTCGTTACTCTCTTCATTCATCCTTTCAACATGCCCGGACCCCCGAAGCATACCTTTCTCAATTCTAGTCACAACATTCACTAATAAGACATACCCATTTTCCCTGTTCCTGTTCCAACGAGAAAAGCATTTTCTGTAGACAAAATCTGTAATCGCTTCCGTAACTGTCATTGTAATTGCGGAAATCGCCGAAAAAGCTTGTCACACAACGTTTGGTGACGTCATTTAACTTCTTCTGTTATAAAACTATTTTGTTTCGGAGTAATGTTTTAATGAATAACAAAATTAACTACTAGCTTAATACTTAACTTTTAACATTATTACATCAAGTACTAAATCCATATTATTAAATTTATTATTAAATAAAGAAATTTATAGATTTTAATCAATGCGAAATGAACATGTAGTTCAACAATTCCACAATACTGTTATTTTTGTTAGATACTACAGTTCGAGTCTCTGTGCTTAAAGTAATATATTTTCGTCGCGAGATCTGTGCGTGCCAAGATTCCCTGGCGGAGGGACGTTCTGGTAATCTCGTAGTTTAGGACTCTCGTCCACTAGGCCATTACCATGTGCCACCAGGATGAAGACTACATTATTGTAGTCTCGTAACTTAGAACTGACGCCCAGTAGACCTTTATCATATGATAGAGAAAAATTAAATTGGACTATTGTAGAGTTTTAGGGTGAAAACGATCTGAATGGTTTAGACCATTTGGTCTATTTCATCGGAGTCCTTTTGGTTCATCGGAGACAAAGATAACTGTGCTGTACAAAAAGACAAGATTTGTCATGTGAACATAAACTATTGCCAAAAGTTTCACGTGTGCTAAAACAAAATAATAAATAGTAAGCATAATTATACCCTGTTATTTACTCAAAATAGCGTTAGTAATTATTTATTCAAATTAAGAGTAGTGGTGGCCTCGTGGTAAAGGCCCCGACTTACGTTCTTACGTTACGGTCGCGGGTTTGAACCGAGGCAGGCGCTTGCTTTTCTTTGTCTAATTTATTTCATCACCACTGCTCCAAAAACCACTAAATTCGAAAACATCCACAAACCTGCACTAGGCCAGCGTAGTGGATTATGACACCTTATCTCTCTCGGTGAGGAGGCCTGTGTCTCTAAAGTGGGGTAACATATTAAAAAAAGGTTTTTTTTTTTTTTTTTTATAAAGAATAAACTAGCGCTTGACCACAATCCCACCCGATGTTAAGTGGTGACGTGGTCTAAAGATGGTACGAACTAGTTTAAAAACAGCCTATTCACTCTTCTCTTGAAGGTACCCACGTCATAATCGGACGGAAATACAGACGCTGGCAACTTATTCCAATCCTTTGCTGTTCGCACGACGAACGAAGATTCGAAGGTTGATTTATTATTATTATTTTATATAATCAATGCACAAAACGGAATATAATCTATTTACGAATAGATTTTGTATCCGAATAGCAGAATTAATAACACATTTGGTGGAATGCATTAATTTCACGTGCACTGCTTTTTGTCTTTGCTTCAACAATATTTCGTTTATCGGACGTTGTGTTTAGCTTCTCAGTATTTGCGTCTGCTAATTGTTCTGTATATTAACTGTTTGTACAGGAAACCGTGGGTAACACGATAATGTATTGAAGACGTAACGAGCTTTCGCATTCA
Organism: Papilio glaucus; assembly: GCA_000931545.1. Lineage (NCBI taxonomy): Eukaryota > Metazoa > Arthropoda > Insecta > Lepidoptera > Papilionidae > Papilio > Papilio glaucus. The sequence continues at coordinate 579,437 of JWHW01026795.1, forward strand.
TTTTGCACTAAGAAAAGCTGCGCCCTCGTCAGATTATAGTTTAAATGCAAAAAAGATTAAAACACGCGTTAAAACTAAACCTCGGAAGAATTAGCATTGTAGTTTTAACTCAATAGTTTTCATTTTAAAGCAATGGGAAGTCCTTTGTCTCTAAATATGTTTTAAGAAATTTATAATTATCATCTGGCCAACGACGAAGATCAAGAAGAAAATCAGGTTCTGCCTTATTAATTTATTCACTTGTTTATTCAGTCACTCATTCATCCATTCGATAGTTCATCCACTTATTCATTCGTTTATCTACACATTCATTCATTAATCCTTCGTCCATTCATTCACTTAAGACAAGCCAAAAGCATATTTATGCTGAATATGTATTCAAATATACAAAATTTCACTTTTGTGTGTGTGTGGCAACCTATATTAGGTTTATTTTTCTATTCGTCGAGCAGTTTTAGTAATGAACAAACAAACTAACATTGGCATTTATATTATTAATTAAGATTTTCTCAAACGAATGAAACCAGTAGCGCCAGCCGGGGCCGAGCAGTTTGCCCGTCAGTCAATGAATTTGATTAATGTTGTCATTGAAGCCTCATATAAATATTGGATCATCGAGTTGTGAAACGTCTGATGTAAGGGAATGCAAAAAAGTCAAATAACTTTCATGCACATGTCAGAGGATAAATCATAGAGCAAAGATAATAATACTCTTGACAAATATCTTTCCACGTTCTCGTATCTGTCATATTTTTCACACATTCATTTTCATATACAATTAATGTTGCAAAAGTGATTGGTAGTGCTGGCAGGGGACGTCCCAGAATAACTTATATCGATCAGATTGGTGATATACTAATGAAGGGCGATATAAGGAGTACCCGAAACCGATGAGCATGTGTAACACACAGGTGGGGCAGATTCGCGCAAAATGGAAATCGGTAGTCTCTGCCTCATGACGCCTGCCATATGAACTTATTATTATTAGTTCATAATGCGCTGGGATCTTGTCAACTTCACATCTACGCGATGTCATCTGTTACTACAAAGTACAGCCAGCAAAATAATACAAATAGTGAATTTAATTTATTTATAATTATAGAATTATTATAGTCAATAAGGTGGTCTTTTTAAAATAGAACCAAATATAAATGTTTTCTTCTGTTATCAGTTGAATTGGTGATTGTGTTTTTATCATCCGATGTCGATTCCCATGCTGCGATGAAGAATTTATACTGGCTCGGTACGCAGGACAATATTTTTGATTTCATAATGTCATCATCAGTGTGTTGGTTAAGTTTATATTAATCTCATTCTCAAATTTTCAATATCCTTAATCAACTTCGACAGTAGGAAACAACATCTGTTGCATGAATGACTGGCCCGACCGGTGAAATACCACGACCTTACATAAGACTACGATTAGCAGCTTATCAGCAACTTCTGTCTAAGGAAGTCGTGAGTTAGGCACTTATATTGAGATGGGACAAAACAATAAAAAATGTCGATCTAATGACGATAAATGACGACGACCAGCGACACGATGATTCGAAAAGAACGAAAATCGTCGCATTTATACACCACGCAAACTCTTTTCGTTACTGTTTATCCATAAACATAACGTTCAAAGTCACTTGAAAATATAACGTGTAATTAAACCTGACGATCTTGCATCGTATTATTAATTGTAACCATTTATATATGTTAAAAATATTATCTATTAATACATGTGATCGTACATGCTGAGACGTCTGCGGCCGCCATATTTAGCTGGGACAATGACTCCTGGTGCCCGATATAATTAGGTGGACAGTTGAAATATTGCTCGTTAGTGTTTCGCGTCATCGTGATTTTGTCTCAATTCAAATGTAATGAACTCGCGCGTCATTCAACCCGATCGGGAGATCATCGAAGTTGCAATACGACAAAATCTGATTACAATTACAATCTAGCAGAGCAATATACATCGTAATAGATCGTCGTAAGAGTTGAGGAGGGGTGGCGTCGGAGGGGTGGCAGCTGGAAAAACTGTATCTAAAACCTTATACAGTATGAACTACGGTCGTACTGTAATAACCCCACATAAGTGGGAAAAGACCAGGGATAAAAAATCATGGTTCACAATAGTCGAGTTATTGATTTCTGACCTACGACTTTGTTTTTCAGACCGAATCAAACACTATTGATACTTTCATTTCATTCAAATGTAGTTGACAAATAGACAGTATTTATTTTTAAATGTGTACGTGACATGCGAAAATAAACGAAGATCAACGTCTGTGATGTATCGAATAGAAACAGTCGAAATAGTTTGTTAATGCTAACGCGTAATATAAATACGTATGTCAGTTTGTTTCAACAGATCATTATGAAGTTCTGCACACACATTGTCAGAGGTACAGAAAATGACATGGGGTATTAAAATTAAACTTTTCCCGAGGTATACATTACAATTGTATACCTTCATTAACAATATTGACTGCCATCGGTTTACCAGTGGTAGAACCAGCAACAACAACATCTGTTGCACGAATGGGCCGGCTCGACCGGTGAAATACCACGACCTCACAGAAGACAGGAATGAAGTAGAAATGCTTATGCTTCTGTTCCGATATTAGTCCTCTTCCCCTTACCATCCTTACCTACAATGGATAGGGTGGGAAGGGGAAGAGGATTGGACGGGGGAGGTAATCACTTGGACAAGGTAATACCCTTTTTCCTGTTCATTAAAGGCAGGCAACACATCTGCAACTCATTTGCTTCTTGCGAATGCCTATGGGTAGCGGTCACTTAACAGCTGGTGAACCGCTTGCTCGTTTGCCATGTTCTCCCATAAAAAAGGTAATGTTGCATGTTCTGCCAATAACAACTTTTTGTCCCCTATAATTTGTTATTATATATCTTAAAAAAATTCCAACGAGAAAAATGAGAAACGATGCCGCGGGCTACAATTAGTGTACAATAAACCCGTCATGTTCGGGGACGACGCGGATTGTGCTGCTGCGTCAGATGAGCTGGCCGGAATGTTGTATTAGATAATTCTCTAAATACAGATTCACAGAATGTATCTTGTGTATTTGACACACATTCGAATTTACAGATAACATGAATTCCATGAAAGAAACGCCATTTTAATGTCATCCATTTTTTGTTACGAAAATATTTCATCGTCACTCATTAATCATACTATGTTGTAATAACATAAAAGAGCTGCTCTTAACCACTAACTGTAACGATTAGTGCCAGATCCCGTTGATTTTAATTACTCACAAACATATAACTTACTGGGTATTGTTGACGACTAGTGACCCGTACCGGCTTCGCACGGGTAGTATCTCAGTACAAAGTTTCATCCCCTTCTTTACAATTTCCTGGGATGAATGAAAATAAATATTTTATTACAGCTCGTACGTAATAACAGAAATCTCTGTGCAAAATTTCAAGTATTTATGCCCAGTAGTTTGGGCTGCGTATGCCAGCCAGACGGTGGTGGCCACCAAAAGCGTTGCATGTAAAATTGGTTGCCTTAACAAGTTCATAATGAGTTCCCTGTGATCTCTAGCTGAGCCAGGATTCATGGATTACAATTTTATGTCCAATTATATATAAAACAAAAATGTAGCAGATATGTTATTGGCGAAGATTCGAAAATGTGCCAATTGGGACATTTTTTCTTTAGTTCATGTATCTTTCTATTTTTACAATGTGACAAACACTAGCTGTCCTCTTTTTTCTTATTATTTGAATTGCTTTCTCCTTTTTACACAATTCGACATGTGTGAATGTTGCTGTCACTGTCTTCAGAACACTTTTGACCGGTGATTTTGTATATCTATGGTATAAAATAAAGTTCTACGAACAATAATCTGTGGATTAATCCACCATTGTTCTTAGTTAAAACTAAAATGAAAAATAATGTAATCACAATGTGGAATGATATAGGCATCATTTTTGTAGTGTAAGAAATTAGGCTGACGGACTGTGTTTATCGCGGAATTGGCAATAGCTGTAAGTTTGGAATGTGTGTCAAATTTTGTAGGTATGTACCCAGTTGTTTACCGCATTTTGTTTCTTACCGACAATAATGGTTGACACATTACAATAGAATGCGTTGATGCGATTGTGACGATTTTTGTCGTGAAAACGCCTTTAGACGAGTATACATGCTTTTTTGAATTTGGAACAGTTTCGACGCACTTTTTTTCATTTATATTTCTTGTATTCAATTTTGAATTTTATTGTTAAGACACAAGGGTTTATTTTTGCTGATTATTTATTTATTTTTTATCTATTGTCGCGCCTTTACACCTGTTTTGGGTTTTCACTTCTGTCCGGCAGCCCTTATGCTTGTGTTTTCCTAAAAAAAATATATTTAAGTAGGTGACTATTCATTTGTATTGATTGTGTAATGTTATCTCCTTTGCATTAATAATCAATTAAATTTATTGCTTGTTTTTAAAACATGCTGTGGAGTTATAATGCCTAATTTTGGTTAATTTCTTTAGGCAATTTTATTTATTGTGTTTAGTTAAATAAGTTGTCCTGGAATCCTTATAAAATTTACTCGGTAAAATCAATACTTATACCTCAATCTAATACCTTTTAATATTTATGGAGTAGGCACACATAGCTATCTCTTTCTCACAAATTTTATCAAGTGATAGGCGACCCACCCAATTGTTATTAACCAAATATTTTAAAATAAATATTAATAATAAGTAAATGGTTTTGCTGACAATGTTTTAATTTTTATTTTTGTGAACATCACAAAATTATTCGTTGTATATGATTTATTTTTCCCGAATAAAAGCAAATAACCAGTTTTTGAAATGCGCATCGACACGTGAACGTGGAAATGGAAAGCTTCCGTCTTGTGTTTTATTTTAGAATTGAATTTGTGGCATAAACGGTATCGTAAAATTTGGCGCATGGCTCGTAAATTTTACTGTTGAAAAATTAAAATTGTTTCCGGTCGTTTAATTCCGTTTTTTGTATGATATTTGTTTTTTTTTTTATTGATACTTTATGTTTTTGAATTACTATCACCGTGGTAGTATAGAGAACATTTTATTAATAATAAAAAAGAAACATCTCAGTTATATGTCATGTCATGCGTTTCATAATACTGTAACATCTAACTTACTTGTTTTACTACCTCATTTAAAAAGGTATATAGGTAAGCTAGTCTTTTGTTATATACCAAAAATATTAATTAAATAAATCTTTTGATAATCAGACTATGAGTCCATACATATATATAAAGATTATACAAACAGAAATTTCAACATTTTGAAACTAATTAAGAGGTTTCAATAAAAAAAATATTGTAACAGGAAAGACTTCTCAAACGTTAAAAAGGCTTGTGACTCCGCTAATTTACCTGGGTTGACAGATGATCACACCTTAACTCTAACATAACTACCAATCGACATTTTGATTGTGTGCGAAAAGGTGTGTGCCTAGATTGAGCTTGAATCAATGACATAGCCTCGTTAATCTGCATTGTTTTTCTTCGGATTGTGTAACAGCACTACCCTATAGGTTATAAGGGGAGAGAGGCTTAGTTCGTCTCCTGTTCTAATTCATTTATTTGGGCTGATCATTCGTTAAAGTATTTGTACATCCCCATGTGCATACACCGGGAATATTTACGCAACTTAATGTTTAGCGATCGATTTGCTCATTTATTACGTGTATACCTTGGATATAGATATTAAGTATAATTGATATAATACATATTTAGATAATTTTACATTTCAGCGAAATGCAAGCACGCACTACTATGATAATAAACTTAGCTGTGTATTTATAAAAAAAAATTTTTTCGTTTCAGATACTCGCAGTGTAAGATGGAGCCGACGCCAAATCGCACACGTCTTACGTGCGCCGTATCCGAACGTGTTTCGCGCTCGCGTGACTTTCCCGCTTTCTTGAGTGCAATGTGACATTCGCAGCGATTTTATTATAGCAAAAAATAAAAGTTGGTTTAATTTATTTAAATTAATAATTTTTATTTCTTATGTTACATTTAAAATATCAATGTGAATTTAACATATCAACGTGAAATGTGATGTTAAGTGATAATTGAACGATATAGTTATGTAAAGTGATATTAGTGATGAAGTGAACGTGCATCGGCGTACAGTTCTGGGGGCAAGTGACTGTCGAACATGAAGTGACAGCGTCTAGTCAAGAATAAACATGAAAATGCAAGTGGAGAATAGTGTATCGTATAGTAACAGTAGCACATGTAAGTGATTTTTATATTTTCTTTTAAATTTTGGCGCTCAATTTATGACAGCTCAGAAGTTGTCATGTCAAAAAAATTGACAGTAGAATTTTTTTTTAAATTAAATTAATGACATGAAACAATTTAATAAATTTATAATTTTACTCAACCTAAGTTTAGTATTTTTTATTTTTCGGTAACATTATTTTGTTAAAGTTTATTTAATTTTGACTTCAAAATACTTGATTTAAATGTAACAAAACGATGAAGTCGTTCATAAATTACATTTACATTCAGTAGTAAAATGTTGTCCATAACATTTCTTTAAATGTTTACATACTTCATTTATTTACGAAATATCGAATTGCAATTACGGATGTTTAATGAATTGCCGCGCATTTACCGGTATTTTCATAAACATCCATGAGCTTGACTTTATTTAAAATGGTAAATAATGTTTTTATAATTTCAAAGTTCCACGTTAGGAAATGTCGGACATCCTTGTCCTCTCCTACGTAAATCAAGACCATGTTTTATTTCAGAAATGTTGGATTGTATTTTCTTTATATATTTTCGTGTAAGTTCAATGCCGACGCGCGACCTAGAGGCGACGAGGGCGACTGCATTGGGACGGCGGGATAATTTCCGATCGAATTGCGGCGCTAAAAATACACATCGATATTTAATTCGTTGCTGGATCAAAGCGGTATTCAGAAATCGATTTTATAAATCGATGTTACTACATTTAAAGCATTAAAGCAGACTCATCAAAGGATTTTTAACATAATAGAACATCCTGTGACTGTTGATTACACCAGTATTTAAGAAAACAGAAAATATTGAAATCGGATTGCCTTTAACAGCTAGACAATTTATAAAATGAAAAATATGCTTATTAAGACATTGTTTTGTATGAACCAAACAGAAGCCGTGGAAGGAAAATCAAAGTAAAAATGAAAGAAGTGGATGATGAAAATGGAAAGAAGACCCAACTCTGCATACTCACTGATGCCGAAAGAATTTATTAGGAGAGAATTGTAGATAAAAATAAATATTTTATAATAATTACAATCTTACGGACGCAAATTCGAAACGAATCGGACGTTTTACCGCTGACCACATACCACTATTTAACGGTTCATTTAAGGACACCCAATTATTATAATACAAATATAATATTTGATTTATTATTATGTTAGTCAAATTAATATAAGAATGTTTGAGGCGCGGCTACAAGGTATACCACAAAATATATGATACGTCATAACTTTACAGTACTTCTAGTGGTAAAAGAAATAGGAACCAGAATCGTGACTACAACTTTAATTGTCACCTCGAAAATCGAAATCTACATCAGACGTCGTAAATACAGTTTTAATTAATTCAATATTGCTTGTATAAATGCATGTATATAATATTAAAAACCGGTATAATTTCGTACAGTGCGCCCGCATCGGTGCCTCGTTTGCAAATGTTTCACTTAGCTCATTTATTATGTCCAAACAGAGTCGTGCGAATTTGAACCGAATTAGACACAACTCGATTTCGCGGAACGTTTCAAACGACCCGCGAATATCAAAGGAAATTTGCTCGTGTTATAATAAAACGACAAGATTTATTTCTGAAAACATAAAACAATAATAGCGCGGTGTCTTGGTCGACGTCGAGATGAACGAACTTGCGGGCACATTATATTACGTTCTATTGCATACATTCTCTGATGTAGGATAGTTTGCAAGAACAACTTGAGTAATATAATCAACAACAGTGATACCCAAAGTTGATTGGGCTAGCCACATTTAACAAAAACTTCAATCTTGGGACATACCGCTTGGTGGTCTTATAAAAATTGGTAGCTGTACCACAAACTAGAATGTTTTAACGGCGACAAGGTCCGGCTGTCAGTCAGTGACCGTATGGCTGTTAGGTCGGTCTCAATTCTCTCAGGTCTCATTTCATTCACTCACGAATGGGTCAAGAGTACATCAAGGTTGGCTAGATCTGATCTATGATGTTCTGATAGACTTCTTTTTTATAATAGTAATAGAAATTTTAGTCACGCTCGTACTAAAGAGGGGTCGGAAATGGTTAGGAATTTCCCATTTGGTTTCCTGGTTTGTATTGTCACTATTTTTTAATTTATCTATCTAACGTTTTCAAATTACCCAAACTTATCTTTATTTTAGTAGTAGCGTCCCCACTTTCAGGTATCAGTTTAACCTTCCAATGCTGTGTCATTCAGAGACCCTAGCGCTTATAAAACTTCTTGAGGACCGCAAGAAAACGGCATTTGTTTCAATACAATTTTATTGACTTGCTTGTCCTGCCAAATTCAGATACATTTTAGTGACTATTAATATATTCTGTATTTTCGAACATGAAGGCATTCATATAAACATTCTGGCTCCTCACTATTGTACCGTTCGCCCCATTCATATTTTGCACCATTTCTCATTCTAACCTTTGAGTTTGAACTCTACTTTTGTCTATTGAAGGTTAAATACACCTTTCTAAAGCCAATTAACGCATCGTTCAGTTGTAAGGTCGTCATCCACGCACGTATCCCTCGTACACATACTATGCCCCTGTCGCGACACATCTTGGCTGCGGTGAGATAGTGTGACGTAAGCCATTACTTCTGGTTACACCTCGGTGACATCAATTCTATTAATGACTCACTACACCCGGCTTAGCGGCTTAGCGGCTACACTCGTGTGATTTGTTGCTTGTGATGATACTTCTTTATTACATTAAATATATTTTATATTCAAATGTTTTGTCTATATCCCTCGTAGAAGACTTTTAATTTCGCTACGTATTAACCCTTGGATAGGAAATGTACAATCGAAATGCTTTGTTATGCATAACATAATATTTTGCAATGACGCATTCTAGCATATCTGATCAAATGTATCCTAAATGAGTGAAGAGTTATTTTTATTTTTAAAAAGAAGTGATCCATGATTTTTTTTGGAATTAATATCGACAGGGCTAGGGAAGGGGAACGCTCTAGCTCACATCCGCGGCCTGCGCCTGCCGCCGACGCCGTCAGGTGATGGATTCCTTCGAACCCGTTACCTGAAGGCCATGGGGACTAGACCGGGCGAACCTAGTCTTAGGTCTCGCCGTCGACCGAAAAACGGCTGCAAAAGGTAGGATTAACAGTGTGGGAGCACTGTCTCCCCTTTCCCCTCGCAGCCCCACCACCGTCGCATCTCGCTGAGTCACGGCGGATAGGGAAGAGCGGCGCACCGCAAAACCAACATCCTATCTCTACTGTAGAGACGAGTTATAGCGGTCCCTCAATCCCGGTAGACCACCAGATCGTTTTCAAGGTGGACTCAAGGGAGTCCACCTCGAGCGGCCATCTCTGAACGGCCCTGCACCACTGACCGGCCCTGGGTTCTTCTTGGCTCACCGTGGGTTACCAGCCCACGGCTCCTAAGTGCCACCACCATGATAAGGCGGGAACCCGGTCGGGGTGGGGGTATCTTGGACACCTATCACTTAATAAAGGATATATTTTAGATGGTAAAAGATGCAAGAGCGTATTTATTTATAAAGCAATCAACACTTGTCTGTTCAAGTGTACCGTTTTGTAAATTCGTTGCTGCGCGAAACATAATTGCCGATGGATTTATGGAATTACAATAATGTATTGTTATCGAAAACATCTGCATATAATGGCTGCAGTGATGGACCTAGTACGGTACATCGGGGTCGCACGTGTTGCAACATTGTTGTCGCTGACTGTACGTCGATGTCACTTAATTTCCTTCCTATAAGCAATGACGAAGCGTACACAAATTGATGATAGAAACCATGTACTTGACGTGTTCACTATATAAATTTGATAGATTGTTTTTTAACTAGCTGACCCGGCAAACTTCGAGCAAGTTGATAACAATACTGTATCCGTTTAATTAGTTTTCTTTTAGGATTGTACGTGACCCTTTTTTTAGAAGTTTGAAAGTATATAGTAAGCTATCCTTAAAAGATAGATATATGCCATCGCGGACTTTTTTATAGATATTTTTAAAGTACACAATTCCGTAGTGCAATATTTTGATCTAACTCGTAAGGTTTAGCCGGCGTTTGCAATGTAAGCGCACAAAAGTATGTTGCTCACATTAAAAATCTTTTAAATTCTAGGCTTTTCTGTATTACAATATGTATGCACAATACATATTAACTATCCAATTACGCATTAAATCCATTGCGTAGCGTAAAAGATCTAAGGTTACAGACTGCGGAAGCGACATTGTTTTTTTATAAGTAAAAAGTGATGGAATTGTGGTCAATGGTGTTTAGGAACGTTCCTTTATAGTGACGATCGGGCTTATTGCATTTCGTTGTTCGATCATAAGACGACATACAGGAGTATTCCACGTTTAATTCAAGCCTGTATTCTTACAAGATAACTTATATGACTTTATATATAGTCTTTAAAATAGACTTTTATAATTTAAAATGATACGAAATTCTGTAAATAATTTTGTGACATTATTTTTGACCATACCATAGCTTAAGCTTGTGGAACACTAGTCGAATAGTGGAACCGAACCTACTACCTTCTGTTTCGAAGTCTATACCCTAAACAACAATTTAGTAGAATAACTTTTAGTCTCTACCATATTTGGTATCGACGAATCTATACTTTACTAGTGACAGTCAGTTTGAGCGAGCATGTCATTCATATAAGCACCCTAAATTCCTGTCCAATGACCGTGGCTATTGTGGTGCTAACAATGCGCCGACGTTAATGGCGATCGGACGTAACGCGTTGAACAATGCGACGCCCGCCGCCAAGCTATGTGAACCAGCCATTGTCAATATGATTCTCGAAATGTACCTGTGGTACGGAACTCAATTGATTTTTATAATACCTTTCCCAATTCTAGTCACAACGTCCACTTTTAAGACACCCTTTATATTTTAATCCTATTATTAAAAGTGACGCCTAACATTCTTGAGGATCTGTAACTGTTAGTTCCCTGGTAATAATGAAATTTGTACTTTTTTACAATTTAGCATTCTAATGGCGAAAGAGTTATTATTTATTGGTTCGGTAGTAAATAAACAATTTTTTCTTCATTATTTATTCCTTGCACATGACGATTTTGTGCGCGCTAACGACGCGCTTTTAACGCAATAAGAACGTCTATTATAAGCAAAGCAAGTCTGTCGCGTTGTCACCTTTGTACACGAACCTCGTCCTTTTGTATCGACACAAACACAAACGCAAGGAATACGAGTTGAGGACAACAAAACACTAGTATACCTTAATTAAAATTTCCCCCTGTTATATATCAGTTAGCTTATTGTGAATCAAATCATAATTCAGTTGCTTATGAAAACACTGGCATATCAACACTCTTTTCCGGTTTGTTGGCGGCCACTACACATTTTATATTTTCATCGTAAATGTTGTAATTTTGTAGAAATCGTGAGCTAAAGTGAAATGAAAATGTGTAATATGGATAGCTAATGTTATAATAAGGTTGTTTTACGAAAATATTTTAAGATTTACGATTTTTAACGTAATAACCTTTGTTTACAAAAATTACATCTTTCTGTGAAACAAGTTATACACTAATCTGTTTCGATTGTAATATTTTTAATAATATGACTGAAAAATATATATTTACTTGATCGTAATTAATAAGTTCGATATTTTGTTCTAGACAAACAAAATTAAAAAATAACAGCGGAAAAAAGTTCTAAACTGCTACTGCCATCTACCGTGAATCGTAGAAATTAGGGTAACAAACGATAAACGCTTCAGCCAGCGAATAGTGTGAGTTAAATCAGCGTTGGCGTGTTTTCAATTTTCCACGTTCCCGACGCTTACGCTAGATGGCGTTAGTTGTACGTTCTTAAGTCTCGGGCGACCAGCCGAAGATATTTTTGTGTAACGTTTTGGCGAAAGTTTATTTTTAAATCGCGAGCGCTTTATAATTGGCCCAGGAAGTTTATGTACGACAGAGTGCGTGCAGAACGTTACCTCGCGCACTCCAGACTTTTCCATCGAGTAATTGTTATAGGATTACTTTAAGGGTACTTTTAGATACGTTTCTGTGTTATCAGGTAGCCTTCTTAATACAAAAAAAACTATAGGATGTTTAAAATATATACTAGCTTTTGTGTGGAAGAATACGATAGAAAGGGAAAGGAGATGTGATCCACGACACACACATGCGGAAACTCTGGAGTGTGAACACCATTATTTGTGTTCTGCGAGGTCACTACTTCCTCGGTCGAGCTGGCTCCTTCATGATGAAGCTTTTAAATGGAAGCATCTTCTATTTCCTTTATCATAATTCATAGCTACAATATAAATATAATTACATAATAAAATTATACTATTTTAGTTTTTGCCCGCCGCTTTGCAAGCATTCATTTGATAATGAGTCACATTTTGTGTGCGGAGGTTTTTGAAGTCGAATTTTACACTTTCATATATATCTAGGTAGGTAATATAGGTGCAGACATTCTGTTAGGCTTATGGTCTAAGAGACGAAATAAGAAATTTATCCCCAAGCCTCTTATTTGATCAGGATCTAGATTATTATTATATTAGATTAATTATTATTGATTTTTAGTTATCTAGATTTTATCAGGAAAACTTAAATCGATCAGATTAACGGTTTACTAAAAAGGGGCGATATAAGGAGCACCCATAGCCGACGAGCATGTCGTAGATGTATGAATGTAGAAGAAGCGAGAGAGGTGTGCCAGGATCGCACCAAATGGTAATCCATGGTCTCTGCCTACCCCTCTAGGTTACGGGCGTTAGCGCATATTTATTTGTTTTATTATATATATGTTAGATAATAAGTACATTGATATCACAAGTGGCTTGCTGTGCTGATTTACAATTTAACAGTGTTGACCCCAGATTTAGCTCGGCATCTCACTCTTGATTTATTAATATACCATATAATCCAGGTCCAGATCAAATAACAGATGAGGGTATAAATTTCTAGTGTCGTATCTTATACTATTAGAGGATATACGTTATCCTAAAACCGACGGAGTTTTTACGAAGTCACTAATCCCCGCTCTATAATTACTGGAATATTATTTATGCGACTTAAATTCTTTTATAGAAGTGTAACAAAGACATTCCGATGGTTTGTAAACAAACGTCCTAGCTGTTGAATTGTTTACGAGCTGGATCTTTCTTAGATGTATCAGACAGCGCGGAGCCTGTCAACGCGGAGCCGGATGATGAGCTTGTTCATGTTTTCTGTGTATATTTTTATTCTTCTGAAGTGTCGGTTAGCGGCAATCATAAAATTTAATTTGATATATTTATTTAGGTATACTTTATTGTTCATTTTATCACAACCAAGTTGGACAGAGCTAGCTTGGTATTCACTTAAGTTATTTGATCTGTAATGTGACAACGTGGACGTATCTCATCGTGTTTACTCCCTTGTTAATTACCTGTTGTAACCGGCTGATTGTTAATTCCTCTTGTAAGTAACGTTTGAAACACTTGATAACTAATACTATAATGGGGAATGTGAGTGCGTTTGTTTGTCACGCTTTAACTCCTTAACCGATCATCATGAAGTTTTGAAAACACATTATCAGGGACACAGAAAATGACATGGGGTACCTTTTATCCAGAAAATAAATCTGTTCTCGAGCTACATAAAACCTTCATTTTCAATATCGGTGGCCATGGTAATGTTACATCTTTTGACAATAACAACTTTTTGACACATGTCACCAAAAACATTCCGGCGTGGAAAACGAAAAACGAATGCGTGCAACACCGCGGGTAATAGCTAGTTTAAGAAATAAATTTAATACCTGATTACATTTTTAATTAATTAAGGGAACAAACGAGCAGTGGGTCACTAAGTGATCCACCACCGCCCGCTAACATACAAAACACAGTTTTATACTTGCTTGATATTAGTCGTATTGATTTGGAAATACCGCTGGAGACCTTCCCCAAAGCAAATATACGAAGCAGGATGCTACGCAAGAAAACATGCCGTACTGCGCGTTTTGAAAACCCAGTGGAATTTAGAGCTCTATAGCTATCTCTGTCTATCTCTAACTAAGCATAGTTATCACAATATCCAAAGAGTTCTTTGGAAAATTCGACATAATTATCTTTTAAAAATGATCATACATTTAGTAAGTATTTTAACAGATCGTAATGCGGCTGAGTCATGCTTACTACTAGTTTTTTCGTTAGCTGTCTGGTAAATACAACCGCCAATGATGTGTCACGTATGAATATGTCTACTTGGATCCAGAATATGAAATCTACAATATTCCCTGTTGCTATAGGCTCTAACATCGATCTTAATTAACTCGA
>JWHW01026795.1:602340-627758 GCA_000931545.1 Papilio glaucus
ACAACGCAATCCTGGATCTGCCACTGATTTCAGGGGATATTTGATGCAATTTCTTACTGTTCTTCTTGTTTCCTAATCTAAGTCTTTATTCTTCTTATACTTTGAAGACATCTTTATTTTTATACAATTACAAACTTAATAATGAACTATTTAAATATAAAAAATATAATCAACATTATAGGTAAAATACGATAACACACGTAGTGTGAATACGAAAAAAATATGTATTTCTCATGAAAATATTTTTTTTTGAATGAAGCGAAGCGTGAACTGTTCATATGTTTTGTTGTAGGTTTATGAATTAAGATTATATGGTACAAAAATAATTCAGGAAACGTTCCTTTCCGTTCTTTTGGCACTTTCATTAACGTTTAAAAAAAACAGGATGTACCAACTGACGATAAAAACAAAATATTAAAACGAAATGACGAAAATGTTCAAAATAATGCGTAAGAATTGGTCACATTAACTCTTTTAATATACCAGTGCCGGACTCATCCGACGCTAAAATGTGTATAATCAAGAAATGGATTACCATCTGGGTATGATTTTTTTTTCTTTTTTTGTAAAATCGAGCATCGATCGTTGATCGCCTGTATCAAGGGTGAAGTAAACTCCTTTGTTGAAGGATCTGATTTGGAATCTGTTGAGTAAATATTACTACCAATTACTCCACAAGGGGGTTTTGGAATTATGTCTTTTGAATTCGTATTACAGATAGTTTCGAATTAATGTACGTTTAGAAACTTTAAACGACGTGTATGTGTTGAAAAGAAGTAACAAAATCTTTGTAACAGTGGTAGAGCCCGGGACAATATCTGTTGCACGTATTCGCCGGCTCGACCTCATAGAAGATAGATGTGAAGTAGAAGTATTTTGCGTTTCGTTTCATGGGTGCCTTCATTTTGTCATCTTTCTTATCTCTTCTGTCTTAATTTCGATAGTATAGAAAGGGAAATAGAATTTCACGGGGGTCGAGTATCCTCATCTGTCTTTATATATTCTATATGTCTTTATATATTTAAAAAAACAACGTTATCTTATAAATAATTACATATCACGTATGTAAGGTAAACAGAGATTACCAAATATTTGTTAACAAGCGATAAACAAAACACTAGTATAAAGACATTAACTCTCATCAGCATAGCAACAAATGTTCTGTATATCTCGAGGAAACTTTTTAAACACATCTGTTCTTCACGTATAGAGTTTGTTCCCAGAAGCTAGCGTGTGGGCGGGCTACAGACAAAACACATACTATATTATAATCTCGCTGTGAATCATGAGAAGAAGCTCTTCCACTATGTATATGCGTGTACTATTTGTAAATTTAAAATCAAAACCATCCAATAAACGATATATGAGACAAAATTCTATTGAAAATAACAAATTAAAAGCTACCAAACAAATCTTGATTAAATCGTATTGGTCAGTTGATGTTGCATGGCGATAGACTCATCCCCATATTTAAGACCTGATAAGTTCTGCTATAGAACATACTGTTTTTTTCTTTATTATAAAGAGAAAAGATTTGTTTGTTCGTTTGTCCCGGATAACCTCAAAAACTATTAACCGATCCTAAAAACTCTTTAAAGAATAGCAGGCAATATCAACTAGTAACATAAGTTATATTTTACTCATTTATACCAGAGCAAAGCCGGGTTGAGTTGCTAGTATAAAATAAACAGGGTTTTTTTTATTATGGATGGATACTTTTATGGGATAATTCTAGTAGGGGTTTTTCTGTTTATTCTAGTAGTACTCTTAAAGAAAAATAAATCAAACGTATATTTCTAAAGTTTGCGCATCTCACAGTTTCAGGTAACCAACGTGATGACCTTGAAAAGTTGTCCAACAGAGATCGCATCCAATCTGTAAGTGTGAGATTGAGACTTAGATTGAGACTTAGAACTCTAGAAGCATTTACTACAACCATACAAATATGCACAATACAATATTTTCTTAAATAGATAATTTGTAACCGTTATATTACATTAGTAACATATCTCCAGATACCTAATAGGCGTGTCAAAAGTGTAACCACTTAAGTCGCCACTAGGTGGCTTTGTAAAATCTCTCAATTAGGCGTTGCCCGCAGTTAAAGTCGTGTAATTTAAAAAATGTCGGCTTGTGATGTGAAATCGTGCAAAGTTATCCTCTAGTGGAAATATAATTGACTAAAATCACATTTCATATGTTCCGTAATATTTTTGCAAAAAATAAGAAAATCGAGGTTCATTTTTAAACGTTCAACTTGAATGGATTAAGATATATATATATATATATATATATATATTTGTAGCTGTAGTTCGTTATGTCGTGTGTAGTACTGCGTAGATACAGAAAATATTGTACTTCCTCGAGAGGCTATCTTCAAGGCGAAAGCATTTGCTGTGGTACCTAAGTAGGCTGCTGCACTTTTTTTAACATACTTATCCCCTCTTGACTGAAATCTCCTCACGAATTGCAAAGGTAGCAATATTTCTCTGAAAATGTAGGACAAGAGTCTAGGACTGGCAGGATCTTCGACTGCACACAAAGAATTTTAGCCAGCCATTGTTGGTCACATTTCCGATACTGGACAGGTTCACCGTTGACGAATACGTCAAGGAGGACATCCTTGTTATATCGTGATGACGTTCAACACTTATGTCATTAGTGAAAAATACTCAAATATTTAATCACATTATGAAAAAAACAAAATAAGTATGAACTGTTTCAATTCGTGCGAGTCATGATTTTGATCTAAAATATTTGCAAATCAAATTAAATCATTGCCTCTTAAGTTCGTCAGAAGTGAACAAGGGCAAAATCTAAAATATGATTAAGAATAGCTTTGATACTTTTTTAATCTGGAACATAGAGTTATGTTTCAAAAGAGATACTTCGGTCAGAAACAGAAGGTACGCTGACTTGTGCTAGACACAATTCTGAATACTTTGTAACTGTCATTAAATATATCTTGCTGTTGATGTAATACTCGCTACATTTTTTTATAATAATAATACGTTTATTTGCATAAAACACGGTATTACAAGATATTACATTGATCGGCATGTTCCGCCATAATATCAATAGCATGCAAAAAATTTTTTATGTTATAAGGTGGCAAACGAGCAGGCCGATCACCTGATGTGAAGTGAGCGCTACCCATAGACATCCGCTACACGTAAATGTGTTGCAGATGCGTTGCCTACCTACAATGGACAGAGTAGGGCATAGACAGGAAAAAGGATATTTCCTTTTCCCCGCCAACCCCCTCTCGTCCAATCCTCTTCCCGTTGCCATCCTATCCTTATGAGGAACGGGTGGGAAGGGGAAGAGGACTGAAACTAGGCCTCCGGCACCTCACTCATCAGACGAAACGCAGAGTACTTCTACTTCACGGCTGTTTTCTGTGAGGTCGTGGTATTGCACCGGTCGAGCCGGCCCATTCGTGCAACAGATGTTGTTGTTGCGGGCTCTACCACTGTTAAATGCCACATATGCGGATTAGAGGACTATTGCGACTAAGATTAGTCCTGGCAAACTTGACGTGAAAAATATTTAGAATAGATAGAATTCAAGTTCTCACTTGAGCATAACATGTGGGCTGGTAGGTGTCTTTTTTTGTTATAATTTGACATATAATCAGAGTTTGTTGGTTTACTCTCTCGGGAAGGAGGCCTGTGCCCCTACAGTGGGGTAACAAACTAAAAAAGGTTGATTATTATTTCATCAATTGAATAGTTGACGGCAAAACGGAGCTAATTTTATTTTGAAGAAAAATATGATCAACTTAAGACAATTGGATACACAACTGGAAATATTAATAATTTCTATGTGGGTAATAATTTCTTCGATTAAGATTTAAGTTTTAAACAACACGTTGAGCTTATTATGTGATAGTGGCCACTACAAGGACCAGCCAAATACAATTAAACCTGTTGTAGAATCGCGTAATTAGGTTCCACTATGTATTATCGAATTTAACTTCAACTTAGTCAAATTGCATATTCACTATTTTCTTGAACATTTTAAAAGCGGAAGCGAAGACTGGCAATGGAAAAGTATATGAAAGGAACATACTATTTGTTCGTTTATATCGTATAAAGTGCAGAATATATAAAAACGGAAGTGTAAATATAACACTTAAATATAAAACTTACTTATAACAAAAAAAAAACATTTACAGTGTTACCTTCATTGATTATCAATTTATATTTACGTGGCTGGTAGCAGCACTACTTTAAACTCTTAATTACTTGCCTCATAAAACATGCGCTTTTAATTATCATAACATTTCGCCGTCTATTGTTAAGTACGAGAGCCCCAAGAGACCGTTTGGACGGCGGCCAACCCCGCCCGTACTGGCACACATTCGGGTTCAATTCGACTTGTCGGAAGAGAGATTGTTTTGTATATATCGAATATTGAAAACAAAATGTTACAACGATAGTCGCTGATGCATGTTTCTTTGGGAAAGAATCTCTGAGCTCATTTGTCTACATGATTTCGAAGTAGCCCATAATAGACGAAGGAGATGCGCTAAACACAAAATACCCGACAAATTCTAAAGCAGATGAAACTTTCGTAAGATTACAAACAGTTTTTTTTTTACAAATTAGATACGGAACCCACACTTGCATATATACACGATCAAATAGTTTGATTACCTTAAAGTAAATCAAAGAGCTTCTGCAAGATAATAACCATTATATATTTTTTTCTTTGGTTACACTGATAAAATAAGACTTAATCACGAACGGTGATGATTTTTTGGTAGAAGGTGGCGCGAGCAAGGGGTTGTATGTTATTTGATGTCTTGGCAATGTAATGCCAATCAATGAAACGGATGGCCAATGGGGCTAAAGGGTTCTAGAACGGGGAACCGAAGATGCCGCCGCAGCGTAGGCTCACTCTAATTTACACCTTGTTATGTACCACTGTATGCTTATGGGTAACTATTCAATACCTTGTGAGGGCAATAGTCATATTATTCTTTCAAAGATCTAAAAAGTACATCTATGTTGTCTATGTACAGTCGGCGTCATTGGCGGTATTCCATCTTAAAAGCGACGATCATATGAAGGTTTCGTACGCCTCAATACGCTTACGCGGAAATAATAACCGAAACGTTGTAGGGGTATTCAGAAAGAATGATTTTGTCTGAATGGCAGATTTTGAACACCTTAAGAATGGGAAACAAAGACAGTGGTAATAACAACACGCACAAGGATGCAAAGCAGAACAGGACTATTTGCTTTTTACTATTATCCCGTCGTTTGCACAACTTACAGCTACTTAATTGGTTATTTCTGAGAAGGGCCGCCTCTTTTTAGCTTGCCTTTTTGCGACGAACAAGAATTTTTTTCTGTTAGTGGAACACCTCAAAAGAGGGCTTAACTCTAAAAGTGCATTTAATAATTATTCCCCTTTAATAAGCCACATAATCTATAATAACAAGGCTGTATTATTATAGTAGTAAGATTTCAACGTAAAATGAATGTTTGCATGTTTTCTTTTTATTAAATTAACTTTGGCTTTGTTCGCTTCTTCTTCATAGAAACTCACAAATCGCCGTGTTCGTAATATTCTTAAAAATCTTTCTGAAGTTTAGGCTTCACGTTACTTCATGCTTTCATGTCCTCAAATGTCTATCAAAGACCATGAATAATACTTTAATTGGTATTGATATACCGGATGACCATGGTAGTGTTGGTGTGATGACGTGACGCGTTGTGCAGGGCAGCTGTTGCTGGACAGACGGCAGCGGGCGCTGCGTGCGGCTAGCGGACACCTCGCTGCTTGCGCTGAGCGAGGTGGAGCGGCGCGCGCTGCAGCAGGCGGCGCTCGCCAGGCTGCAGCAAATCAACCTCGGCACCACCATCAAAATACCTGAAGGTACGTAGTACCTATAGAAAAACTTTTTGACATAGTCCCTTTGATAGTGTACCTAGATAATGTATCTTAATACTGCTATTAACGTCTCGGTAATGAACGGAAGCATGTGCATACATAAAACAAAGACCAATTGAATAGTAAGCCCGTGTTCAAAGTTAAAGTATAAAAAACGAAAAGAGACATTTATCTATTTACTATTATCTCTGTAACTTTTTTTTTAATTCGTGCTAAACAGGGGCGGACCTTGAGTTTGTGGGGCCCTGCGCTATGCTATATAGCCCTATGGTAGATCCGCCCCAGGTCCTTGAATATTATCATTCCACGACTAAGTATATTTCTCTCGCTCAATCCTCACACAAAATACTATTATACGAAAAGTACATCATAATCATTTAAGAAGTGAGATATCTATTACAAAATTACTCCACAAACTGAACGTCGAAAGCAATTACACTGTTGGCCAATAAAACATAAATTTCGGCCGATGACTGTGAAATTATTAGTGGCGCAAATAGCTTTTAAATTTATGTAACGAGCCTCTTCATCGTTTAAGACGTTAGTAACGGCGGCGGCCAGATCTTATGGTTCAAGGAAACGTTGGACCGATGTAACGGAATGCTTAATGTAACTCGCCATCTCTCTACTTCGGTTATTTAGAAATAACTGGTTTAAACTATGCTAAAAATAATTAGAATATTGTTAAAAGTAGAAAATTTCTGATCGTGGTGTCAACATCATAATAATACTTAGTATTTGTTTTTCCATTTTGTACTTTTAACGGTTTAATAAAATAAATATATATTAAATATAGACATACAGACACACAAATATAGACATTTAAATTTCTTCATATTTTGATGTAACATAACCGTTTCAGGTTATTTTTATTACTAAGAAGTTAGTAGTTAATACTGAAGAAGAGAAGATATGATAATAAAAATAAGAAGAAATCAACTAGATTTAGGATAGAAAATAAATAGAAAGATATAAATATATAAGACCTATCAAAATATTGAGTAAATCCTGAATGAACTTGAATACGAGGATAAATTGTTTACCATTTATAAATGTCTAAAATGTAATCGCTTTTTGCTCATAAAACGGTCCATGTATTTAGTATATATACGTCATTATACGTACATATTATAAACAATCAATTTTCTTGCATTCCACGTATTGCGATGACACATTGCAAGTCGTGTTATTTCAGTTACACCGACTATATTCTCGTTATTGTCTTCAGAAATAGATTCGACTGCGATATGTGTGTCTTCGAATGTTATTTTCGCTTTAACCTCATTATCCACTCCTCGGCTAATAGTTTTGCCAGGAGCAGACGTTCTTAGGGTAGGTTGTCTGTAGCGAGCATTCCCCGGAATATGAGTTAAGATTATCTCGTCGGTTATGAAACTTGGTCTCTTGCCAGTCCCATACTAGCTTCATCGATATATCGCTCTATTAAATCGAAATCTGCAATTTTCTAATAATTTTATGCTCAAGCTCGCTCGATTCTAGAATATCGTTCTCAAATCTGTCACTGTGCTCGTTCACATCAAACAAGTTTTCTGATAAACGAGCTAGGAGCTACACCGATCGGCCGGAAGAGATCTGTTTAACGTTGTTTTTATAGTTTTAACAACACACAACGATAATAATATGAAATATAGCTAAAGACTTATTCCAATTTGTTACTCATTTTCTTAGATGAGAAATCACTTTAAGTGGAAGATAAATATCATTTCAATTTGGCTCACTGTCTTGAATTTCCGTTACTTATTTCAAATTTCGAACGTGATTCAAAATGTTATATTAACCAGGTGTCCGGTCGATTACCACTTAAGTTTAACAATTCTTTGAATGATATCAGCTACCTTGTTTTCTACTGCGAAGGTGCAACAGATGTTGCAGGCTCTACCACCACCCGCTGGTGGCCACCAGCCGCCAGCCTAGTAGCCCCAGATAGAACAACCGTAACATCCACATCTGTTGCCGGAATGGGTCGATAGGTGAAATACCAGGATCTCACAGAAGACAGGCGTGAAATTAGAAGTTTGCTGCGTCTTGTGTGATGAAGGTGCCGGAGGCCTAATTCTAGTCCTTTTCCCTTTCCTATCGTTTTCTAATAAGGAATGAAAAGAGGTTTTGACAAGGGAGGGGATGGATAGGAAAACGGAACTCATCTCATTAACTTGTCGCACTGGATGCCTATGGGTAGCGTGATCGCTTGAGATCAGGTGAAACGCTCGCTCGTGTGTTATATCTTAAGGGATCAAGGGTAGTATGGGTTCAAGCAGGTAGTTAGTATTAAACTCGAGCGATTTTCACATGTGTAGTTGTATTTAGTATAAATAGGCGAGTGCGGCGCCCACGCGCCCGCAGCGGTATGCGTGCTTCTAATTACGTTTGCTGCCGCTGATAGGTAAATATCTGCTAATCTGTAACGGCTGTGAGCTCAGAATTATACTCTGTGCTCCTATAACCCGTGGCAATTCGATAACGAAATTTATAGAACAGATCTCATCAGTCGTATTACAATTAGTCATTAAGATGTGTGCTTTCGAAATTGATCTTCGTAAAAAGGTTAGAGTAAAAAAGTAAGTGTATGAACGAATCTAAGGGACTCTGTCTCATGAATTAGGTTAACCAGTTTATCAAAGAGCAGTGCGTTTTACAACTTTGTTGATTTAGTTAGCAATTTTTTTGTCTTTCATTCTTATATCTATCATCTACCCATGAGCAAAATGAACAATGACCAATTAGGATCAACTTATGTTCGTCAATAATAACTGTTATATTTGTAGGGTTGCCCGCTGTAAAAAATTACGTTTTTCTAAAACACGTAAAAAATTCAAAGATAAATTAACAGTAGACAACGAAAATTGTTAACGCATTCCGAGAATCTATTAATGTTACGTTCATTAATTATTATCTGACATTGAAACAAACGGCTAGAAATGTTTCGAAATTAATGGTTGTATTTTTGTTTCTCCTAACATAACGCATAATTGAGAAACACAAACTTGAAATAGTATCAATATCAACTCTTTTTGTTATTTAATAAAGCATGAAAAAAGGTAGCAGTCTGGTATGCCTTCGATTTTTCAGTTAAAACTAGCACGAAATAAAATCGCATCACAAGAAAGTTCGAAAACAATCTCACGACAAACAAACAGATACAGCGTGATACGTTAAAAATGTCCCACCTTACAGGTGACCTACTCGGGCGACGCTAAAAATACATTGACACATGCAAGACATGTTGCCGGCTATTTTCAAAATGGCCGCCTTAAATAAATACGCGGATGGACGTGCGGCATTACGCAAGCGTGACGCGGCGTGACGTCACGCGCGACATCGCCTAACTGACAAGATGGGAATCTATGGAGTGACTATAAAGTAATTTTTGAAGTATACACAACAGTTAATTACAATAATGTATATAACTAGCTAGGCGACGTTTAATCGTACATACTTAATTTGTAATAAATGCAAATATTCTCTTACTAACGAACTATGGAATAATATACTAATGAAAGAACCTCAACAAATATCTCATCCACTAGACCAAAACCCTCAAGTGGTTAGAAACGATTCGATAGTAAACGAAACGATATGTGAACAATAAAGATCAGTACACGCTGTAGACAGAGAGTTGGCAATGTCCGGATGAAATCGTCCCTGCAGGAATCCGCTCACATGACTCGCCTCGAGCCCAGCTTTCTTCACAGATTAGTTCTGATTGAGAGCCCGATGTGGGCGCATGATAATTAATACGCTTTATCCATTACGTAGGCGGTGACATGTGCGACTACTTTTATCTTCTAAATAAATCCCAACAACGTATCATACCAATGCAAAATGTAGTTTCTTTAAAAGAAAATTAAATATGCATCGTTCTGTAGAAGTTACTTCTATTGTTTGCTGCAAGACTGATTGTTGCTATAAATCTTGAGATATACTAACTAATGCAGTTCAAATTCATCTTTATCAAGTTCACTTCCTATTTATTCTCCTTATAATTAATAAAATATATTGATGTCTTTTCTGTTCATTCTCCCATCGTTCTAGATAAAGCAGTCTTGGCCTACGATCCCTCACTTCTGTTTTGTAGCTTGTCACGCCATCTCATGGTCTGTCTTCCCTCTTGTTTTGTTCTTTTTAAGTTACCCATTGCCGACTTTAATTCTATTCTTTTCTATCTTTTACAGCTTTTATAAAATAGTCTTTACATGTTAAAACAATCAGTTACGGAATATACGTAATTTCATAAATATCATCTCTTATTTTTGAAATGGAGTAACGCATACCGTGCCCAACACACCTCCGTTTTGGTGTTAACGACTCGGGTAGAGTAATAATCGAGGTCGCGGCCTACGGCTCTGTTTAAAACTCCTATGTTTAGGTAACACCCACAGTGCAAAGACACGTGCCCGTTGGAATTCGCACTGAGGATCAGTGGCCGGCTCGTCTCAGAAACTCGGGCTAATAATTCAGCGCGATGGAGTTATGACTTGATGTGTAGGCATCGCGCATAACAACTGCCAATCATCGCACTACTGTTTGACGCGATACAGAAAATTTACTAGAGCATTCTCTTCACGTGTTGATTTCTCATTTCTCTGTCAATTTTAATTCGATATTGAATTTTGTTTGGATTATGTTATGCAATCTTAAAATATATGGATAACGAACGATTACTTGGTATTTTTTGTTGTTGTAAAAGATATATAAGATCTGCGGCAATTGATTATCAGACGGACCACAGAATTACTAATATTTCTACACTATGATGATATTCCAAGAGATCCTAGTATCCTCCCACATTAACTAACAGCGACTGCTGCCCGTATTCTGTCATGCGTCGTTCATTTTTACATCTAATAAGACATTTGTATCTTCCTTTGAAACTGACCTTATGACAAATTTCTCCTTTCACAACATGTGTTTTTTATAGCAAACGAGCAGGTCAAGGTCGTGCAGGTCGTTTAATATTAAGTGATCACCGAAGCTCATGCACGTCTGCAATACCGGAGGATTGATTTATAATTGAATTAAAAATTTCTATGTATGTCCTTCCCAATGAGAATCAACGTTGATTGTTACCATCGTAGAGGAAGACCGAAGAAAGTATGTGTGGAAGATGATAGGTGTAAGAAGGGTGTGAATTCCTTGCATACTGTGCCGACCCCACATAGATGGGAAAAGGTCAGGAACATGATGTCTTTCCCGATTAGCATAACGAACATCTAACTTTCTTAAATGTGATGAGAACTATGGGGCACACGCTTCAGTGACGCGTCGGAATTCCGCGATGCTATCCGCGGTTAGCTTATATTTAGCACTCGGAGACTGCCGCCCTGCCGCGCTGCCGACATTATCTTAGATGCATTCCACATGGTAATATCGCAACGACTGTATCGAGGAATGCATGCAGAATGCAACTTTATATATTTTATAACACTTAATATATATTAGCGAGTGCTTCAAATGTCATAAACACTTCAAAGAGTCACATTATCATATGATTTATCAACGCAGGAAGATTTGACAACGGTAAATCAGCAACAATTGTTGCACAAATGAGTGCCCAACCGGTGAAATACTAGAAGACAGGCGTGAAGTAGAAGTATGCTTTTGTTTTCGTGTAATAAGTGAGGTGCCGGAGGCTCAATTTCACTCCTCTTCTTTTCTCATCTTTTCCTAATAAGAATAGGACGGGGGAGAATTTTGGACGGAGCAAGGGATGAATTTGCATGGAAATATCCTTTTTCACTTCTAGATAGGCATCGCACTGCAACTCTTTTGCTTGTTGCGAATGCCCATGGCGGATACTTAACATCCTATGCACCCCTCGCTTGTTTTCCACCTATAATTTCTCGTTTGTTTCTTCCATAAAAGGGTATTGACAATTACAGTTTGGAACGATCCTGGCACACCGCTGTCGCTTCTTCATTTACGCTTACATGCTCATTGGTCACGGGTACTCTTAATATCACTGTACTAGTAAAAGAATCCAATCTAATTTACGATGTTAAAAATCAAGAATCGAACCAACACGTTCCACCACCCACTGCCTTTCTTCGAGAGCAAAAAGCACTACTGCGAGAGATAAATGTATATTCGTACATATATTTTGAGAATAATTTCGCTTCAGCAATCCGCGTGTATTTTTAAGTAGTGTATTTCAAACACAGCCACTGACTTTGATAGAACTCCCGACTATTTGAAATAACAAGTTTTCAATTTATTATTATTTCAAAAAGTTCAAAATAGAAACAGATTAAATATTAATTAACCTTTGTACCTAATTTTTACCTCATCATCATCAGCCTGCAACAGTCCACTGCCGAACATACGCCTTCCCCAGATTTGCCTCCCCCATCTGACGTCGCCACTTCAGTCTACTTTAGTTCTCCGTCACATTTCGTAAACTCGTTTATCCATCTCTGACAAGAAGTCATCATCGTCCTAAGATCAACAGTTTTTTATTTTTTCATGACACTATCACATTTCCCTGACCTCTTGCCACGCCAGTATGGTCGGCACAGTATTATTGTAGTCCATACTGTATAGATTTTGACTGCGGGTTTTTACAGTCGGCCGCCTGCCTGGCGCCAACCCATCTCGGGAACAATAGGTTGTATCCAAGTCTTATTTTACCAAGGCAAGTGTTGCGAGGGCCGTTATTGGTCAGGCGCATCCATCATCAGTACGTATCGTAGACCGGCATTCTTTTCTTCTGCATTATAATAATCCAGCGCAAGTTCTATTTATTCATCAAACTATATTTATTACATAAAAAAATAGAAGAAGTAACAATAAATGTACAAACAGACAAACGTTGAGTTAATAAACATGAATACATTATTCAACTTCCGATATCTCTTTAGATGCAATTTAGATCTAGTTTTATAGCTCAACGTTTATCTACGTACTCGTAGATTTTATTGCTTATGAATTTTAAAATATTTTTCATAAAGCTGTTACCGAGGATGCTCGAAACGCGTGATAGATAAATATATTGCTGTGAATCATAGTGTACCCAGTCACAGGTATTTTTATAAAGACTGATTGCGATTTGTAACATCACCCACGCACTGACGAGTGCTCCCCACATGACAACGTAGGATCAAATACATTTGCTCGCCGTAAATAGTTGGCTTTGCGTTCCCGATCCACCTGTCCCTATTCTATATTCCTATCGGTTTTTGATTTACGTTCACGTCTGTACCGATGCCTCTCGATGATTGAACATAATACAAATCGAGTTTTGTGTTTGAGCTTTGAATGAAAGTGATGAATCACGTTCGATACTAGTCGACGATTTGTTTCATCTATCGTTTGTTCAATAGTAACAATACAGAGCAATCTAGATAGCATTCTAGGAATAAAACACGCATTTGTTTTTATCCATGTCAAACTACTTTACTAAAAATCGTATTTGTTTATTTAAGGTTGAGTACGGTTTTGATTTTTAAAATAATGTGATAGACACGAGGCAAGCGTATCGGTCGATTCATTCAATTGCGACTTGTTTTAAGTGTTCTACAAAAGATATAGCTTTGTGATTAATTTACAAAATATAATATTGATAATGTAGGTAATATCAGAGGCATTTTTAAAACTAATGTTATTAATTGCTGTAACTATAATCCCAATGAAAAAACTCGGTAACAAAGTTTCAACGATTAATCACCTATACCATTCAACACGATCGAGCCAAAGCTACGACAAATGTGTCAGCCCAGAGACTTCAACTGTTGGATATGGGGCTCATCCATTACCCACCAAAATGCTCGCAACCCTCATTGAATATCAGCTCAAACTACTATACACTTAGATAATCTGTCCCAAATGAGATTGGGCTTGAGCAATTCACCGTGCACTAATCAAACTTGATAACAAATATCATACGCAATGTTTAACTTCTGCTGTTCTTAGTTCAAACCTACGACCCGCGACATACGAGCCAGTATTCTAACCGATATGCCTCGCAGTTGTCATTATTTCTTGAGAACACAAATACTATATTAAAAACTTCTGTAATACTATGTTTTATAATCTAAAACACCGCATTTATAATATAAACTAAAACGAAACGAATCTTTAAGAGTCAGTCCCAATGATATACTAAAATTATATCTTAGTATATCAAACGTATTAAAATAACAAAAATAAGCACATTTTCAACGGAAGTGTAACGCGTTGCCAGAATGAATTTAAGCTGATATATATCTTGTTGCTTTGATATAGAGTTGATAATCGGTCGTTCTATCGTTTAGGATCTGAGAAGTATAAAACATAAGAGCAAGTTAAATGACAGTAATTTCAAATATCTTCGTCGTTGGCCTGTCTGATAGTTCTTAAACAAGTCGAGTCAATTTTTAACACATAAAAAGAGGTCATAACACCTTTGATTAAATTTTGATTTATGATTAAAAATGTTAATTAAAGTTGTTATCTCTTGCTAAATATAATTATTAGCCATCGTTTAAAAACACATCTTTTGTCAATATGGCTGTCCGAATTAAGGATTAAAATCGTGTAAATATTTGGATATACCTACGAGTTTGTCCGGACACTATAACTGTACTTTGCTACGAATATGGTCTTCGTAGTAACGTAGTTCCTCTACAACAGACACTAACATATAACCCTGAGAGGGGTCCTGTATATATTTGTGAAATACCTTTAGTATCTATTAATAAAAATATTATTGTTGTGTATCGGGAAATAAAATAAACAGGAAAATAGGTACAGTAGTGAGGAGTAAGAATATGTCCATGAACGATTTTCTGGCAATACACAATGTACTAGTCCTTACTTTAATGTATAGAAGTGAGAGCTAGGTTTGGCAGGAAGAATATGTTAATTGAGTTAGTGCCGTTGAGGTGCAATCCTTAAGAAGTATGTTAGGCGTGAGTTTTGATAGGATTAAAAATAGCGTTATAATGTAAAAGTATGGCTTAAAAGTGGAATGACGAATAGAGATAGTGTAACGAAAGTAAATTTATTCCAAATCGTTGGCACAGGACGTCCCAAGAGAATAATATACTAAAGAAGGGCGATCCAAGGAGTACCCGTAACCGACGAGCATGTATGGATGAAGAAGACGCGCGAGAGACACAACAGGGCCGCGCCAAATCCATGACCTGGGCGTACCTCTCTAGGTTACGGGCCTGAGCACATATTCAAATTACAGGCAAAAACACGTTATATTTTAAGCAAACAGAGTGGTTGTTGGAGGACGTCATAGACGAACTTATATCAACCACATACTCATCACCCTTCCCTTTTCCCGCGTGGCGTCCAGCCACAGTATGACGGTAGTCCGTACTGTGTAGGTTTTGGCTACAGTTTTGACGGCGGCCGCCTACCTCACCCAACCCTTCTCGACAAACTGTCACATCGGTTACATACTTTAAGGCATTAAGGCAAACGTTGCCTACTTTGCCTACACTTCAAGGTCGTGGGCTTGCTTGCTCATTTACTTATTTTATTTATTGTCTTTTGTCATTTTTTAATAACCTTCTCTATTGAGCGACTCATTCCAGTTGCGTAATAATGTTGAGTAATATCACATAAAGTGTTTAGCTGAGAGCGATGGCGCGTAAATCTTGCGAGACATGTAATATGACTTTATTTTCGTGAAATATATGTGTCACCGTTAAATTGCAAACATCGATGATTTATAATGTCACTAGCGATATCATAAACTGTCGTAACTGCACGAAGCATTATATTGTCTTGTGTAATAACAGTAAAATGCTAATATTAAACAGTTACAACGAAACTTAATTATATGTTATGTTTTTTAAGTTGGACATGATAGGTTTGTAAAAAAATATATATCAAAAATGTTTATCAAAGAATAAAAATAGATGTTCACGTTTTACAGATGTCAAATACATCTTCAGTTCACAATTCTCCTACTAATCCTACTAACATTATAAATGCGAAAGTTTGGATATATGGATGTTTGTTACTCTTTCATGCAAAAACTATTGAATGGATGTTAAGGAAACTTTACAATAATATAGCTTATACATCAGAATAACATATAGGCTATAATTTATAAAGATACTGTATGAATTGTCCAAAATATAACGATAAGTGTAAGTAAGGAAGAAAAGCGAGCTATTCTGGTGTGCGCTGTAAAAACCGTTAGAGTTACACATGTATAATGTATAATGGAAATGTTTACCTTAAATAGTCCTACAAAATAGCCCTCGACAGCATTTATTTATCTTTTATGTGTAAGCTATTATCGCCAAAATAGTGAACCATCTATTAGTTATAGGCCGGAATGATAGGCCCAGCTAGTCGTTTATATTACTAGTGAGATTATAAGCTAGCTTTATTTATAATTTTACGGTGACATATGCGTCAATTATAACATCGGTGTCGTAGCGCTCGTACGCTGTCAAATAAATCTCTATTAACACAGACTCGTAGGTGTGATAGGGCTGGCGTTTGAAAGCTACGAAATATGTGTTTGTTACGCCATGGTTTTGATGAGTTGATATTTTTAAAGATCTATATTTCTATGCGAACAATAAAAATCCACTAACGTGACTAACTCGTGGGTCTTTTCAATCATTTGCACTCCCACGTGTTTACTATACTTTTCTGGAATTTTATTTGAGTCGCATTACAGCAAACTTTGACCACGATCCAAGAGAACTTACCCATTACTAAGAATGTACGAGGAAGCGTAAGCGTAGATGTATGGATGTAGAAGCGAGGCAGTTGTACTAAGATTGGCAATATGTAATTTCTGCCTACCCCTTTGGGTTCCAGGCAGGTCTATAATGCACTCGGGGAGAATATTATATTTATTTTTTTGTTAATTTTTTTTATGGTAGAAAGTGGGAAACGAGCAGGCGGNNNNCCTAGGAAGGTTTCCTATTCTCTTCCTCCCCCTCCTATCCTCTTCCCCTTTTCATCCAGTCCTTATTAGCAAAGGATGGGAAAGGGGAAATTGGAATTGGTTTTATTTATTTTATTATATCTATATGTATAATTGAAGAACATTTTTCATCCCTTATTTAAGCTGACCAGTTTTTCTATCATATTTGAAACCTACCTCGATATACGAGCGTCACAGTTCCGGTGCTTGCTCGATATTTTTTTATATTGGTTATAATTTACGATTTCTTTAACGTGTGTCCACCGTCAGTCAGGAAGACTATTAAACTATGATATGTGCTATAAACCTAAATAATTTTAAATATATATTATTTATAATATTTTTATTAATGTTATAACGTAGTTTGCGAACATGTCACATTTTTATTGCAAAATTATCAGACCTGGTAGGGGACGTCCTAGAAAATATTTAAACGACACGATTTTTTTAATAGAAAGGCGTTATCCTGTAACCGACGAGCAAGTAGCTTAGATGAGTGCGTTATATATCTAGAAGTAGCTAGAAAATTGTGCCAAGATCGTACCAAAGTGAAACTTTAGCCATTCCATGTCAATTTGATAGGTAAAAGTTTGAATTTGGTTTGCTTTTCCGAATTTAGAGTTTGTTGACAGCCCTATTGTAGATATTGTTTACGAGAAGGGTGGCTTGTCGTATGTCTGCACGCTGATTAAGTCTCAGCCATGCTGTCAGAACAGGTATCACGGCCACTACCACACGTTCGCGATCTCGAAATAAACACGGAAGATAATCGAACTCACAAATTCATGTTATAATTATCAAAGACATGACATAATGTTTTTGTTCGCGGAAAATTTCGAACAGAGTTATATTTGACTTTAAGTAACAATAATTTATAAATGCGTACGTACGTTTCTACTTTATATATCTACGTAAGTGTCTGTTCCGTGTAGGCGTATTATCGACTCTTATAGTGTATCACCAATTTGGTCGATGTAATGTCACCTGGAGACATCTTAACAACACTGCCACTCACTTAATTTTGCCTTTCAAGACACCGTTTCAATATGCCCGAACAATTTAATTACTAATAAATCTGTATTTCTAATTTAATGTATGGAAGTGATCCTTAAGAAGTGTCTTAGACGCGACTTTGAATGATTGGATTAAAATACCGTTATAAGGTAAAAGTAATGTTTAAAAGTGGATGTTGTGACTAGAATTGAGTAAGGTAGGCTTCAGTTGTTCGGGCATGTTGAAAGGATTAATGAAGAGAGAATAACGAAACAAATTTATGTTGCAAAACTTAATGGCAGTATTGGTAGGGGACGTCCAAGGAAAACTTATATCGATCAGATTAGTGAAATACTAAAGAAGGACAATATAAGGAGTACCCGTAACCGACGAGCATGTATGCGTATGTATGGATATAGAAGATGCGAGAGAGGTGTGCCAGGATCGCGCCAAATGGAAATACATGAACTCTGGATTACGCATATTATTAAATCTGTATATCTGTACGTCAAAATGACACTATAATAGATAAAAAAAGGATTCATGTATTTGACCTGTGTTGTATTTGGGATATTTAAGTATCCGGCTGTAGTGTCGCATCGCATTATCTCAACAAAACAAGTGTCGGATTGCGACCGATTCGGAGACATGTTTGTTTTTTTAAAGCGCACTTCATTTGTGGAATATATTAATATTGTTCAGAACACAAAGTTATAGGTTGAATAGCTTTAACTAGACGTACCCATACTTTGTGACACATTTTTAATTTTATATGACCACTGTTGAGCATCAACAAAAATAACACTTACGCTGCTAACCTTTTTTGGGGGATAGGTATTAACGAAACGGAAAAGAAGGGATAGCGCCTATGGGTAGACAGAGATTATGGATTTCCATTTTGCACAGTCCTGGTAAATCTCTCTCGCTCCGGCCACATACATAAACCTATGCGAACTTACTTTATATGCTTGTGAAAATTTTTATGTATTTATAAGATCATACTAAATAATACTATACTTACATAACGTTTAAGATACAAAAGGCCAAAAATAATTTACTAAATGTGGACTTGTTTTCGGACAGAGAACTCGGCGGCGACGGTAGCAACAAAGCCAAAGAGAAGAGCGTATCTGCTGAAGAGGAAGGCGCTGACCACCGGCTTCTTTGATCAGAGCAGAACCAAAGATGCTGACAAGGACAAAGGTAGGTTAGCTGATGCACAGTCAAATACAGCATGGTTTTAAACAATAAAATATTACAGCGAACGACAAAAGTACGCAATGACGTCAACGGACTCAGTTGTTTTGTGTAGTTCTTATTTCATTATTAAGAGAAATGTTATGTATTTATAAATAAACAAGCCGAGCCCCGCGGTTACCACCGGCGCCGTGCAATTTGATTTAACCAACGAAATTCCAGCCTAAGCTGAACCCTATTTAATATGATTGATCATATAGATTAGAAGTTAACTTACATTGGACTCGGAATATTTATCCATACAAACTTTGATCACCTACTTTAGACATTTAGGGGATAACATAAATCTCAAGTGCAAATTTTCAAGTCTCTAGGCTCAGTAGATTGCGATGTACGTTGATGTATCATTTCTTCTTTTATACATAGATTACATTCTCCTACTAACGAAAAGCTGTCGTAGAGGCCTACACAATTTCGTAGCATTTTCATTAGCTACTTAAACTTAAGCTAACAATTTTCGTATTAGTAGATCGAACTTAAAATATTTTAAATATATATTCATTTAGTAATAAGCTATTGTTTTAATCGAATAGGTCTAAAATAAATATAATATTAAATCGTCTAAATTGTTTCAATGAGAGCTTATTTCACCATTGAAAAAAAAAGATCTATGTTGCCGAGTCGATATTGATAAATGTCAATGTTAGTAGAAGAGTTTTAAACAATCGTATATTGATCAACCTGACAAACTAAACCAGATAGTATAAGATATGGCATAAGAAATGTTTACCCTAATCTGTTATTTGATCAGGACCTAGATTATATGTTAGATAATATGACAATTGATAAATCACAACATAAGTGGGTTGTCGAACTTAATCTGGGACTAACACTGTTAAATCGTAAAAACCAAATAAGGTTGAACCCTTACGTAACACGCCGTTGACGATTCTAGAGATCAAGTTAACGTGGATGTGAAATTGAACCCGGTCTAACATTCTGTTGTATCTTCGACCAAGAGTGTCATTAATAATACTTTAATATATTGGTATTAACACGTATATTAACAATTTCAAAGAGTCTAGTCAAAATTTGGTCAATACACGATCAACTTAGTGTATCAGGAGGAAAAACACTAAAGAATCATTTTATCTTAGTGGGTTACATCTTAAACTAGTTACGTATTAACAGACGGCTACTGAATGAGCAACCCAACGACCATCGTCTGCCAATACCGCGTGCCCGAGCCCACGCTTTATTGTCACAGACGCTCATATGACACCTGGCCTTCGAAATATTGTAAATACTACATTACAAAGTTTCCTGTCTGGTTAATGACTCTCACCAATACACTTGCCACTTATTATGTTAGACTAAAAGATAATTCTATGTTATACATTTATAGGTTAGGTTCGTTAGGTTGGACATGATAGTTAAATTTAAAGGTAATACCATAAAAAAAATTATCAAGGAAAAAATAGGTTTGTTACGTTTGACATGATATGCCGAATTGTCAATGATTCATTTAGTTCGCTATTTTTGAGTTTATTATATACCTAGTCCGATTATAATCTGACGAAGATAATAGTCGTTGACATATGCATAAATTTATTCTAATTGCTATATATTCATCATCACCCTGCCTACGTTAATTGGAGTAGGCACAGTATGACCGTAGTTAACTGTATAGATTTTGGCTACAGTTTTTACTGCCATCCACCTGCCTAACGCCAACCTTCCTCGGGAATTGTAGTAAACATTTCTTCTTCTAGTACCTCTAGGTAAAAGTTGACGGCTAACTTCTTAAACGTGTCTCTATTCTGTACGAAGCGAAACAATTTTTCAGCTGACTCAATCCCCGTCCTTATGTCTCGCAGCTACTTTTTCCAGCGTCCAGTTACTAATTGCTTCTTTAAAATCGTTCGCTTGATTGTATACAGTAGAGATGGATCGGTAGTATAGCTAGCGAGAATGCAGGGACGGCTTGAGACAAGCCAGGTGGTATGATTCAGTGGTTATAAAATTCTTTATGACTCCCGAACGCCCGCGAGTAAATCACAATGATGTATTCATTAGTGGCTAGCCGCCGCGCTAACTTATCTGTCTTCGGACGCTTTTATTGATCTTTAAACGTAACATTTGGAGATTCACAAGTTGTTATTAACACATTTTTTCCGATACGGTTTACATCTCTTTTATCTCGTTCGACAGTATATTTATAGTCCATATAAAATAATGTCTATATACAAGACCTGTGTACTCGTAAATACAGAAGACTAACTAATATTAAAGATATATTATTAATTGTCTAAGATCCGGCATAATGAATTTACAACCTCATCTGTTATTTGATCAGGATCGGACAATCGGTTGAACTGAAACAAACTCACATTTGCATTTATAAGTTAGAATAACAAACTTTTAAACTAAAATATTTATGTCTTTAACTTCACTTAGGTTATGTTTAGGTTCTTTTTAGTCGGACCAAAGGTGTACACATACCTCCAGATGGAGCCTCCGGGACCCAAAATCGAAGCCACCTTCAGTCGCTAATTGGCGACTTCGTAGCGTAGTCTTTTGTTTCCCGCTTTACGAATACAAAATCTCCGTGTGTGTAATTTAAAAAATGACGGTTTTTACAATGAAATCGTGTAAAAACTATACCTCAAAGATAAGTGTACGAACAACACATTAAACAAGTAATTAATTAATTTTATATTTTGTACACGACTAAATACAAAATTTTAACACCAACAATGCGACGCCATGACATGTAGTGTTGTCAACTACATTACAAAATTATATTATAAATTATATTAATAATACAATAAAATATAAGAGGCATAGATTAAAAAGTATTGTTAAAATGTGTTTTTTAATTTAATTTAATACCGATTAACATTTGTATTTATGTATGCATGTATACGCTGGTAAACATTCGCGGAAAAAAATCGAGCTACACGTTTAAATATTGAATTTGTATGGAATGCGCTATCTGGAGGTATATAACTCTTTGAGCAGCATGACTCAAGAAAACTGTTTTCCAGGTTGATTTTTTTTAGTCAAATAATGACATATAACTAATATGATTCTACAGTTTTGTTTACCTCAATAACAGTTAAAAAATCCCTCTCAGTCAGTCACGACGGAACGTATCAAAGCTTCTAGGCGCCTATTGATTTATCCGCCATATTTCTTGTGAACATAAACAGATCTGACACGAAAATACATAGTGTCCGTCCCAAATTGAGATGGACGGCGTGATGCTTCTGGAAACGTTCGCCGAATACACTCATCAACACGTCGGAAAGACAAAATCAAGCTAATGACCCTTAAAGGGTGATAATCAGAGATAATGGAATTTCGTTTGTCGTAAATCTAGTCAATATAATGTATTTATCACTGCCCATAACTATTCGTTTATCTTCTTCCTACTAATATTAAAAACGTACAGACTTTGTAAGTATTGATAGACATATTCCCAGTAAGTAGACTCGGCACAACCCGTTTCCTTCTTCCACGCCATCCTATCAACCGTCGTCTCACTCGTAGTTACTCCCTTCTTGTTCATGTCATTCTTCTCGCGTTGCATCCGTCTCTTCTTAGGTCTAAACTCTATCAACATATCCCTCCACATTCATATCTTAAACTCTCCTTGTCTGCCATTCTTCCTTTCTCATAACTTCCTCATAACATGCTAACCTTGGGCGTAACTTTTGTATACTAACCCAAACCACACAAAACATATCCAAACCACGGCTGTATTTTACGAAGCCAAAGCATACTGTTCATACTGAAACATTTAGTGACAGGCCGCGTCTATCGATAAGACATTATCGTGCGATGATCCACAAACGCTTGCTCAAACTTATAAAAAAAAGCGTTCAGAAATCCACTTCATCACTCAGCACTGACTAAAGTGAAGAGAATTTCCAATGGAAAATATGAAGAATTTTTCACACGGTGTAGGCGCCGATCGGCTCGAGTACACAAACGTGTATAAATAGAAAGGCGAATCTTTGCAGCGCGCGGGCTCCGTCATCGGCCGTATTGTTACGTTGCTAGTGTAAACAGATTTTCATAGTCCAACATCTTTTATTGGCAATACTACAACTTGTAGCTGAACTCCTAATAATCAAATTGCTATCATTGCTAGCATAAATAATTCTTGAACAATTTCTGTCCTTTTCATCCTTTCCTATCTTCTCATCCTTCTCATCCTTTCCTAATATTTCCCATATTACCAAGGATGAGGAGTAGACGGAGA
This sequence comes from Papilio glaucus, assembly GCA_000931545.1. Classification (NCBI taxonomy): domain Eukaryota; kingdom Metazoa; phylum Arthropoda; class Insecta; order Lepidoptera; family Papilionidae; genus Papilio; species Papilio glaucus. The sequence continues at coordinate 625,593 of JWHW01026795.1, forward strand.
GGGGATGAGTAGGAAAAGGAAATAACCTTTTTCCTGTGTATCCCCTCCTCTATCCATTTAAGGAAAGCATTACATCTGCAACTTAATTTTCTTGTTGCGGATTCCTATGGTGGCTTAACATGAAGCAAACCGCTTGCTCGTTTGCTACCATATCTCCAAGATGACCATACCTATGACCATACTCCAGACAGAGTCTACAGGTCTAAAGTATGTAAGTAAGTATTTCAATGTAAGGTGACTTGAGATCTATACGATCAATCTAGTAAATAGGGTACAACAGGTAAACTGTTGTTTGAAAAAAATAAATTGCACGGCGAGTGAAACCACGGAGCTCAACTTGTGTATAATAGTATTCTATTGTTTCTCGCCGTCTGCAACGCGAGGGTGACTCATGTAAAAGAAAGGCCACAAATATATTGCTCGAGACTAAAGTAGGAACCAGGCGCATCACTATTTGTGTTACTACATTATTTGTTATTGTATTGATGGACGATTAATGTTTTCGAAGCACTCATCAGAAGGACAAAAGTACTCAAAGTTTACAGCCGTGTGTACAGTGCATTTATTTTCTGAGTGGGAACGCGACCATTTAGCGCTGACATCAATTTGCAAAAGCTCTCTAAAGTCAATTTATTAAGAGTTATAATACGGTAAACATGTAGGTCAGTCCACGTTTATAATAATTTAAATGATTGGTCGTTGAGACTCGGATTATTGAATGTGGGCGATCTTTGAAATATACAAAATATACGAATCCATTATACACATATAAAGACGACATCTTGTCTTTGTGTGTCCAAGTGAACTGGTGGTGACTGGAGTAACTAGCGAAGGAATTATAGTTATATCAACCATCGAAAGTCGACGAGATCACGCTAATTAAAAATATGAACACGAATGTTTGCGTCAACAAAAGAATTAAAGTGACCATAGATTGTTACTTATAAGGAAATATAGTTGACCTTAAGCAATACATAAAAACTACGAATGCTGTCTGTATTGACAACTACGAATACAATCCGCCAAGTAGCAGTTAAAGGGACCGTAACGTGGTGTAGTTATTTACTAAACAATAGTCTGAATTTCAATGATGTCATTACTACAATTGGAGTGTTTACTTGGCGTTTAAGTAATAAGCTTTTGTTTTCTTCTTGATGAACTCTAAACCAAGTAGGACCGGAAATATCATTGGCTATAGTGATTGTATAAATTGTGTAGAGCACTTGACGAGAAGTCATTTACAAACTACTAACCCTCGATACTTTTTCGTACTCTTATGAAATTGATGCCTGAATTTAAAAAAAATTAGCTACAAGCTCATTTTGGTATTCTTTATCACAGTCCAGTACAACACAAATGCAACGTATTTTTGTTGTTAGCTTTGAATCGGTGCCAAATCTTGAAACATCACGAAAGTGCCACAATTCGTTCCCTAAATCACCAAACCTTTAATGTAGGTCATGATGTTTGGACACATCGCGCTATGCCGTCTCTTTCTAACGCACAACTCGGCCATCATTTGTCCTTGTCTCGGAATGCTTTCGAGCAAAAGTGTATGGTAATTAAATGAATAATGGGTTTCTTATTACCTGTTAATGTCCACTTTAAAACGTGAATGACGTACAGTTTTACATTTTTATGCACAATAAACTTCAGAATTTTAATCTAACGCTTTTTTATAATAAATTTCTAGAAGCACGCCGTCTGGTAGGGTCGCCACTCCGACTAGTCTATCCGTGGCATCACATTCATACCTATGGAACATTGTTTTGGACAACCCTTTTTAGCTCTGTCGCTTCTGGCATAGCGTCCTTCACTTCACTTACAATGCCGACTCTTCCTCTAATATCTCATTTCTAATAACATCTACAGGAAATACATACACAATGATCCGGGCTTTATAATTATTATGCAAAACTTGTATTGTTAACGGATAATTTCGAGTTTTGATTAGGTTATGATAATAAAACTTCAATAATTATTACTGGTGCAATGTGGTGTGTACAATAACCTCAATGATATGTTTTATTCAGAGTCGCCTGGCAGCGTGTTCGGGGTCCCGCTGGCGCAGTGCGTCGAGATGGAGCGGGCGTTGCGGAGGCAGCAACACGGCGGGTCCCGCGCCTCGCTGGCCTCGCTCGGCGCCCTCGACAAGGGGGACGATGT
>JWHW01026795.1:635954-648470 GCA_000931545.1 Papilio glaucus
GAGTCCGCAATATCCGTTGCACGAATGGTCAGCTCGGCCGGTGAAATACCACAACGTGACAGAAGACAAGCGTGAAGTACTTTATACCCAGGGTTTCAAATTTCAAGTGTCTTTTCATCCTATCCTTCCCTCGTTTCCCTTTTCTATCTATCTCCTCCTTTGTCCGAAATAAATGTGGGCAATGAATCTGCAACTCATTTGCTTGTTCATAGCGATCACTTACATCGGGTGAACTACTTGCGCGTTTGCCACCTTCTTCCAAAAATGAGGTATTTGCGATCGCAATAATTGGTCGTATTCAAGTGAAAATAAGATATTACTTGCTATATATTTGTTTCAATTGCAATAACAGCATGAAAGACTAATTAAAATAAGAGCATGAAAGACTAATTAATTATACTCCTGATGTGTAGAGAGCGGAATACGTCAGACGCGCGCGCGGTGGTGCTGAGACAGCACGACGAGTCAGCGAGCCGCAACCGGTTAGCGCGGCGAGAGGTATCCGTGCGCAGAGAGGACAGGACGGAGGAGAGAACGGAGAACAGAAGAGAAGAGAGGAGGGAGACCACGCTGTACAAGAGGGGGGAGCTCATCTCCAGCGCTCATACACCGCCGGCGTGACGCATGTCCAAGTCTTTTTATACATAAACGTATATTTATGATATTTATTTTTTTATTATTGTAATACAGTATTTTACGTGTATTTTTTATATCGATTCCCTATACTTTAAAGAACTGGTGTTTATTATTGCTGTTTTCCTCTCTAGTAATAATTACCAAGTCAATCTTGGGGGTACATTAATCCATTATTTTTTTCGCACAATCTCACACAAAAGAAGTGATAGTATAAGCACTTCTTTTTCCAAGAAAGATTGGTAATATTAAGTCGAAGGTAATCTGGTAGAGCACTCACAGGAATCACAAGTTCTAAGAGAAGTAACAGAGGCAAGTTTGAGTATTTACCGAGTGTTAAGTGATGGCAGTCAAAAGATACACACAACTAATGCCTTTATACCACTTTTAATATTGGAATTTTGTTAAATTTTGTGTACATTCCGACTTCCGTACTCAGGGTGAATGAAAACCAAATTGTGAAGTCATTGTTGTAATTTTCCTACATTGAAATTTGCCCTAATCTCTATTAACCCCGCGAATTCTATTAAGGGTGAATTTGTCTACTGTTGAACTTAGGCCGCCATAAGGTTTGTCTACCTTGCCGCTCGCATAACACCTGATAAAAACCTGATTTTATACGATCTACAACCAAACAGGTTCGAAGTTTGAATAAATGATGAAAAAGGAAATAATTATTCTTTATTTTTAGTTGTTTTCTCGCTTCGCTCGTTCGTTTTCGCTCGGGGCCATCTATTATTTTAATGCTCTATAATTTCTTGTTCAGCCTGTCACGCATGATGATGCCGCCCAGCTCAGTCACTTTGTCCTGGTACTCCGTCTTTCCCAAAGTAGGCTCTACTTCCTGTGCAGCCTGTCCCGCATGATAATTCTGCCCAGCTCGGTCACGTTTTCCTGGTACTCCATCTTTCCCAGAGGAGGCTCTACTTCCTGTGCAGCCTGTCCCGCATGATAATGCCGCCCAGCTTAGATACGTTGTCCTGGTACTCCGTCTTGCCCAAAGGAGGCTCTACTTCCTGTGCAGCCTGTCTCGCATGATAATGCCGCCCAGCTTAGATACGTTGTCCTGGTACTCCGTCTTTCTCAGAGGAGGCTCTACTTCCTGTGCAGCCTGTCCCGCATGATGATGCCGCCCAGCTTAGATACGTTGTCCTGGTACTCTGTCTTGCCCAGAGGTGGAACAAGAGACGTTGTCTCTGCAAATAGATATCACATTTGACATCAATGTAAGAATTAACGAAATATAGATAGTAAAAATTATGTTGTAAAACTCTGCGACAACTCGGCTAGAGATGATACCCGAGGAGGGTGGGCGTCAGGCGGCCAACCGTATAAACTGTAGCCGAAACCTATACAGTACGGAGTACGTCATACTGTGCCGACCCCATGTAACGTGGGAAAAGGGCAAAGAGATATCAATTACTTTTCTCTAACCGAGACTGTCAGATGTGGCTTGACTACTTATACAGGCAAAGGTTCATCATTTAAGTTGTTTCAACGAAATAAAAAGTGGTCTTTTGTATACACGCGTGAAATGAGGTGTGCGGTACTGACCGCACTTGGCGCGGGGGTCGGCGCCGCCTGCGGACTGCTTGGAGATGGTCCTGGGCGTGGTCATGCGCAGTTTGGGCGCCACGCGGCACGGGTCGCCCGGCAGCCGCATCGGCTGCGCGCACGGGCCCGACCCGCTATCGTCCGCAGCCCGCTGCAGATTGTTGAACTTCGAACCGACACCTGAAACAACGATATTCCTCATAAATCATAAATGGAATTGCATAATATCCAATAAATAGGAGTTATTTTAATGTATGGTAGAAGGCAAACTAGCAAGCAATTTATCTGATATTAAGTGGCCACCAGCGAAAAAAAATACACACAAACGCCCGAAACCCAAAGGTTTTCTTTGTCATTTGCTTGAGCGATAAAGTTAATTATGTCACTTATTTGATCGATAAAGTTAATGTGGACCTCTGCCGATTGAATTTAACAATTTAGGACCTGGCCCAAAAAAAAAAATGGTAGACCAATTTTGTAACAAATTTGAGCATAGATCTACATACCTCCAGATACCGTGTTACATACAAATACAACGTTCAAAAATGAAGCTCGATTTTCGTTTATTTTAGAAATATTATCCGATAATTGATTATTTGTGAAAAGCGAAGTTAGTGCATTTTCCTGCGAGCTATCTTTACTCGATTTCACAGCACAAACCATATTTTAATTACCAACACGGAGTATCTAAACCAGTCCGGGGGAAACCGCAGGCCGTACATATCAGGCCACTTAATTATTACCAAAATTGAATATAATTGGGATTGACACTGATACTGGACTTTAATTATATATATATAAACAGCTCTGCTCACCATTTTCACAATAATCGACATGGTACGTGGTTTTATTCCTGTCGCGATCGATCCTTTGTTTTAATTCGGGTGACGCTTCGCTCTGAAGTATGCTGTACAACATTGGGTACTTTGATTGCAGCTGAAATAAAGCATAGGTCAAAGAAAGGATTCTACAATTTTTGTTTTTAAAATGTCATCTATTTAATGGTATCAAAACCGGCCAGAAGCAATACGACCAAAGAGATTTTACTGCAATTTTACCTTATGAAATACAAGTGAAAACTATCATCAAAATCAGCAAACATAGATTGAAAAATACTTTTTTAGCTAGAAATGATAAGGGTTACTGGCGTATTAAATAACGGGAATGTTCTGCTTTAACATCATAAGAAACGAAAATGTTTTGTGTGCTGTTTTTTAAAATTTAATATTTTCTAATGGCGTTTCAAAATCCAAATCCAATAAAAAGAAATCGATCAACTACTATTTCGGAATATTGTTCGATGCTTTCCTAAATTCAAATTTCCTTTGATGTAAAATTAAGTGATGTAGCAGGGGGTTTGCATAGCTTAAGGTGATGAAAGGGTACGCGTAAGATTTTCTATTACAAAAATATAGTTAAATCGTGCCTTATCTAAAAACGCATTAGGTTGATTATATCGTGACGTGGGTGTCTCCGGGGCGGCGGCGACGCGGGCGGGGTACAACTTGGGATCTAATAACGGTCCCATGATCTGGAATAATATTAAAAAAAAAAAGCATTATCAACACACGCCGTTTATATTGTAACACCATATAAGAAATATTACCGCTATGCTTGTTGCAGATGCCTATGGGTAGGCAACAAGCATAGGATCCCCGTCTCTGTCTAATCCTCTTCCCCTTCCCATCCTTTTCTTACCAGAAAAGGGCGCGAAAGGGAATAGGAACACACTTCACTCATCAGAAGAAACGCAGAATACTTCTACTTCACGCCTGTTTTGTATTTCACCGGTCGGGCTGGCCTGTTTGTGCATCAGATGTTGTTGTTGCGGGCTCCACCACTAATTTTTTCTTCTTCTAATTCTTTCTATTGACAATAAATGTCGAAGTTTTATGAATTTTAAAATGAATATAAAAGCCCTCGGCCCTGATACAGCTTGGCTGCGAACCCGTATCGGAGTACTGCGAGCAACGACAGTTCGGCAGCCGCATCTGCTGCATCAGCTGTAACGGGTATATACCTCACTCCTGCTCCACCCCCCCTCTTTTCCGGGCGGTAGCTGCGGCATGTCGGCGCCAGAGTACTGCGGGCAGCGGCAGTCTGGCGGCCGCGTCTGCTGCATGCACGCCTGGTAGAACGCCATTTCTTCACCAGAAAGCTTCGGTATTCTATACAGAATAAATAAATAGACACACACCTTCACAATGATGAACATTTATGGAAGTAATAAGTTGGTTAGGAGTACAGATTAAAATTTGTAGCGATGATTTTTTTTATGGTGCACGTAGAGGCAATGCTGGTAGACGAATTTATAGCGACGTTTTAAATAAAAATGACATAAAAAGTGGCCATGTAAGATATGAGCAAGGTATGCATGCAGAAGAAAAGGGAGGTTTGAACGGGTGGTGCCAAATACAAATCTATAATATCTGCCTTTCAATTGTAAGAAATAGAGACGATAGGTCAATGCGAAAGAATTATAGCTAGCTAGGGCATTACTTCCTTATTATTATTATTGCTTAAATTTTAAGAAGCCATCGTAACAATAAAAATTAAAAGCATCTAGTCGCGTCACCAGGCGAGCTTCATAAAATATTTTATATTGTTTAATTAAAAACAATAAACGTTAAAAAAGTTTAAATCCTGGGACATATTCACACACGGCCATCTGATCCCAAACTAAGCAGAGCTTGTACTATGGAAACCAGATAACTGATATACTACATATACTATTTTTTTAAATACATACTTAAACAGACACCTAGACTAAGGACAGAGTCTGTTTAACAGACATGTGCATGCACACAAATGTCTGTCGTGGGTGGGAATCGAATACACGACCTGCTACTAGTCTTACCAACCACGCCAACCGGCCCATCATTGCAAAATACATTACACATATGAAATATAGAGATCTGCCTGTCATGATTCGGACTTATTAGTTATATTATTTGTTTCCTGCATTTGTATTGAAGTTAGTACTAACTCGGCAGGACCGCCATGCTTCTCGGCGCCGGGGGCTTTAGGTAGATCAGGCCACAGATAATCCTTCCTGTAGGTTGTTAGGTAATGGTCCATTGTAAGTTTCTGCTTATCTTTTTTTCGATTTTTACATTACGACAATTTAGTTTTGATCTGTTTGTTTACCAAAAATAATCTAAGACATATTCAATGTCATTCCGTTGACACAACACAAATGATGTGACATATTGAAAGCGTAGTGATTTTTGACAGATTTAAATGAACGGCATAAAACCTTTAAACAGCCTATTTTGAGGTGTTAATTTTAAATACAATATTTATCATTGAGTTAATTTAATTTAGTACGGGGAGTGTTCCGAAGAACTGTTTGGAACGATGCCTGCCGCCGAGTTTCGTCATCGGACGACACGACCGACCGCCAGGTATCATCCACACCACCTGGATGGCTGGCATTCCTCCACAGTGCGGTTCTCGTGAAATTTCCTGCCACGCACAGCTGCGTTGTGGAACGGTGTGTCCTCAACGGTATTTCCAAACCAGTACGACTTAGGGTCCTTCAAGAAGCGAGCGCCGGCAACGTATTTGCAGTTACTCTGCCCTATGGCCACTTGCAGCAAAACACCAGAGGACTGACTTTGAATGATAGGGTTAAAAATAGCGTTATAAGGGAAAAGTGTGCCTTAAAAGTGGACGTTGTGACTAGAATTGAGAAAGGTATAGGTTGAGGTCCACAAGATCTATCTGTCCCATGATTAAATTTGTCAGAAATTAGTGGTTTTACTCCAGTTTTGTTTTAGCTAAGTTTTAAAAAAATATTGTAATCACAAATCTTGGTAATACTTAATAAGTATACTTTTCAAGGCATGAACGGTTCTGTCTCATTGTCCACGGCCTGTATGCATCCTGTATTATTTGGTAATATTATTTGGTTCGAATTACTTTTACTTTAACTACAATTTCATCACAAAGAGTATTACAAAGTAAAATAAAGATAAAACAAAGATGGTTGCTCTTCAAAACACTGAAGTTGAGTACTTTAAAGTTGAGTTGCAAACTTCATATTCGTGGATCGCTTTTATATATTAGAGACACAGAGGCACCTAATGGTGGGAAGGGGAAGAGGATTGTAAATAGGGGGGGGCCTAATTACAATCCTTTTCCCCTTCCCACCCTTTTCTCATAAGGATAGGATGATAATGGGAAGAGGATCGGACGGGGAGGGTGTTAACGGGGAAACGGAAACATTCTTTTTCCTCTTTATCCCTCCTCTGTCCTTTAAAGGTAGGCAACGCATCCGCAACACATTTACTTGTTGCGGATGTCTATGGGTAGCGCTCACATAACATCAGGTGATCCGCTTGCTCGTTTGCCACCTTCTACCATAAAAAAGGCACATTCAGGTTTTATAAAATGATGGCATTGGTATGTAAAAACGCAGATTTAGTCATAATGCACAAGTAAAAGATACTTACACAACGTCAAAGTTTGAAAAAAAAATGACATGAAAGATGAATTACTATTTTATTACACAGATCAAAATTTTGACAAAATAAATTTGAAATTAACGTTAAGGTGCGTCCAGATCTGGCGAACGCGCCGCGAATGTGCAATTCGTGAGCTACACATTCGCGGCGCATTCGCCACCTCTGGCCGCACCCAAAGAAAATGTATAAATTTATAGATAATATGTGTAATAGAAGGGTGTTTTCCATCTGCCGTATCTAGGCTCCTCGCGCGGCGGACCGAATGGGTTCTTGTCCAACACAACCCTAGCGAGCAGGCCGTGGCACACGTCGTATGTTGTATCGCCGGTCGTCACGCGCAAGATGCGACGGAGCTCTTCTAAACATGCAAATCATAGGAAGTGATTAACGTTCGTCTAAATATTATAATCGTGGGGATAAAAACCAGTAGAAGAGCCCGTAACAACCTCACAGAAGACAGGCGTGAAGTAGAAGTATGCTCTGCGTTTTGTCCGATGAGTGAGGTGCCGAAGGCCCAATATCCTGATACGGACAGGATGGGATGGGGATGGGTTGGAAAAGGAAACATCCTTTTTCCTGCCCTCCCTCCTCTGTCCATTAAAAATAGTCAATGTATCTGGGAGTCATTTGATTGTTGCAGATGTCTATGGATAGAGGTCACTTAACATCAGGTGACCCGATTGCTTGTTTGCAACCATCTACCATAAAACAAAACAACACAAAGCTTATGACCTTTAAAAGGCCACTCAGTGGCTTTACAAAATAATATAAAGCAATGCAGAAACATTTTTTTAAAGCCATGTTTTGTAAGAAACATATCTTAAATTAAAAAAAATCGATGTTGACTAACATTTATATTTTTCGCGTTTTTGGAGTCTTTTATTTGGTTTTGGCACAACACACAACTTATTGTAAGAATTTTTTATTATGATTTATCGAGTACTTTCAGTAGTATAGTTGAAGAAGACGATAAGAAAGAGACCAATTGATAAGTCCTGGTACAATAACAAGGAATTATAAGCCATACTAACTCTGCAGTGAGTCATCGAACTTCGGTTTCACAGACATCTTAGACGGATGCTCCGCGTACTTCTCCGGCGCCGGGTGCCGGTAGCTGCCGCGCTGGCTGGTGTCTGGTATCTCCACATCATCAGGCAGCCGCAGCGTCTGCAGTGCGCGCGCACGACGTGCCAAGTTTACCGACATGAACGGCAACTCTAGACATTTAAAATTTTGTTATTAACTGACACTCAAATGATGGATGTTATAAGTTTGTATGTCTGTCTATCGGGTTTTTTTACGGAGGGAAATCTGTATTTACACACTTTAGAGCTAAATTAACGAGTGCTCGACATTAATAGTATTCACATAATCAAACATAAGACAATTGACCTCTAAACCCTACAGACCAAATAAACCTAATAGACCTTACTTAAACCTCCTCGGAAGCACATTGCGGTGTTACTTCTCGGGAATTTTCGTTGCAGTATTATCTTTTACTCATTTATGCTCCTTTATCAAAGCCAAGTAATCCAGCCACCATAGTGTTGTTGGCTTCGCCCTTCTTTAGCACGCCGTTATTTATTCAACAGCATGGTTCTAGTATACTGCATATCTGTTTGTCTATGGCATCGCTAACAAACGAATGAATCGATTTTGATACCTTTTTTGGTAAGATGATAGATAGATCAGCCTATTTTCTACTTTTTAATCTGTTTTTGGGGTTTTTAATTTAATTTTACTTTATTTAAGTAATACATTATCTGATACCACTGAACGCCGCGACGAGCAGGTTATTGTATATATACACTGCTATTAAAGGGTAACTAGGGTTTTACCTCTTGAACAATATTTGACCAGATATTCCGTTCTGTTTAGGTCCTGTAATTCGTTTTCGATCGGCACCGGGTCTAAATCTTCGGTCATATGATGTTTCGCTACTTTCGGATACTCCTCTGAAAACTGTATTTAAATAGGAATACATTTTTATTTTATAGATACGTGTAAAGAGAAATTTAACCTATTACATTTTTATGTTTATGTTAAAAATGTTTTATTTATTTATTAGAAACTTCTTTGCACACAAAAGTGGCAGACTCAATGACTACAGGCATTCTCGACGAGGCGATCACGCCTTAAAGAAAAAGTATAAAGATGTGCACAACATGAAAAAAATATCTTATAAAATAAAAGGCGATGGGTGTATGTTCCCTATAGACTCTGAAACAGCTCTGATTCGTCTAGCGGGTGTTCCTGCGAAGTTTTGATCAATCCAATTGGTGCTCCACGGGCGAAGCCGGGGCGTGTCACTAGTATCCCATAAAATAATAATGACACGCCCCGACTCGACTAACCCTCGTAATGGCATCTTTATAATATTCGTGTTTGAGTGGACAGAGCAGGTCGGGGCTCTTGCGCGGCTTGTCTCGTGGCTTGAGCGCGTGGCGGCCCACGCCCACGATGAGGCAGTCGTCATCAACCGCCTTGCGTCGTGGACTCATCCTGAGGAAATATTTATTGTTCATTCACGTTATCGAGCGGTGAAATACGATGACCTCAGAGGCTTTTGTGAGGCTAAAAAGCATCTGCAACTCTTGATTGTTGCAAGTCTATGGATAGAGGTCACTGTACATCACTTGAAACGCATGTTCGTTTTCCACCTTCTTCCATAAAAAAATAATAAATAAATACGCGCTCACGCCCGTAACCCAGAGGTCACAGATTACGGATTTCTGTTTGACGCTGTCCTGGTACACCTCTACATTCATACATCTAATGCATACACGCTGGTCCGTTACGGGTACTCCTTATATTGGATTCCTTTAGTATGTCAATAATCTGATCGATATAAGTTCTCCTGGGATGTTCCCTGACAACACTGCCACTCACTTTTCCAGTATATTCATTTGTCTTTTTCTATCACTTCATTCTCCTTTGAAAAAAATAATAATTTAGAAGATTCTGTTTATTGTTACTGTACATTATACAGAAGACAGAAATGAGACTTTAAATATATAAATTAACCAACTAGCTTGTGTGCGTAGATGTATGAATGTAGAAGAAGCGACGGAGGTGCGCCAGGACCGGGGCAATTGGAAATTCATAATATCTGCCTACCCAACTGGTTTGGGACGTTAGTGCATATTTATAATAAACTGAAAATTCGTTCTTGTCATACAGCGAACCCAATGGAATTCGGCAAGGTGTGCACTGATCACCACATTGGGGTGAAATCGAGAGAGTGGAACAGACTTACGGCTTATCCTTCTTGACGAAATCATTCATGTAGACCGATTTGAAATCTATTTCACCGTCAAACACGGACATGGTGTTAAATTATTTTATACGAATTTATTAGTTTATCAATGTCATACAAAAATATTTGTTTATTACTTTTGACAAAATGAATATGTTCATAGATTATACATGTTTACTATTCAGGTAGTCGTCATTGTAAAAAACAATAAATTTTCACATGTACCTATGTTTTCCAAAGTTTCTGAGAACACGTGTACGGTGAAAGACCAGAAGTTCTTGTCGAAAATATGATGATTTTAATCCCATACATAATGATTTATCAGCCCACCGCTGGACATAGACCTCCCATATGTGATTCTCCACGCACAGCATCCACCGACTTCCCACCGTCATCGCTACATCTAGAGGGAGGGTGTCCCACACTTCTATCCCCATCGGTGGCCTCCCTTACAAGAACAATAAGACAACATGGACTCGTGAATATGGAAGCTGGCGGTTTATCAGTTAACATTGTCTCTGTAATTAATTTAAAAAAAAATGTTCACAGACTAATTTTTAAGGCTGTATCTATATCGTGGTAGAACGCGCGACATCTGTTGCACGAACGGCCAGCTCCACCGGTCAAATACCACGACCTTATAGAAGTTAGAAGTAGAAGTATTTCTGCGTTTCGTTTGATGAGTGAGATGTAGAACGCCTAATCCTAGGCCTTTTCCCTTTATCCTTTTCTAATAAGGAAAGAATGGGAAGGGGAAGAGGATTTGACGGGGGAGGACAATAGGAAAGGGCAATATCTTTCTGTTTATCCCCTCTTCTGTTCATTAAAGGCAACGCATCTGCAGCATTTGTTTGTTGCAGATGCCTACGGGTGGCGGTCGTTTAATATTGGCTGAACCGTTTTTTCCATAAAAAATCTCCTAAAGTAGCTTCAAATATTTAATGCAATTTAAATAATACAAATTTAAATGTTTTTATTACACATTAAATCAACATAACATTTGTTTTCTATGAATATATGACATTTATAACGATAAAGTAATTAGTTAAAAATTATATATGTAATTAAAATTGCTTGAATATAACATGTGGCTACACAAGACATAGCTTTAATTATTAACGAAACATAAATAGCATGTATGCGTAGATGTATGAATGTAGAAGAAGCGAGAGAGGTGTACCAGGATCGCGCCAAATTGAAATCCATGATCTCTGCCTACCCCTTTGGGTTAAGGACGTGAGCCCATATTTATTTATAAATTGATATGTAATTTAATAAAAGTTTAATAAAATTAAAAAAAAAAACAATACGTAATCTATGTCACATCTTGACAATTATCGTCACGCGATTTTTTTAGGTTGAGGATAACGCCATCTAACGTGTTAAAATTCAAATAACAATGGATAGTATCCATGTTGTGGAACTTAGCATGTTTTTTTTAGTTTTAAAAACTATTATTAGTTAAATTTTACTCAAAAGATTTGTGAAAATAATTTAGTTTAAGTTTTTATAACAGCAAGATTTTATATTAATTTATTATAAAGTCTCCTCATCTATCAGTACCTTTATTTATGAGATTGCGTTTGAAAGTCTGAATTCATTTTAATTTCAACCGAAGTTGGATTTAATAGCTTGTCTTTGGCGTATATCTTTCATACATCAGTCACGTCACGTCAAGAAAATAGTTTAGCAGCTCTAATAAACATAAAAATTTAAGGCTTCCTATACACGACTTAGCACGTAAGAAAATTAAGGTGATGACAAACTGTGACGTGACTGAATGTCTATGAACCCTTATTCAAGTAACACATACAGCATGGCGTCTGACATGACATAAGCTCATTTAAATACTTTAAAAGAATACACGTTCATTAAGCTCTGCTTTTATTTCGAAAATATTTTTTTAATATCAACTAAGGAAATAAAAAAAATAGTATCATATTTGTTTCCTTTAAATGCGAAGTCATATATTTTTAATGTAAAAAAATTGAAGAATGTTTGAACGCAATAATATAAGGAACTACCAATCGGATTTGTAAAATTGTTTTTGCATTTGATAGTTCAATTATTAAGGCAGGTTATAGGCTATTTATTATCACACTACGACCCTTATGGCAGGGGAGCCGACGATGTTAAACTTCGAGCGTCATGGTGAACTATTGGATTTTAAAGATGGAAAATAAAAAGAGGTTATGACATTTTTAACTTTCAGCGGTGGGGGAAAGGTTCTACAGTCTTCATTAAATATTTTTGTTACGCTTGTTCAAAGTCTTCAGATAAAATTATAACGATATTCATATACAATTCCGTTTAAAATAAATTACTTCTGACTGTTGTTTTTACTTTGCTTTTTTCTTACTTTTTTATTTTTAAGGAGTGGTTTTTTTTCTACATTATGTCAAAAAAAAATAGTAATGTTTCTTGCAAAAGAAGTATATGGTTTAAAAATACAATATAAAGATATTATGAATATTACTCCGGTATTTAAGAATAAAATGAAAGTTTGATTTTAGTTTTAGTTTCTCAGAATGACCTCAATGTAAAAAAAACTTTGGCAAATATTAAATAACTATATATTAAAAGTCCAGTTGATGAAAGTTCCCTCCA
>JWHW01026795.1:648636-660172 GCA_000931545.1 Papilio glaucus
TGCATGTTGCAAGTTGCCAGCCTTTATACGGGGCAGAGAAGGAATGTAAATAAGGACAAAGGAATGGGATGGTGAAAGATGGCACTAATCTGATAAACCGCAGATGCATAAATACTAATTGTCTACATACTATGGCTGCGTTCCACTAAGCGTTCACGACTCAAATGCTCCTTTAGCCGTTCCACTTGACGACCGCGACCACGATATGACCGTTGTGGTCGCGGCGAATGACGCGTCAGTTTCGCTCGCGCTCTCTTTGTGAGTATTGACAAATTTCGTGCGATTTTTAAAACTTAAAGTAACATAGAGTACTATGTAGAGAATTATTAGGGCGCAAAATACACCAAATATCCTACTATCACCCTATAAGAATTGTTAATTATATTCAAACGTAAATGAAGTTACATTTACAAGTTATAATTTTTATTTAAATAGAGTTAAACAGTAATTATTAAAGTCTATTGTTCATGCTTACAAACTGCAACCTCTTTAAGCTCTTGCTTTATTTTTTTTAACACGCCATTAGTATTAGTTACATCAGCGCTCGAAGTGCTCCATAAGCCATTCTAGTTGATTTTAAAATTTTAATGCTTGACAACAAGTAATAATAATAACCGTGGTCGTGAGCTCGGGTGTCGTGAACGCTTAGTGGAACATAGCCTACATCGATATATGTTTTTGCATCAGATTTAGATTTATTCTAGAAGACAAGATAGATTATAGGTATTTCACAAGAGCTTTAAATGTTAAACACATTAATACACATGGGTGTGTTTTAATATACCAGCTAATAGACTAACAGACGAAGATTATTATGTGCATATATAATTGAGCATACATTTATTTTCTTGATAGAATCATGAATAAAGAATATCATTATTGGCTTATCTCAATAATCAGATGCTTTAAGTCAATTTAAATTGAGGGATGTATTGTATAATATAGTTGACTTATATAACTATAAGTACAACAAACTATGGACCAAAATATCAATTCTATAGAAGTTTTAAAGACAACATAGATAACTTTGTCTTTTTTCTCGGATATCAAAATGGGCTATTGTCTTGTGATGACTATGGTTTGTTATGTCCGTACAACATTGTTTATACTCTGTGAATCACACATACATTGTTTCATGCTAAAACAGTTAATCATCTAATGGAATATGTATGATCATTAATTTAAGAGCTCTTCTGCTCTTGTCAGTGGATAATCTCCAATCCTCCCTACATTGTGCCTTCTTCTTGACATCCTGATGTTACGATGTGTGCCTTCTGTTTTACTTGTTGCATATGTGATAATCTCAACCCTCCTCTTCCCTTCTGTTTTGCTTTCTATAATTGTTTTAAGATTGTTGTGTCATATCAGGTGTCCCCTTTCATCTTCCCTTTACATCTCTGCTTAAAGAATGAAAGCAAGAAACTTTCTTCTTTCCTAGTCTGTTATTTTTCCATCCATCTAGTTTATTTCCATTCTCCTCCAATGCCACATCTATTTAAATAACTATGTGACATATATTGACAAATACTAGGTGTGGATTATGCAAATAATGTTGCTCAATTAAATCTGCATAGCAAGCCATTTCTGGTTCATGGTAATAAAATAATCAATAAGCCCATTACCTTCACCGCTACATATTACATTATATAAGAAGTTTTTTTAATACATAAAAGAAATAATACAATGTTTAAGATAAATTACTACAATGCATAGTGATGTAGTGTAGTGTATCAATGTAGCGATCAATGGTGGAGGCCAATGTCTAGCATTGGAGCAATATTGGCTGAAATGATGATGACTACACAAGTATTACACATAATTCATTTCAAAAGCATTGATGGAGATGTAATTATTTACGAGACATTAAGGTGTGTTATATTATTGCCTATATTAAAATAACCAAATCCAACAATTACCCTTTGTGAATGGTACAGTTCATACACAACAGAAAATCATTTGTCTATGCTCATTTCTGCCAGCACAGTTTTTTGCTAAATTAATAATAATATTAACCTATGCCAAATGAATACTTTACACACAACACATTTAAGTTATGATCAGCAACCATAAAACCTTAAATGAATCTGATCTAAGAATATATTCTTTCTAAGAATATATAAGAATGTAAATAAAACCCATTTGTAGTACATGATCAAAAACTGTGACTTAAATAGAATTCCATGCTACTACTACGAAGGAGTGGCTCATCTTAGGTCATAAGTGTATTAAAAAGTGTTAAGAGAACCTGCAAAACTTATAGGGGTAGCCAAATCAACCTGATTAACATTTTGTTTAGGCTATAGTCAAGTCTTGACCAAAACTGTGGTGTTTAGCAAAATTTTTATATTTGTATAACCTGGCCAAACACAACATTTTCTTGTACAAATATTAGTTAATCAAAAAAGTAATGAAGATATAGAAGACAATACATACTTGACACTATTGTTGAATCATCATTTTGCGCATAAATTTCACTTTAAATATGATTGATTTAAAACTTAGATAAAAGTAGCAATACATTTTAATGCACCATATTCAAACGTAAAAACAATAATATAGTAACCTACAACTGAATTTACACATTTCCAGGTTCATAACAATACAAATAAATAAGATAACGAGGCAGTCAACTGGGAATTACTGATAAGTATTTAAATACCTAAGTATTTGACAGATTCGCGGATATATAAAAAACTGCCTGTAATGCACTTCTGTAGCACATTCCACAATTTATATAAACATAATAATAATGTACGCGTATTAGGGTCATTACTAATCTTACAACGAACATTAAAATAATTGAACAAAAGAAATACCTCCGGATCCGTTTCCTTATGGCAAATACTATAACAGCAACCCATGACGGCGGTCTTTAGTGAACCGAAGCATGAATGCATTAAAGTTTCCTCGCCGTCGGACTGCATAAATGTTTTTAAACTTCTTGCTGGTATAAATAGAAAAGTCGGGTAATAGCACAATGAACAATTTTCACGTTCTGTTCTGTGCACTACTTCACGGCTGTTCGGCTATTTGCTTTTTTTTTTGCTTCCTTCCTTCAGTTCAGTAATGACATGTATATCATATCAAATATACTGTATACATCTGTTGTACCTATCAAAGAGTATTTTATGAACGAAACATTCAGTTTGGAAGTTCCTTTGACATTTTTACAATTAATTACAGATTAAATTCTTTTATGTTTTACCATAGTTCAAGCATTAAACAACAATATAGTTATAAAACTATTATGAATATACGAATATACTATAAAACTATTTGGAATAATCCAACGAGATAGATTTGTGTAAAACGGAAGACTCCTAAGTATGAAAACGATTTATTTGGAATTTACTGGGAATATTTAGGGATGTTCTCTATAGACTCCGAAACGGCTCGACCGATATCGATAAAATTTTCTTGAAACGTTCAGATTGGCTTAGCCGATGTTCCTGTAAAGTTTGGTTACGATCAACATTAAAGCCGGGTCGCTAGTATTTTATATTCTGTTAATCTCTAATTCTTATTGACTGTTTTACTTACTCTTTGCTTGCCAAAAGTCAATATACGTCAACCAACGTCAACCAACGCATACAAATAATTATATATAAATTTAAGTTATAAAACGCAGATTTTTGTGTTGTTTACATTTAGTAAGTGATAAAATGATAAGGTACCGAGGAAAAAAGAAAGTTTTGGATAAAGTCAAGGAACTAGACGCTTTTCCTAAAATTCCCGAAGAATATGTAGACAGCACGTCGGTTAGCGTAACTTTCTCTGTTATCACTTTTTTTATTGTCTCTTGGTTAGTTTATAGCGAAGTAACGTATTACCTAGACAGTAATTTAGTATTTAAATTTATGCCAGACATAGACATGGACGAAAAGTTACACATAAATATAGACATTACAGTTGCAATGCCATGCTCTAATTTAGGGGCGGATATTTTGGACTCCACGTCACAAAGTGTTTTCGGCTTTGGTGAATTACAGGAAGAAGATACGTGGTTTGATTTAACACAAGAACAGCAGGATGCCTTCGACGCTGTCAAATATTTAAATTCATACTTACGCGAGGAATATCATTCAATTTGGCAATTACTCTGGAAGAAAGGCCACGGCTCTGTTAGAGCTACAATTCCACCGAGAAAAACACGACCGAACCGACGGCCTGACGCCTGTAGACTTCATGGAATTTTAGCTTTAAATAAAGTTGCTGGAAACTTCCATATAACAGCTGGAAAGAGTTTACATTTGCCACGAGGACATATTCATTTAAACATGTTATTTGACGATACACCACAGAATTTCAGCCACAGAATACACAGACTAAGCTTTGGTAGTCCAGCCAATGGTATAATATATCCATTGGAGGGTGATGAAAAAATTACAAGCGATGAAAATATGCTGTATCAGTATTTTATAGAAGTAGTTCCCACAGACATAGATATCACATTTGATTCTATAAAAACCTTTCAATATTCTGTTAAAGAACTAGGAAGACCTGTGAGCCATAGTAAAGGATCCCATGGTGTTCCAGGTATATTCTTCAAGTATGATATGGCTGCATTGAAAATCAAAGTGTACCAAGAGAGAGAGAATCCCTTGAAATTCATTCTTCGCCTTTATTCTGTTATTGGTGGTATTTATGTATTAGGTTGTTTCATCAATACAATTGTTGCAACAATAAGGACAGCTTTTGATACAAAACCAAATGTAGTGTCAAGAAATGAAAATTTTGAAAAGAAAAAATATAAAAATCCATTACTACTGTCAGCAGATCTAGATGTTCCTGTTGATTTAATAAAACAATGACAATTGTAAATACTTAGTCTTAAGTTGTACCGTGTGTTGTAAAACTATTGATAAACTAAGGAATATGGATATTTTACTGAAATATGACTGACAATACCTTGACTTTTTTTTTAATGCATTTTGAGAGTTGAGTCTTTTTTCTTTCTTTATCTTTATATAATATCCCTCCGTTCTATGTGCTTGTTGGCATAGATCTCCTCCAGCTCTTTTCAATGAGCTCAGTTTAGAGCAGCTCTCCTCTAGTAGGGTTTAGCAGCAAGCCTCAGGTTGTCTTTTCATCTTAGGTGTTGACACAGTTTATTCCGTTTGCCATCTCTAGGGTACCAGTTCGTAATTTTTATCTAATACCTTGACTTACTTGAAATTAAATGCCCTGAAATGAACCCTCACAATCTTGACTAAATCAGTGTAGATATAAGCTTATGCCTGCTTATGACTTATTAGTCTAGTATAAAATATGCCTTTTCTCATCACCATGAATAATATTTTACATTACATTTATTCACGACCCTGAGAAACAGGGAACTTTAGAATGAGGCAACATGTGGAGAATTATCAATTCAAAGTTTTACTTTATAACTATATGGTTATTATATCCTATTTGGTATGATTACTTTGATATTCCTTCTGTGTATTTACAAATACAGTAATAAATGCTGATGCTTGCATATATGCACCACTGTCTCAATAATATTAATCAGATTAAATGAACTGCCAGAACGCATTGGTCATAGTCAACATTTACTATCAGTTAACAGTGGTAGAGCCAACAACATCTTTGATGATGAGTTTACATTTCACTATTTACTACTATATAGCTAAATACATGTTTATTATATTAAACATAGTAAATGTCGTACCTGACTTTTTACTTAGGTCTTTGGATATTACATTGGCCACTGAAAGAATTGTTAAATTAGACAAATTGATTTACCTTAGATTACATTCAGATTTAAGGAGAGGTTTTGTCAGATCATATTTCATGTTATAATATTATAAATGATGAAACATTGTTTTAACAACTGAAAATAATATTCCAAACAAACAAATTTCAGTACCCATTAGGTGATAAAAAAAGATGTATTTTAAAAAAATGTTTCAATATTTTAATAGTTGAAGTATTTAGTAAAAAAAAGTGGATATTGTTATAAATAAGTAATGTATGCAGAAGTAAGTAATTCTATACAGAAGCTGTTTGTCATGTGTTTTTTTTTATATTTGTTCTTTGATAGATGTAATGATGGTACAAAGTGATATGGAAATACCATCCTGAAACTAGATGATTTTACTTCTTAAGTTTATTTACTGTGCTAAAACCAAGGTCCTTGAATTTGTATATTTAGAATATTATTTTATACATCGTATATCTTGTGTTTTTAATAAATTTTTAATTTCATTACATCACACAAAAATAGAAAACAATTTTTGTTATTATTATTGAAAAAATAGGGTTTTTTACCTTTTTTGGTTGAGAAAATCAACCAAAATGTCGTGTTTAAGTGTTTTTTGATAATATGTAGTAATTTTAATAAGTTTTTGAATCAAAACCCCCACCCCCCTTATCCCAATTATATTAATTTGAAAGCTAGTTTTGACCCATTATATTATATTTCTTTTTATCACTACTTATGTGCGTTTTATTCGTATATTATTAATGTTGAAATATATTTGTTTTTTTTTTACGAAATATTGATCTAAATGTGATATCTGACTGATTGTACAATCTAAAATCGAATATAGATATGTATTGTAATTTAAGAGAAAATGGTACTAAATGAATTGTACATAAAATGATTTTGTTAAAATTAAAATATGATTGCAATATAAATGTGTGTACTTTTTGAACATTATTCATAGGAATTATCCATTAAGTATCGATAGACAAGCGGTTCAGATGTCTTTGTAGACACGGAATCGAGTTGCTTCTTCGGGCAACATCGATTGTCTTGATTCACCTGCAGATTATTATACCTTCAATAAAACTATTTTACATCGCCTGAAATACAATCAAATTCCCAGAACTTAATGATACAGACAATACTAAATGTGGCGGCTATTTAATGTTGTGTGTATAGCTATATATAGTTCTTAGTGTGAGTTTCTGTACGTTAAAAACGAGTGAACAACGTCGACAGAAATGAAAAGTTTTATAAAAATAATAATATAATCATTATATAACGCTTTTTAAATCCTCATGTGATTTTCATTACGGACCTAAAGCTGATCATAAAAACAAGATATAAAGAGCACCCATAACCGACAAGCGGAAGCGGACGAGAAGAAGCGAGAGAGGTGTGCCAGGATCGCGCCAAATGGAAATCCATGATCTCTGGCTACCTCTCTGGGTTACAGGCGTGAGCGCACATTTGTTTATTTATCATAAATACATTTATCTTATCGTAGTCACGTCTTTACTATTCATTCATAAAAGAGAATCAATGCTCTGCTAAAATACTTGTCTTCAGAAAGGCCGTGTTGAATTCCTTAACTCTCTTTACTCTGCCTTTACGTTATTCTTACTGCTATGGATGGGTAGCGGCGGTTACTTAAAACAGGTAGATCTCGCAACAACATCTGTTGCACGAATGGGTCATTTCGACCGGTGAAATACCACGACCTCACAGAAAACACGCGTGAAGTAGGAGTTTTTTCATTCTTCTGATGAGTGATGTGCCGGAGGCCCAGTGTTAGTCCTCTTCCCTTAGCCATTGTTTCTTACAAAGGATAGGATGAGAAGGGGAAGAGGACTGGACGGGGGAGGGGATGAATAGAAGGAAATATACTTTGTTCTATCTATCCCCTCTGGCCATTAAAGGTAGGCAACACATTTCCTTGTTGCGGATGCAGATGCCTATGATCACTTAACATCAGGTGAACCGTATGCTCGTTTGCCACCTTCTTCCATAAAAAAGTACCGCTTGCTTATTAATAAAATAGATTTTATTAAATAACAATAGGTTCATAAAATGCCACATTTGGCATCATCAGAAAAATTATTATTAATGTTGGACCAGGAAAGCCACTAATTAGTTTTCATAGATATTGGTAGTAATTGATTTATAGAAAAATACAAAAGGATTGTTCAAGACTTGTTTTTGTTCATGATTTTAAAGCAATATTGCTACCCAAGAGTGAGTCTACTTTTACATTTACCTTATTAAATAAAATACGTCTTACCACCTTTTAGTATCGTCGCGATATTACCTTAATACTAATAAAAACTATGTGTTAATTGTTTAACATAAACTGTAAGCCAGTTTAGACAACTTTGTGAAAGTAATTAAGAGTTTTAATATGTATGTCAGTTATCAAAATAAATAAAATCGGCACAGGTGTTTTGTTTTAAACTTTGCACGCAATGAAGAGCGTTAAGGGGGACAATACACCATTGGTGAGCGGGCCTCCGCCGCTTTCTCTTTCACACCTATACCTCCGCATATGTTCTGTCGCGCGCGCACGCTCCGTTTCTCGGAGTGTGTCGTTTTGTTCTCATCGCGGCCAACCCGATTCCATTCGCGCGGCGGCGTCGCCTTTTGACGGATGTCATGTTGTGCCCGCCGACTTTCCGACATCCGAAAAGTTAGGGAAACTTTTATTAGTGGCGGCCCTTAAGACAAAAAACTTTTGTCCATCAAAAAAATGATATTGGTGCGGTGTAAAGTGATTTATTAGTGTGTTAGTGTAGTGCGTATTTTTTGCGATAGGTATTCACCGTTTCAATTGAACGTTACTGTTTCGTTCAGCAAAAGCGCGTAACGCTCGACGCACGAGAGGGCCGTGTATAGTTTGTTCCTTGGGCTGCGTCCATCGGTGAAAGTAAGACCTTTGTTGAGTTCAAAAGGACACAAGCAGCTTGCAACTAGCTCGAAACGACTAGTTTCGCGTACAGTTGTGCGAAGAGGTGAGTGGTATTTTAACTTAAACTTTATCTAACTCGTTTACTCTAGACATGCCTACATTCACAGATGTATGTTTATGCTTGGAATAACATTCTAAATTATGTTTTATTTCAGTTAATTTAACGTTTCCATATACACTCTGTTGTGATTCCTGACACCACGACGATAGTTCAATTTCGACTTTCTCTTTATCGATTTTAATGGTGCATCAATGTTACCAAAATCGATTTTTCATTAACGAACATTCATTTTATCAGCTGAATATCGACGGTG
This sequence comes from Papilio glaucus, assembly GCA_000931545.1. Taxonomy (NCBI): domain Eukaryota; kingdom Metazoa; phylum Arthropoda; class Insecta; order Lepidoptera; family Papilionidae; genus Papilio; species Papilio glaucus. The sequence continues at coordinate 657,620 of JWHW01026795.1, forward strand.
TCATTCATGTTGTGGTCGGACGACTGTGGGTCACTGCCCCATACCCTACCTGTTGGCTCGTTCCCTGTTGAGCCGGTTCTCCCACAACGGACCAACTGAAAAAATATGTCAGGTTTTCGAATTGATATTGGCTAACGTATTTGTTTATGGTTGACTAACTTTTTTCTTTTCAATAAAAATGCATCGGCATCAGCCGTGTACGGTTCTTGTATGTAAATTCGTGTTCTGTTATCCAACGAAGTGTACCGTTACTTTTTTCTTGTTAAACGAGATGTTATCTTCCATTGTATGCATTTCTATTTACCACCAGCCGGGTATACAATAATGAAATGATAATATCTCAACGAACAAACTTATTAAGTTAATGTACTGATAAACCATAGCGTAACGGAACTTTTTTAGGTCGCGAAAGACGAATACTTTATTGGAGTTGAAAAAGTCATCATCGCCAAAGTTATTGTGCTTAGCGTCTTAATTGCAACTCATTTTCAATTAATTATTTAATATTTTCTAAACGTATATATCTAAGGTTAGTCTAAGTTATAGCATTAACTTAATTAAAGTTATTCCTCACGACCGTGTAAAATCACTAATGATGGCTGAGTCTATTTAAGATATTTTTTGTATCATTAAGCGTAAAGAAAAGCAGGGCCGATGTTGTGATGTTTTTTAGGATTTTGAAAAAGAATAATGGGCAACACTGCATTTGTGAGACTTAGACAGTTTATAGTACGGCACGGTACGTTATGTCTACAGACAAGTTGTCATAAACTCATTGGTCCTGGCTGGCTGGCATCTGAATGAACAAGACGTATTTTTAGGTGCCCGATTTGAACATTTGTGTGACATTGAACATTAGAAAATGACATTTTCAGCAAACTATACTCAACTATGCAGAATAAATGCAAGAGATACTTCTCTTTAATCGTAACTGTTCTTGTATCATTATTGCATTTTAGTGCAGCATTAAAAAAGCATAATGACCAAAATTGACCACAAATTAGTTCCGAATACACAAGTAGTGCGAAGATTTGCAATAAAAAGTTTTAAAGTTGTCGAAACTGTGCTAGCATAAGTTCATATGGTGTTTGTTAATCAAAGGGGACTAAATTTCTTGTTTGATCTGTCTGAAGGCATGTGGACCTTTAGTAGACGACGTGAATGTTTTGTATTTTATGGGATCTTTTTGTTTGGTATGTCAGATAAAAAATATAATGTATGTCTTTTATGAAAATAACTGAATATTGTAGAATAAACCGTCTTGGAATGTCGTAAAAATAAGGATTATACGAAATAACAGGAAACAGCCATATTCCGCATTCACGCAAAATGCCAAGTGTTGATTTTGGTTAAAACTTCTTTGTGGTCTTGTGGCGCCGTAAAATTTGAGGGCCCGTGGATTATTTTATCGTTATCCTATTATCGTTTTTTTTTAAATATCACGACTTTTTAAATGTACTCGTCTACTGTACAGACTTTAAATTAAAATAGAATCTTATAACTAGAAAGTTTATGCTTAACTAGCTGGAGTTACTTTTGTATCGTTTAAGCACACCCCTTACTTCCACATCCATACTGTAACTACTCGTGATTACTTGCCATTAACGAGAATTAATAATATAACAGAACAAAGTAGTTAATAAGTCAGTTGATTATGTAAACACATGACACATATCATTGGTACTTTTACCTAAGGTTTCGCAATATCTTAACACCAATGGAGACTTTCGAGTATGTTTTTAATACGTCCTTATAATTTTTTGTAAACATACACAATTTTATTTTACATATTTAATACTTTTGAAGTTATACTTCTTTTGGCGCGTTTGAGAAAAAAGAGAGAAAACGCTGCGCGAGACCTAAAAGTGACACCAACTTCATGAAGTGTTACCATGACAACTAATAACAACTTTATGACATATACCTATAATTCCAAGTTATTTATTCAAACTAATTGCATTTAATGTCTTTTTTAGTTATTATATAGTGTAAAATATAATAAATTATTACGTATGTACATATACACATGTTACGTACGTACACGTTATTTAAATTGATTTAATAAAAAAAACAAATAGCAATAGCAAAGTTTTCTGTAAGACTATTACATTATTTGCGCGAGTAGCTAGCAACACTCAACGTTGTAAACTTAACCAACATGCTCACAATAGATTTAGGTTCTACGCGTACCGGCGTAATTCTAAGCATTTTTTTTAATATCCTTTAACCACTTCTAAACCTACCCCAACTCTTAAATAAGGAATATATTGGCGGTGGCAAAATGTTCGTGAACGTTGAAATTTCAATAGTTAGTACCTATTTGCGCTTAAAATCTGCATCCCCTTCGACCTCGAAGATCGACTTGAACGGCTCACACAGTTCAATTTTTCTACAAACCGTGTCACGTAATCTAAAGAAGTTCTATTTATTTTAATTGTAAGTAAAGACTTACCCAATTTCATCCCATTAAGATTATACGCATGCTAAGACCTAACATTTATTCAATGTATTTATTTATTACACCCATGAACCGATATAATTTTAAAAATGGCG
>JWHW01026795.1:660616-672322 GCA_000931545.1 Papilio glaucus
CAAAGGGTAGTCAGTCGAGTTTTTTTTTTTTGGAAGTGAAAACTTGTGTAGCTTCGTTAGACGATATTTATTTAGGGAAAAATCTTATAGGTTCTCGTGAACAACATGGCCAACATGCGACATATAAATATTTATTTGAATTTGGAACAGTTTTGACGAACTTTTTTTTTTTCAATTATTTTTCTTCTATTCAATTATGAATTTTATTGTTAAGATGCAAGGGATTATTTTTGTTAATTTTTTTTTAAACTATTGTCGAGCTTTCCCACGTTTTTTGAGTTTTCACTGTTGTCCTGTGTTTTTTAAATGAAGTATTACTTGTGTATAAGTGTTCGTGGTAATTTGACCTAGATAGCAATAGAACAATGTCTTAAACATTATATCGATACTACATCTGTCAATACAAATAAACATAGATATTTATAAACAACGTACGGTAAACATATACAATACAGATAGTAAAATGTACCAAGATAATGTAAACTATGATCAGTTGTTCCGTCTAAGGCAGGGTTGGCCAACCTTTTTCTATCAACGTGCCATTTTTTTAATAAAGTAATTAATAAGGCTATAAGCCATCAAATAATTATCATTTCGTGATTATTGGGCAAATAATAATACTATTAACTTGATGTTTCTGATACAACCATTTTTAATGAAACGTTTCATAAACAAAAATGTTTATATTATCATATCAACTTACAAGCTAGAATCAATCATATTCATTTAATTGAAATCGGTGAAGTGGTAGGTATAGACGATAAGCCAGAGACAGCGATGCACCGTTTTTAATGTCTTGTTTTGAGCTTTGATATTAAACGGAAATTAGGGTTCTCACGATCTTTAATTCAAGGAAACACAAAGAAACGTTTCACGATCCAGGTATAATATCGAATGCTATATTAACCCTGATTTTATTAAAAATAAAATAGAAATCATACCCAGACCGATTGTTAGTTAGTTATTGCAAACTATATTATTTAATCCTCGTTATATTACTTGCTCTAAAAGTTTCCTTAATCCATAAATGTGTTTTACTCATTGGGCTCTCGTATAATAAACAAACGTCGATTTTGATTTACGACAATAATAGAGCGGGCGATCTCGACCGGAGCGGGGGAAATTAAATGTAACAGTTTATATTTAAAAATACCACAGCACAGCGTTAGTGACCCAACAAGTGATTGTGAAGCAACTCACAGTAGCTTAAGTTCCTGCTGTTACTCTTTGTAGTTTCCACAATATTTATATGTCCATCCATATTTATATGTCCATCATCGATATATATAAAAGGCAATGTATGTATGTATGTTCCTCATAGACTCCGAAACGGCTGGTGGTGGTGGTGATTTTTTTTTGATAACGTTCAGATTGGCATGGAAGGTGATAAAATATACTGTTCTCGAGAGAAAGGAAAATACATTAAAATATAAAACGTTCATTTACATTATCGGTTGCCATGGCAATGTTATTAAGTAACAATAACGAGTTTTTGACACATGTTATCTATAATTCAAAGATATACGCGGAATCATTTTAGAAAAATGTTTAGTGTGGTAAATGAGAAACGAATGCGTGCAAAGCCGCGGGCCATAGGTAGTAAATACATAAATATCACATTCACTTCGACGGTGTATACAAAGATGTAGCTATAGAGAGCTGTCAGGTTAGTTTGTTAAGAGATTACCACATAACACTGTTTGCATTCCTCTGTCGTGACGTACCGTACGCAACGCGCAGTAAAGTGTCCATTGTTCTCAGTGAACTGTAGACGTGTGTAGTCTACATGTTGTGACAATTTGCCACAGACCATATGCTACATAGACATACGTCCACTCCATATGTTGATCGAATGCAAAACTTGTTCCATATATACGAGCAGTTGCCCGCGGCTTCGCACGCACTCCTTGTATATATTGTGAACCATCCTCGAATCCCCTTGAACTCACACAAAAAATTTCACCAAAATCGGTCCAGCCGTCTAGGAGGAGTGACATACACACGCACACAAGAAATATATATTATATAAGGATAAATAAGGATAGAAGCAAAGAAGTTATGTATACCTCCAGGTACACCATTGGTGACACCGTAAATCCAGCTCTGTCTTTTGTTTCCCGCCTCACAACACTATCTCCGTGTTGAAAATGACGGTTTGTGATATGAAGTCATGTAAAAACTATACTTCATAGAAAGATAACTGTACGAACATCACATTTCACGTTCGCGGCAATATCGAGCTCCGCTTTTGAATGTTGAATTTGTATGGGAAGTTGTATCTGGAGGTATATAAATATATGGATAGAAGTTTAAAACAAAGGTTTTAAAATTCTATCAGAGTTAGAACTGTGATCAAATTTAACAGTGGATTATACCGGTTCAGCACACGCAGCGTTAAAACTTTTATATAATATAATAATAAATCAGCCTTTTTTTAGTATGTTTGTCCACTGCAGGGACAAAGGCCTCCTCTTCGAAAGAGATCCTTAATCCACCTCGCTGGCCCAGTGCGGGTTGGTGGAGGTCATATGTTTTCGAATTTGGTGGTTCAAGAAATACCGACCTTTTCCTTCGCCGTTTTTGGGGCAGTGGTGATGAAATAAATTACACGAAGTAAAGCGCCTATCTGGGTTCGAACCCGCGATCTACAGTAAGTCGGGACCTATACCACTGGGCCACCACTACTCCTTTACATTACAAAGTCAAAATTCTATTGATTTAACACGATCGATCTTACTAAGGATTGGGGTAGGCTTCTTACGAACAATTGACAATCTTTTGCTGATGATAATGACAGCCTGATTAAAATGAAACGAACCTATGTACAAAATATTTTAAAATTGTTCGTATTAAGACCCCGCTTGGTTGTGCAACGCTGCGCGTGCACAGAACAATACCTTCCTCTGCTTCGATCACAATGGCCTTTTGTGTGGCCTGCATGTCGCATCTGTCCTGTACACGGGGGCACTCGATTGCTATGGGAAATGAGACACTTATGCAACACGTGCATACTTAAAAATCTATTGTGTTTATTATTAGTTAATTTTTACGAAAGCCCGTAATTTAGCTGTTGTAATACCTAGTGTCTGGACATAGCGTTGATGCTAACATTCAATAATGCATACATAATCATTGAAAGACCATCACTCTTTAGTTTTCACGTAGTAATTCATATATATGGTTTTAGATATTTTTTTGCAACCAAGAAGGGCAAAAATAAAATTGTCATTAATAAAGTAAGTCAAAAATAAAGTAATTGTCAATACGGCAAGAGTTTAAAAAGCACTAAAGGCTGCGTGATATTTGAAAAGGCTCGAATAAGCACGGGACTGCCTTAGAATATTCTTGCTCGTCGTATCTCTCGTACTTTTAAATTGACTACGTGACGAAAACATGAAGCCCGCCTCTCCCTGTAACGAAGTGTTGTATTTTGACCTCCGCCCCCCGACTGAACAGGTCACACTGTATGGGTGCGATCCCTTACGAGAGGTTATTTGTTATCAAAGAATGATTCTTAGACAGATAATTGAAATTTTAAACGGGGACGGTACTACGCTATGCTATCGACTTTGACATTGTATATTGATTTAACATTATCCATAGGAAATGCTTTGCTATACAGAAATTACCTTACCTAGGCCTTTGTTGTCTCAAGGTCATTTATTTGCCACTGAGCGGAAATCTGTCGCTAATTGATGTCGTGGTTGTCAAGCCGTTGCTTTTTGTCTAACACTTAGTTTGTTTTTAATTAAAATAAAAGCTAGTTTTGTCACCCCTAACGGAAAGGGGATTTATTCGTGTTGTATTATATTCTTGATATAGCATTATGTTGCTGCAGTTGGATATAAGCGATCTTCAAGATTTACGGAACCCGAAAAAGCGACGACTGTAGTAGGTCATTAGGGACTGATGCGACATTATTCATGCCAATCCAGTTTTAAGTGTGTTGCTTCCTTTATGAACCTTGCTTTGCATACAAGTAATCTGCTGAAGCAAATTATTATTTTCCTATTTGCTTCCTTCTTTTGCCAATTTAAAAGTGTATAATAATATTCACGCGCCCATAACTCCTTTTATTGCGGTGGAAACTCACGAGAGGTGACCACATTATATCGTCAAAATCTCACTACTAAAAATGACACCTATTAGAGTCATACGCATTACGCGAATAGCCGCAACGCGTTCAGCCGTCGGTCAGCTGTTGTCAAAAATATGTATGAATAAAATCGCCTTTTGTAGTCACTACGGCGGCGGCGGATACGACAGCCGTCCTTATGCCACGGTTGCTCGCAGCTGCGGCTGAACTGCGGTTCGCCGCGTAGTACATACGCATCTGCATAACAATCCGACTTTGTTCTAAATGACATCATATGAATATCATACGTTTCTTAGGCACGTCCTACCCTTAACGGGACAAGAGGTGTTTCTATTTTGGTCGGTTGTCGAGTAAAATCGCACGACCGATGTCATTCCATACCGCACGCGAAGGAATGCGGTGGAGCGCGCGTGCGATTTTCGTTCTTATTACCAAGACAGCCATGCGTGCCTTGTGTTTATGTTGCTAATCGATTTGTTGAAACGAGTGATCGTACAGTGTGCATCTACATTGTTACATCGCTATTCTTGAAATTAACAAGTAAGCCGTGTCATATTTTGCGAGACATGACAACCACGTTTACAAAACATCATTAGCCATAAGACATTTATTGCTAGATTTAGGTATCCAGGATTGTCACGAAGATCGGTCTCTTGCCGTTCCTCTACAATGGACTCCTGCCCTTGAACAGATCGTCGGTCCATCATGTCTTGTCTACCCACACTCCGAGTCCCTATCATATGGCCATGGCAAACTTTATATGGATACCTGCCCATTGTCAGTTTTATTAAATTACTTTTTCAAACACAGCATACTCCAAAGGTGTAAAACTATCTTGGACCTATCAACATTATTTGCGTTTTTACCGTTTCGGTTATAGAGAAATACAATGGTAAAAAATTGCATCATTTACTTCGTTAATCAGCGTCACTGGTGATTCTGCATGATCCACATTTCTTTTCATCATAAAAAATATTGCAAAACGCACGGACGAGCGTGCACTTTCAGCTAAAGAATTCGTCTCTGGCACGGCACGGCTAGGGCTGTCACAAATTTATTTAAACTACCAATGATTGTTTTATTTCAATTTTATAAATGCACATGTTTGAGTGTTCATATCTTTGAAATAAAGTACATGCCTCTTAAAGGCAACTTTACAAAATCATTTGCTTAGTTCTAGGTACAAGTGTTCCGTTGTTATTATCATTAATTAACTCATTATTGATTCTTTATTAAACTTGGAATGATTCAGAGAGGAATTCTACAAGGCGCTAATTTTGTCCCTTTATTAACCATCATTGCAATAGTTGACAGAATCATACTGAAATTCTTTTCTTAAATTATTACATTTAATTTAATTACTTATAATATTACTTTAATTCATAATTAGTTTTTTGACAGTTATTGCGAAATTAATTAAGCTATAATTACAATTTTATATCGTTTCACAATAAAGTCAAGATAATAAAAATAAACAAGGTATTAAAAGTTTTCAGTACTCTGTTTTCATCTGCATTTCTATGTATACTTTTTTTATAATAACGTAATAATCCATACTGGATTCAAACGATATTTCAACTGTACATATGCATGTATATACCATGTCCAATATCATTTCGCCGTGATCCGGGCGCTGCGGAGATAACGAGAAAACGGATTTAAATCCGATTTGAGGACGTGCCATTTTTCCGATTGATTTCGTCCGACATATTTCGAAAAAGAAAATGTAACACTGATTTTCCGTGTGCGGAAAGTTTATTGAAAAACTATCACGACTGTAACATAGGAATGGAGTAAATGAAAGACATCTTAGGTCCTCGTAATCCGTTTTCCATCGAGCTTATTTGAGTCAGTGGAAAAATAAAATATATTACCCAAACAGGAAGCTACACACCTAAGAGTCAGAAAAACAACTACGCATAAACATTGTATGGTAAAGGGAAGAGGCTCAGCTGATGCAGCTCCCAGCACACTGGAAGCCGCGCTAATTTTCAGTATCCCAAGTTCGAGAAAATTTGTCCAGCTGGCTAGTTAGTAGCAACTGGCTAGTTAGCAGTTACTGGTCCATCAATTACTTCCTGGTTAAGTAAATAATACTACATTTTCATCTGGCTATCGTTTTTTATGGAAGAAGGTGGCAAAGCAACGGTTCACCCGATATGAAGTGCCCGTTACCCATAGACAGCAACAAGCAAATGAGTTGCAGATGCGTTGCCTACCTTTATTGGAAAGAGCAGAATATAAACAGATAATAGGATATTTCCCGTTCGTATCCATCCCCTCCCATGTCAAATCTTGTTTCGTTTCCAATCCTTTTCTTATTAGAAAAATATAGGACTTGGAAGATGACTGTTATAAGAGAAATTAGGCCTCCGGCACTTCACTGATCAATCGAAACTCAGAATACTTCTCCTTTTCGCTTCTCTTCTGTGAAATCGTGGTATTTCACCGGTCTATCACTGTTTTGTATTCCCTATTTTTTGTTTTTATTCCCTGTTTGTTGTTTTAAATCCCACTCTGGTATCTAAAAGCTGTGGAAACCCAGTGACCGAGTTACGGCAACTCATGGAAATAAATATTCTAGTACTAAGCCACAATGACAATTTTTTTGGTTTTCCAGACAAAAAACAATAATACGCACAGCAAAGGATTTGTATTCAACAAATCCTTTGTTAACTCCAAATGACAGTTCGGTATTCCTATTGTCATCAACGTCATTTTAAACTTCATAATAAAACCCAAAATAATGAATGCACATTTAAACTCAACTGAAATAGATAGAGACAGCATTCGTTTATCTTTTTAAACCTTTTTAAATTCTAAGCATGCCTTTTACTGCCTTTTTGTCTTCAAAACATACCGTATGTTAGATACTTTGACATGGAAACTTATGAAATTAAATAAAGTTGACCGAGTTTCTTAACTAGCATCAAATCAGTCAGAACAGTCAATCTGTCTATTAGGACTCTATGATTTCCTTCTATATATTTAATCGTAAAAAATATCGGAATAGGACCGGTAAGAGTCTTGTCATGTAAATGTACATCTTGCTGTAGTACTTTAATAACCTATTTCGGGTTTTAACTAAGCCAGTTAAATAATTAAACAAGTTTCGTACCTTCATCAACAAGTTTCAGACCTATCGTAGGTCCTTCATCCTGATGAACTCACCCTGGTAGAGTGAGATTACTTCGCAGTCGGGATTATTCTCGCAGAAAGTTCTATAACCCACACCGATTGGACATGAGTTTAGCTGTTTTAATTAATTACATTACTAAACTACTAATAATTCAACTATAGCCAATTTCTAATTAATATGTTATTAAATATCTAATAATTATAATCATTCATCCATTGTTAAATGCAGCCCTTTTATAAATGTAGGTATATTTCTTGTATACACATTAAGTATTAAACTAAACCTTAATTCGAAAACTAGTGTGGTTGAATCTTTTGCTTTTTCTCTTTTAATAACGCTCTTAAATTTGGTTACATTTAACTGATGGCATCCTTGTAATAAATGATTGATTACATTTAGATCAAATTCATTTTGCGCCATGCCATTTGAATTCTCTCATTTAATATCTTGTTTGTGAGTCAACAAATTAGTTCTGTGTTTTTCTGATTGAGGTATTGTGGAGTCTAGTTAAAGTTCTAATGGTAGGGGCGTCGGTCATTGCTACCAACACGGTCCACCGAGCACGGCTGGTGCGTCTAAAGTGATGGTTAATTCTTATTGGACGCTCCTGGCTCGTATCATATCCCAAATGCACAGCGCTGGCGTGTTCGGGTTTAGTGACGTGAGAATCTCGGAGATGAAATTTCACCCTTGCTCGTCGAAATAAATGTTTTATATTTTTTGGACACCAGAGCGTATCATTTATTAAGCGTCTATACATTGTCATCGATATTTCGATATATATCATGTTCTTTTATTGTAATTTCTGTTCGTACGTTATTGAATTTTAGGCTAAATAACGCATCATATGTCGTTGCTGGTAATTTCCAGCTTAATATTTTAATTCGTGGCATTAGTTTTCTAATACAGGAAACATTTTATATAGGTGGTAATTTTAAAATGAACGTGATGTATGCTAGGCATTACCAAATGTACGCGCCTTGTCCGCGCGGTAGGAAGTGTTGCGGTCCAAACATGCTACCCGTAGGTAACCTGTTTCCAAAAATTTACTTAAGGTAATATTGACAAATTAATTTGGTTGCTAGACGTGCGTGCACTGTGTGTTTGTATAAGAAAATAAAAAGAGATAATCGGATCACGGACTTTTCAAGTTTTTTTTAAATTTATTTTGCCAAGCGACAACACGAGCGAAGAGTTTTTATTTAAAAAGGTTTTATTATATGACGGGATTTTGTCGACCCTTGTCACACAGGCAAAAGTCAAGTCATATCTTTCGGGTGAAGAAAGCGGACCCTTATGTGGTTGAAGGTTTTGGGGACAGTCTTCTTTTACAGTAGAAGATGGCAAATGAGCAAGCGGTGCACCCGATATCAAGTGATGGCTGCCGATAGGCATCTGAAATAATCTAATGAGTTGCAGATGCGTTGCCTACCTTTAATGAACATAGGAGGGATAAACACAAAATTCTTATTTACCCTTCCCATTCACCCCCTCCACCGTGAAGTCCTCTTTCCCTTCCCCTCCTTTCCTTATTAACAAAAGATGAAAAGGGGAAGAGGACTAGAATAAGGCCGGCACTTCACTCTTCAGACAAAACGCAGAATACTCTACTTGACGCCTGTCTACGTACAGCAATGGCTTGATGATGGTGATCTCATGCATAAATGCAGTAACATTTACATATTTAGCGACAAAAAGTGGGGTTGCGACTGTTATTACCCTGTATGTTTAGTTTCTGGATTCACAACAAAAGAAAAGAAATCCGTTAACTCCGGATCGATACGGAATTAAAAGTTACATATGTGTTAATATTTCCATTGTCAGTATAAAATCTGGACTGCTTTTCCTTAATTCCTGCAAAAAATAGTGCAACCTTCAAAACAGGTTTTACAGCGGTGAGTCAATGTCAGGTCCAAGCTCTTAAATAATTCGAGCTCCGACAAAACATCAGTGACTCACCGGCACGCTTCTCGGAACTGACTGAGCTTATTTCTTTACCAACTGTCGCTAGGGTTGATCTACGAATTATACGAATATATTCTTTATGACTTACAATTGATATAACATATTGTATTGGTATTTTTCCCTATGTTACGTATGTTATACAAAGTCACCGGTCAGAGGAGTCCCAAAGACTGACAGTAAAATTCACACAAGTCAAATGGTGTAAAAAGGATAGCGTTATTAAAATATTAATAAAAAAAAGGACAGCTAGTGGTTGTCACTTAAGCGTAAATGTAAACACATGACGTAAGCTATAGAAAAAGCGTCCTAATTGACCCTTTATAGAGTCTTCACTTCTTTATTCAAATATGGCGCGCAGCGATTAGCCCTTATCAAACTCACACCCTATTCATTAAAACAAATATGAGCCAAATTATTTTTTTAACTATCAATTTGCAATAATGATTTAACAGTGGTAGAGCCCGCAACAACATCTGTCGCACGAATGGGCCATCTCGACCGGTGAAATACCACGACCTCACAGAAGATAGGCTTGAAGTAGAATTTCGAAGTATTCGGCATTTCGTCTGTTGAGTGAGGTGCCAGAGGCGTAATTTCAGTCAACTTCCCTTTCCCACCCTTTCGTAATAAGGATAGGATGGGAAAGAGGAGAGGATTGGACGGGGTATGGATAGATGGGGAAAAGGAAATATCCTTTTCCCGTCTGTCTCCTCCTCTGTCCATTAAAGGTAGGCAACGCGTCTGCGACTCTTTTGCTTGTTGCGGATGTCTATGGGTAGCGGTCTTTTAATATCAGATGACCCGCCTGCTCGTTAGCCACCCACCTTGTTCCATAAAAAAACCATACATATGAATTATTTGGTGAAAACTTCGGATGGTCACCGAGAAGAGTGATTGGGGTGAAACATTGTAAAAGATGGGTCTCGTAGTATGGGTGCGTTCCCTAAAGGTGCAATTGTATCTGTTGCAAGTTTGCTTGGTAAAAAATAAGGAAAAGGTCTCACAATCGCGTGTTCTACCTACATGTAGAATACTAAATTGACATAGTACAACAGTTTCCTCCAAGTCTGCAATAGAATGTTTATAAACCAAATTATTAAACATAATTCCGGTGCCCTCAGCCCATTGTTATAAGGTCATGTTTATCAATACGAATCTGTCATAGTTTAGGTTACTTTCTGTGGTGATTGTATGTGTCATATATCATCTGCTAATAGCTATGACTACGTAAGCAACATGTGTTAACACAGTGCTGTTCGTGTTCGCACTGTCGAAAACATTCACATAAAACATGTTGTTGTCTCTCTCTTTCTCTCTGAAACAAACTTAAATATGTTTTTTGTGATTATTTTTGGCGGTGGAAACTCACAGAGAATCTTATAATCGTATTAATATGGTATGAACGTTAAAAAATATAAAGATTTAATTTTGTTGTTTAATACTGCCACGTGGAATAGTATCCAGCAGTATTGCAAAAAAAATAGTCGTTTCTTAAGGGTATCCAATCTGCAGTTCCTTTGGCAATACTCTGATGTTCTCCTATATACAACTAGCGGATCGCCCCGGCTTCGCACGGGTACCACAAAAAAATCGTGATAAAAACTATGTTATATTTTAAGCTGGACAAAATTACACATAGTGACAAAATTTCATTACGATCGGTGTAGTAGTTTTTCTAAATTTAACCCGAACAAACATCGTGACACGAAATTTGACGTCATTTGACTCACGTTTCATGTTATAATGCACGAGTAGTTTACTAAATGCTTCTACGTCAATTGCACATGTCTCTCCTAATCCAATATAATGTATGCGGACTGACATCGGAGCAAGGTCCACAATGCAGAATGACAAGGTCACTAGGGATATGTCAGTGTGTTTTATTGAATACGTACGCATGCGTATTACTAACGAGACGAACCATAATGTCTTGCTTTGACGTCCGCTAATGCATAGTGACGCATGAATTTCCATTTCGAATTCCAGTCTACTGGTAAAAATCTTTTGCAAATTATCTGTCTTCTTAGGGATAAACTATGGGGGTCACGATCGATCGGTGATATTATATTTATTTACTACTAACTAAGAAATTTTTGTAAGATGCGTTGCCTACCCTTTAATGGACATAGACAGGAAAAGGATATTTCCTTTCCCCCGTTAACCCCCTTCCCGTCCAATCCTCTTCCCGTTCCCATCCCATCGTTATGAAGAAAGGGTGGGAAGGGGAAGAGGACTGAAACTAGGCCTCCGGCACTTCACTCATCAGACGAAACGCAGAGTACTTCTACTTCACGCCTGTTTCCTGTGAGGTCGTGGTATTTCACCGGTCGAGCCGGCCCATTCGTGCAACAGATGTCGTTGTTGCCGGGTTTGCCATTGTTAAATTAATATCTACATAGATCGGTCCGATGCCGCCCTCATCCAGACTCACAACCTTGACGATAATCGATCCAGATCATGGGTCTATTTTGTGGGCCTACCTACGCTGCGTCAACCTGTCATTGGC
>JWHW01026795.1:686206-698719 GCA_000931545.1 Papilio glaucus
TCTTTAATCGTTTGCATTTAATACGCAATTCCGACTGGTGTGTAGTTTACCGGTGTCGATTTTACGTCGCTTGAATATTGATGTGGCCATGAAACAGGCGGTGTTGTCTACGAACGCGTAATCCGACAACTTCCTAGGATTCGGATATCAAGTGTCTGTACGGCTTCAGTCTATTGGTGCGCAACTTCAATGGTTCATTCTATTAATTCAAAATTTCTTCTTATTACGTCTTTTTTCTGTAGATGGGTGTGGCATCAATCTTCAAGGATTACGACATGCTATTCTTCTCTAACTAACACTTAGTCAACATTTAATAACAGATGAAAAAACATTAACGAAAAGTCTTATTTTTTAACATACATAGGTAATTAAAAAAATTTAATTTTTTAATTACCTATGTATGTTGATACAGTCTGTGGATACGCTGATTTAATGGCCTAAAACAATATAACGGGTTCTTGTTGTAAATCACCTCCGTGAAGTAGGTTTCAAGCAGGTTTCTTGTAGATATTGTTGCCAAGGCACTATACTAAGGTCGGTAACGTGATTCCTCGCTTCTTAGTTTTTATAACACCCTTATATAGAACAAAGAAATACATGTACATGTAAATCTCTTCATACTGAAATACTAGGGGATCCAGGGAGGGTGGTAAAGGGCTTAAGTCAAAATCCTCAGAACTCTTCCGTGACCAATTAAAAAAAAATTGCTAGCATTGCGCGCTACGTTGATCCGATTTAAACTATATAAAATGCTGCCTGCTTTGTAGTTTTTATCTTGCTAAAACTAATCCTCAAGCCCCCCTTCACCCACCCCCACGTGCCACATTTCAATCCTGAATCCACCACTGTACTCCCCCCATCCATAAAATATAATTTTAATTCTATGATAACATAGTAATAAAATTTAAATACCATTTTCATTTTGATTTATTTCTTAATTCATTACTTTATGTCAGTGAACGTTTGCAATAAAAAGCGAGGCAATACTGCCAAAATGTACCAACCGTTATTATGAAAATATTAAAATTAAGTACGATTTAAATTCATCGCTGTATTTACATAGATAAAAAAAATTATGTCGGATTTAAGTTAAAGTCCCGTTAAATTTGGAAAATACTTCCAACTGGCAACTGAAGATTTAGGAATCGCAGTTAAAATAATTATATTTTATACAAATTTAGATTTTTTATTTTTTTTCGTCGCCCCGTAACTATCGCCATAACTGCGACGGACCTAGAATCCTTAGCACCACTACACCATGTAGTAACAAATTGAACATATTTTTCACCTAACCAAAGGATGGACGGTGTTGCTCGTTCTTCAAATCCATTATAACATCACTCGGTCATCGGTCATCGAAAATGTCCACTTGCGTAATTCGTCATACCAAACACAGTGTGAGTTGAGTGGTGCAGGAGTGATCTAAGTGGGACAGTCCATGTTCTTTGTTGAGACAATTACTTAGAATTCATCTCTCACCTTGTATGATGTAATTGTTCCTCAGAAGAGCTATGTCTGAAGGCTTAGCTGTATCCAGTACGCTTAGCTTGGCTTTTTATTACGAAAGAAGGGAGGCAAACGAACAAGCTGTTTCTCATTAGTTGTGACCTGTATGTAGGACAAGGGAGTCAGGGAAATGAAAAGGGAAGGAAAGCGACTGGGTATACCAAACGTTACTAATAAGCGAATACACAGCGCGTATGTTAATTTGCATTTCAATAATGTTTAGGGCTCGTTCACCATGTATGTTCTATTTACTCTAATGCAATAAAAAAACCTTGGTTCTGACTTAACGTGTTTCAACCATGTTATCAGACCGCAGCCATTACCATAAGACATTGTTTCACGGATCACGCTTTCGCAAGCCGACGAGTCTGTCTACTCAGCTGAGTAAGTGGGACACACGCGTGGTTTTATTCTGTTCAAAAACGGCACTTCGAACTGTGGCCCACTGTACTATACCAATGTATACTCTGGAAACTTTGCAAATGAGTACCGCTTCGTCATCCGCCGACCGTGACCCCCGGGTAGTCATCGGCAAAGTGCACGGATGTTATCTAGTAAATGTTTTTGATACAGTACTCGCGGACGGCTTCGCATGGGTAGCACAGAAGAAAAAAAATGAGATGAAAATATCCTATATTTTAAGTTGGACGAAATTACACATAGTGACAAAATTTCATTATGATCGGTTTAGTTGTTTCGAAGTTTATCCCGGACAAACATCACATACATTTTTATAAACTAGGAAACCGTATAGGTAACATATATTTGTATGTTTTTCACCACCTGTTTCATATACTATGTATATATATGATGATGTGAGTTTCTTTGTTTCGCTATAACTCCTTAACAACTCTACCGATTATCATGGAATTTTACACGTACGTTATCAGGGGTACAGAAAGTTACATGAGGTTGCCTTTTATCCCAAAAATATAACGGTTGCCGAAATATATATAACGTGCATTTACAATATCGGTTGCCTGGTAATGTTACATGTTTTGACAATAGCAACTTTTTAACCAATAACCATGAACAATAATTCGAAGTTATTATACGCGGAATCATATTACAAAAAATGTTCAAATGCGTGCGAAGCCGCGGGAAACAGTTAGCAATCACTAAAAATATCCGTCTCGATTCTAGTCTAGAGTAATACCGCTATAATTGCTTCTTTACAATTTACATAATACTCGATAAGAGGCGTCAGAGCCGAGTATTAGGTACTCAAGATCTCTTCGAACAAAGAAGTCTTTTGTGTCAGGCCCCAATCGACCTCCGACTTCTTACTTAAGAGCATTGCTATCATTTCCATAGACTAAACAACTACAGAGACGAAAGTTCACCTATCTTACGTTTCCTATTAGACGTATACAATGTCAACATAGTTTTTCCATTCAAACAGATATTCAATATTACTAACCGCTATTATCACCTTTTTCTGCGGTGGGTGAACGGTAGAAGAGACTGAAAGAAATGGATCTATCCAGAAATTCAAACGTTGTGTCCTTCTGGAAGTTTCTAGAAAAAAATGCATATTCGAGATAAAATATATAACGGTCCACACTTTGTCCTATTGCAAAGAATAACTTAATAGTTTAATACTTATATCTTTCATCAATAAACGTCCAAAGTACTATATTTTCTAATAATTGAATACCATATTGTCTCTGTATTTATGCACTACGCTGTGCACGATTAACTCTCATTGAATAGTTCACACCGAAGACTCGTTACCGCCTTGATATCAGATTCACAAGTCTTTTTAATTTTATGAGGCCAATGAAAAATCTTATGAAATGGAAATGTTTAGGCCTTTTTGCAGGGAAGAGAGTGATAAGATAGAAAAGGAAAAGAAAAGATAAGAAAGGGAAAAGTGATGGGGCCTACCGACCGAATGAAATACCATCACTTACAGAAGACAGGCGTGAAGTAGAAGTGTTCTGCGTTTCGTCTGATGTGTGAGGTGCTGGAGGTCTAGTTCTTATGCTCTTCCTCTTCCCATCCTATTCCAACAAAAAAAGAATGGAAGAGGGGTGAGGATTTGAAGGCAAAAGGGATGGATAGGGAAATAAATTATCCAAAACTTATTTCTCATCTTTTGGTATTAAAAAAAAAATCAAGATGGCGACGATTTTTTCTAATTCTGACAGAGAGAACGCATTCGGAAACCACTCGGTTTCACAGATATTGATGTGGAAGGCAATCGATCCAGTAACTGAAAAGTACAAAGTGCCGGAAAATGTGACGATTTTTATTTCTCCCAAACGTCGATAAAAAATCTATTTAACCTTGAAAAATGTTATTACTATTCGTAAATAGCAGGTAGCAGTTGTATTCCGTGCACAATAGTTTTTAATGGACGAATGGAATGAAGCATTACAATCTTAACGCACGCCGACTCATCGGACGTGCTGCTCGTATGTTACAATTCCCGAATAAACAATAGATTTGTAACACTTTCATCGAATATTTGTAGTGTGTTCCGTCTCTTTCATTCTTGCGTGAATTTCATAAATCTATCTCAGTCTGAGCTTAAGCAAACTTCTCATTAAAGTTAATGTAAAGTCGATAATTATTGTTGGAACTTAAACTATATATTTATTGTTAGATGTTTTGAGCATTGGTGACCCAGTATAGGCCTCGACTTACGTACTGTAGGTCGCGGGTTCGAACCCAGCCAGGCGGTTTACTTTGTGTAATTTATTACCCCTGCTGCAAGAACAGTGAAGGATAACATCGTGAAGATACCGGCACGTCCCCCAAATTTGAAGACATGTGACACCCACCAACCCGCACTGGGCCTGCGTGGTGGATTACGGCCGCTTCCTACTACTAATAAGGCTGATTATATTTTAAGTATTTATAAATTTTATGAAGCAAGTAGAAAAGGCTTTTGTAAGGGTGCGGGGGACGTTAAACGTAGACAAATACAAGGTTATTGGTTCTAAACCTCATATAATCCCGCTACCAATACAGGGTGTATTAACAAACATCGTAAAAGATCTGGTCTTATTATTAAATTAAAAAAAAATGTCTGCTTCTTGTTCATGTTCTAATCCAAAATAAAGTCCATTGAAAATTAAGGCA
Organism: Papilio glaucus; assembly: GCA_000931545.1. Classification (NCBI taxonomy): domain Eukaryota; kingdom Metazoa; phylum Arthropoda; class Insecta; order Lepidoptera; family Papilionidae; genus Papilio; species Papilio glaucus. Next base: position 690,800 of record JWHW01026795.1, read on the forward strand.
CATAATAAAGAAAACAAATTAAGAGAGAGGATTAAAGTGAACACCGCGCGGGGATTACTAAACGCTAGTAAAATTAAAATTAGAACACGGACCAGATGTTTAGGATTTAATAAAAAAGTGTGGTGTATATTTGATTTGATGAAACATCTAACTGACATTAATAATTTTATGACATGAAATAAGAATAGTAATTGTTTATTTTCATTGGAGGCCTAACTCTTATCCTCTTTCTTTGTTATTAAGGAAAGAATGGAAAGGAGAAGAGGTTTTGACGGTGGAGGGGATGAATAGGAAAGGGTGTAAACATTTTCTGATTATTCTCTCCTCTGTCTAATAACGGTAAATGAATCCGACGTTTTGAATGAGTACACAAAAAGTTAATAAAAGCGGGTTTAAATAAAATATTCACGCCCGTAACTCTTAAGGGGGGTACGCAGAGATGACGGATTCTTGTTTGGCACAGTCCTAGCTCACCTCTCTCTTCTACATCCATACATCAACATATACACCTTGCCACTTGTTCGTCGGTTACGGATACTCCTAATATCGCCAGTGTTTTTTTAACGCGAAAGCCGTAAAAAAAAAAATATTTCGGTCAAGCAATATTCTACGTACATTATCTTAACGTCGTCACAAGTGTTATTCTATCTCAATCTACCCTACGAATGCTACATGATCCTTTAATATACCAACAGGCGAAAAAAATGTCTAGCTTTATGACCCTTAACCCGGATTCTTAAGCCTTCTCATGACTATGTAATTTGAACCTTATTGAAAGGGGATAAGTGCTATCCGTGCACAATTGGGAATATTCATTATCTGTAGTAATACATACCCGTTTAGTGGTCAGATATCGTAACCTTAAATAAATAACCTTCGGCTTAATTATTGTAACATGTTTGTCACCGATTACGAACTAGGTCAGTTTATAAACTATCGAAGTGAAATCATACTTCAAGTTGTGAATCATTCAGCTCATAATATGTTGACAGTTTGCAATCCGCCTTGTGAGATTACAAATAGAAACCACAGTCGGTCGGTGACATATACAATTTGTACTACCGCCCGGTTTCTGCAAGGTTTGTCAATTTTTTTTTCAACTAAACCTCATGTCAAATTAACAGTCAAATAAAAAAAATTGATGCTTATACTTCTAGCAACTCAAAAGACATTAGAATCGGACATTTGACAGGCGTACACTTTTAAAATTTTTCTTACGTTACGTTACATCTAAGTATTACTATATGTAGTCAATATTACCTCGTATTTATTACCATAAGTATCCTTTATATTCGCCATAATGGGTAATATAAAAAGCATACTATGCAGGAAACTAAAGCAACCTGCATTCTTGTCACTGTAAAAGGATACTCATGGGAAACGGAATAAATATTTAGAATTACAGTCACGATAATTCCTTGAGTTAGAGTATAGCTGTGTCGAACCAATGCATGCTTTGAGGTTATCGACGATAGCATGTGATCTTTAAAAACTCTATGGTAGTAGAGTTTCTATTCTTTTTCCCTTTCGACCATTTTTTGCATTATAAAGATGTACCTTTAAGGTTTCCGATGGGATAGCGGTAATCACAGGTGAAACCGTTTTGTTCGCCGCAAATTGTTCTCATTCAAAAGATGTATGCTCATTTAAAAAGTTAAAGTATGCTATAAAAGGTCTTACGCAGAATTAAAAGTTCGTTATAAATGCCACTTATCCTATTCCGCGCAATGCGAGGAATATGAAACCCAGTTCTGTGCGGAGTAATGGTACTCCAGAGCTTTGTGACACACTTCTTACTGAACATGAGCGTGCTATAGGGTGGCCGTGAATTTTATATATAAAAACAGGATATTATCACATTTTTATGACTAAATATAACTTTACCCTCAGTCTCAGCTAATTTCTGAAGCGCAGTTAGAATGAGCTGAATGCCAAAATATATAAATAGATAGTGATATCAAATAAAACATTTGATTCTTGGGACATACTATGTTTAGTCAGGCTTATTTTATCAGCAAGTCAGCAGGGAAATTCTAAAGGAAATTCACTATGTTAGTAATAAATCTGTACTGCACAGCCCGAACTACTGGGAGAGACTTGACATTTTTCACATAGATGTAACGCAGACGAGCACTAAGAAAAGATTTTTCTAAATTCATCCTCTAATGGTCTAAAGATGAAAGCTTGCAGGGAGAACCTTCCCGGGCGAAACATGGGCGGGTTGCCAGTAAAATATAAATGTTTATTTAGTTCATTCATTTAGTTACATTATTTTTGTATTTCTATATTCTACTATAATTAAATATACGCTCACGCCCGTAACCCAGAGGGGTAGGCAGAGATTATTGATTTTCATTTGGCGCGATCCTGGCACACCTCTTTCGCTTCTTCTACATCCATACATCTACACCTACATGTCGGTTACGGGTACTCCTTATATCGCCCTTCTTTAGTACGTCACTAATCTATTCTATTCTAATACATTCTTTTAATTTTCGGGAGTGAAATTGTTTGCATCCTATGGAATGAAATTTGATTCTCTATTCTTTTGCCAAATAATTAAAAACCAGAAATGTTTGGTCACCGTAGTTTGTAGTAGTCACACATTACGGGTTCCGTGTTGGAGGGCCAAAACTCTCGCACTTGAATTAGCGGTCCGCGAAACGTCCCCATTAGTGCACCCCTACGAACCCCCACCTTTTTAACCTACATCGCCGGCTATATCTCTTCCAACACATTGCCGAGATAGGTACATTTCCGCACAAAAGTAAACTTGTGACGTGATTGATTGAACATAGCGTTTGTGTAAAAAAGAATTTTAAAGCTTCTAGGAAATGTTAACGTAACTTCAACAAGTTGTTTCTGTGATCTTACCCTTTCCCACGTTCACGTTATCTGGGGTCGGCACAATATATTCATAGTCAATACTACAGTTTTGGCTACAGTTTTTACGTCCGACCTGACCCAACCCACCTTGGTAAATAGGTAATTACGTGTATTTTGTGTGGGTGAACTTGTTTATTTTTGTATAATGTACATAAATAATATTGTACTGGTATGGTTATGGTATTTTCACACGCAAAACAAGTTACACAACAACAAATATACGAGTGCGTTCACGGAATCTCTTAACGACCTTGTTGGTAAGAAGCTTACGTTGCCGAACAAAAATGTCTTACGAGAAAAAGGTAATATGTACGCTATTTAAAGCAGGATTTTTTCAAGGGTATTAAAAATTGTCATTGAATCTCTTCTCCTCTTTGACGGTATCTTTGTGTTTATTATGTATATGTAATGTATGTAATTTAATTTGAGAGGCATGCTTGTGGCCAACTGAAAGGTAGCTATGTATTTCGCGGGTATTTATGTAATACTTGTATAAGTATGGGAATGTGTATGCGCAGAAATGGAACGTAGAATGACAGAGCGAGATAGATAGAACAGAATGATAGGGCGCAATGACGTATGAGAGTTTTATAAAGACGAAATAAATGTGTAAATATTATAAATCAGTTAAATAAATAACGTTAAAGAGAACAACGTGTTCGTTAATTTCAAAAAATAGTATCCTATAAGTATGTCTGTTCCATTGTGAACTGTAGTCTACTGACTGATTTTGAAGAGTGAGATATTATTGTATTAGTCATCAGCCCCGTAGTGTCACAGATGATACCACACAGACTTACCAGTCTGGTTTATTGGTTAACATTAACTATTGCTCGTACTAAACAGTAGTTTGAGGTGCCGAAGTTTAATTTACTGCAAATTTCATTTAAATCTGTCCAGCCGTTACGGAGTCCATGTACGTACATACACGCGTCGCATTTTATGTATATAGATAAAACATATTACGTCTACTCAGAAGAAGAAATAGATCATTAACGCCCGGTTTCTGAAAGACTGATTTACGGAAAAAATTGTGTCAAATCTCCGATCAAATGTCATTTGGGTTGCTAGTAGCATAATCAACTTTTTTTTCTTATAGAAAATGAATTAGATTTGACATGACATTTAGCTTGACAGCAGCATAAATTAGATAAAAGGCTTAAGGCAGAAACCGGGCGTTAGTTTCTAGATTGGGAATCAGCCTAACCAACAAATTTGCATTCAATACAGCCATGTAGTTTGATTAAAGACATATAAAAACTCCGTGGTACAATGCGAAACGAAACAAACTAACCTGCCAGTTATAAATATAAGCGTAATTACGTCAGGTCTCGCCATACCCTCTACAATACATGTTAATTCCATTTGCCATATAAATCTAAGCCAGACAAAACATTTGTCGTTAGTGCATAGATTAAAGTTGAAGCAGAGAGGTCATTTGATTTGTTATAATTGATTACAATACCTATTTTGTAATTAAAACTAAAACAATCATTTTTATCATGATTTCCGTAGCAATTCTCATCTACGCTGCCATTCGAATTCCACACTCATTGACGACCCGTTCATTAAAATTCCTTCATCACAACATTCTTGCGTTACCAGTGCTTCAAAGTGATTTGTTCTAGATGTCACAAATTTTACGAGCTGCTTAAAAAATCAATGACTGATTACGCCTCTGTTATGTATGATCTGTGTAGTTGTAAACATTCAGGCGTCAAGGTCGCTACAGTGCCAGGAGGCGGGTTATAGGCGCAGTTGACGTGAATCATTTGATTGCATCGCACTGACTGTACCCGGCTCTGTTTACATACTCTATGTCACCGTAAAGTTGTAAACATCGTTAGTTTATAATTTTACGAGCTCATTTTCAGTCAGATTATGATGTAAACTGATAGGAAATTGTTAACTGAAGTGAATTATATATTGTAAATTTTTATATACAACTATCTTCTAACCTAACAAATCTAGCCTCTAGCCAACTTCCATTCTAACTGTTCATTATTTGCAGAGTTACGGAAGAAAAGATTTAAGTTCACAATTTGACGATAGATTAAAAACTAGTTAAACTTTTGTCAGACACTTTTATTAAATAGCGGCTTAACTCACGCGTTTACTCAGCCCTCTTGCGGGCCGTAACCGTGAAATCCCAGTCTCACTCACCCTGAGGAAGGGTCCCCGACGGGCTCGAAACTTGTCTACATATACCGGACTACATAATAGTTCAGCATTTATTAATTAGATTAAAAACTATCTAGAAAAATAGATTAAAATGTAAATGGACATTTTCAGTTTAGTTAATAATTTCGCGAGTTTTTTTATTTTTCGGTGACATGCTCCGCGTAGCCTTGGCCCCTCATCTCATGTGATACATGAGATGAGGGGCCAAGGCTACGCGGAACTCATTTAATTCATACAGGAACTGGACAGGAGTTGCGAGAACTGTGACAATGACAAAGTATTTATTTATCTGTACAAATATACGTATTGTTTTATAGTTCGCTTGTCGCGTCAGTCTGACGCGTCAGCCAAATACTACTGAAGGGATTTTCACGCGGTTGCATCTGTAGATGTAATGTTTTTTTGAGGAATGTTTAGATAGATAAATAATGTAAGATTTGTATAAGTTAGCTAAAATATGAAGCAGCCGTATTAAGTATATTTAATATTGGTAAATAGGTATAATTAATTTGGACGGGTTTTTAAGTGTAGCAACATTATTTTTGATATAATAATATTTGGGTTTCAAATAGATTATTATCAATATTTAATTTACAAAACGGTATCATTTTCGTTGGCAAAGTCACGGCCATTCTCCCTCCGCTAATTAGATTTTCCCAAATTTAATTACACGCTCCGTCCCCGACTAATCTCATTATGCTTGGATATTTTTCGTATGGTTTTCTAATGACAGTATACTTAATAAATAATCTGTGAAAGCATTAATATAAAAATACTTATAATCATTAATAAAACGAAAATAATTACACGTAATGATTTCTTACATTTACACGAATATAAAGTAAAATTAAATTCGTTAAATTTAATTCGTATCGCCTTAACATACATGTTCGACGGTTAATAGTGGTAACCTTAGGGCCTTTCCACATGACGCTTGTGAGCGTCCGACGGGCGTTTTTGATGAACGCGTCCTGTACGCGTCTAAATGCCAAAGAGATGTAAATGTTGTATCATCCATAGCAACCCATATTAGGTTTTATTTTCGTATCTCTAGGGAATTTATCTTTACTCTATGTTATTTTCTGTACCCTTGACTATGTGGGTGCAAAATTTCATGATGATTGGTTGAGTTGTTATGGAGTTACAAACAAACTCACTTCTGCATTTATAATATTAGTTAGGACGCTTGTACACATAGTCTCCACCAAACCTAAGGAAATATGACCCCTTTTATGAAGAAAGGAATACAATGAATAAGAAAAAGGAGTTTTTACATGTCACAGACAAAGCTGATAATGGGGTATAAATATAGTCAATAATTTTGCTTTTTTTTTGCCGAAAAAACCATTGAGCATGGCAAGTTTGAACTTTTTGTTTTGTTTTAATTTTCGTCGATGACAAGTTTTCTCATACATATTTCGGTGTCGTCCGAAATCAAACACCATGGCACGCCTACACGCCGTTTGACATTTACAGGGTCGGTGTTAACCGTTCGTGTTTGTGTGTAGAAGTTGCGCAAATGTTTTATTAATTTATTTATTTTAAAAAAGGTGGGAAATAACTTTTTAAAAAACCAACTCTTGTAGACAAGATTAAAAATTAGTGTTACGTTGCACTTATTGGTTCAAAAATATTAGAGAAATGATAGAGAATTAGCAAAAGAAGATTTTTTATACAGAAGAAGGTGGCAAACGATCGAGCAGTTCACCTGATATTAAGTGACCGACCTAGACATCCACAGAAAGTAAATGAGTCGAACATACGTTGCCTACCTTTAATGGACAGAGGGACAAACAGAAAAAAGGATATTTCCTTTTCCTCCATCCCTTCTCCGTCAAACCTTCTTTCCCTTCCCATCCTTTCCTTACTAGCAAAGGATGGGAAGCCTTCCTTATTAGAAAAAGGTAAGAAGGTTGGGCACAACGTTCCATTCGTTCACTGCAACAGATACAAAATGAAAGTGTAATATAACATAACATCTAGCTACTCCAAAATTCTTTTAGTTTTGGTTTTCTGTCAACAACTTTCACACATCGCAGTCATTGTACGACGGAAAAAATCAAAACCGGCCAAGTGCGGACTCCCGCACAAAGGGTTCCGTACCATTATCTATAAAAAAAATCACGTTTGTTGTAAAGACCCCTTAAATATTTGTTTTATTTTAGTTTCATTACTTATTTTTCAAGTGCATATAAAACTAAATGTTCTGTAAATATTTCAATTCAATTTCATTACCTGTTGCGGATTATCAATATCGAGAAAAAGTAAGACACAGAGACAAATAGGTTTGTTGTATGGGCCCCCTCTTAAATATTTATTTTATTCTATTTTTATTATTTCTCATCTGTGCAAAATTTCAACTGTCTATCTTGGTTCATTAGATACAGCCTGGTGACAGACAGACAGACGGACGGCGGAGTCTTAGTAATAGGGTCTCTTTTTATCCTTTGGGTACGGAACCCTAACAACACCGTATTCTCCGAAGTTTCCCTATAGCCCGGTGACCGGTTCCCAATGAATCAATAACCCCGGTAGTTCAATGCTGAGTCATAACGGGAGGGTCGGGTTCATTACTCGACGTGCAACTGGAGCTAACGACCCTCAAGTGCCGGCTCAAACTTATAAAGCACGCCCATGATTCATTACAAGAGGATCACAAGTGAAGGGTTAATAAACTAAATTGAACTTAAAGCGAATGCTTACTAGCTTAATTTGTATTTTAGCAACACAAGCTGAAGTTATATATAGCTTAGGACGCTAGAATATGAAATCTTTTATCTTCGTTTTAATTATTCTTAAATTTTCTACCAAAGAAACATTTTTTTTTATAGTAGAAGATGGCAAACGAAGAAG
>JWHW01026820.1:0-21814 GCA_000931545.1 Papilio glaucus
AGCAGAGCTCGCATGAGTAAATACTTTTCTAGTTTGACAAAGTTTTTTACTTTTTTTATGTGCGGCCAACTTGTATGTTCTATGGTGAAACTGGAGATCGTTTTTAAATAGCATACCTGAGTACTATGATCGGAACAAAAGAGTAACGCCCAGTTTCCGAAAAGCTGATCAAAAAAATTACCCCTAGCTAGCTGTCAAATTTAATTTGATTTAACACGACCAACTTGACAGGAGTGTTAGTTGAATAGTTAAATAGTGTTAGCAAAGGCGAAGGCAAAACGAATAGAAGCAGCGATCTGTACTTCGCTGTAATGTTATTTAGAATAATTAAAAATTAATCGCCATTTAACTTTTATGAAAAATTTGCTATACACTAAATTTACCATCTCATTGTTTGGCTAATTTCAGAGATATTTTTAAATATCGTGCCACAAAGTGCTGTAACAATCTGCCTCCATCTATAAGTAACGTAAACGTATAAATCTTGGCTTTTAAGCGCTCAAAAAAATCGTGTTTGTAGTACCATGTCGAGGCATAATTCTTAGGAGGTAATCAAGAGGTCAAACGTGGTGAAGGTGTTAGGTATATGTATGGCCTTGATTAACACCCATTTGTCGTGTCAACATGTTTTTAAGTTTATGTGTTTATTTAATTTTATGTCCGGGTTATGTCCGAACACTACCGATAACGCGGCCCTGGAAATCAAAGTTATGAATCCATAAGCTATGCTGAGCGCTGCACCATTTGTTTATTAATTTAACTTTTATTTTGTAATGTTGTGAAATCATTTTATATTTCTAATGAATATTTTTTTTAATCAGTACTTAGATTATAAATTATATAATATGAACATACATACAAGGGACTAATGATTTCTTATATTTACACAAATACTACAAATTAGAATAAAAGCTATGTAATAAAAATTAAGGGATACGCTATTGAATTAAGAAAAAAACAACCTAATTTAAATACGGAAAATGGCTGACTAATTAGTTGTATCGTGTCACAATTTGTGACATGATGATGCAATAATTATGCATTTGTAAACCAAATCAACACTATAATCATTAACAGACTATTATAACGCCGTCGTGGCTTTGGGGTTTGTCAAATTGTCAAAACTATACCCTCAAAATCCTCACAAAGCTCCCCCTTCCCTGCACGCTTGATCGCCGCAACATCGTAAATTTGCAAAAGACGCCAGCTGTGCAGGAAACCTTTTATCTGAATTGAATTGTTCAGGAGTCTGCAGTTTATATGCAGACATTTAAGGGATGTAAAAACCTTAAGGGGTTTGAAAGAATCTTATCGATGGATTAAACATAATTGTATGCGTTATACGTAGAAATAATTGAGAAATTCATATAAACATGTATCGTTGTCAACAAAATTATCCTCACTTTTAATAATGTGTTATGAGAAGTTATGAACATGAGATATTGTTCTCAAGAAATATAATATTAACTAGAACTGTACATGTCACCGGACGAATATGAACTCCGTCTGTTTCGTAATCGCACTAGGAAAATTATAAATTATCAGAAAATTGTGAACTAAACGAATTGACAATTTTAAGTGGCATTTCTCGACAGTTTATAAACTGTCAAAACGCAATCGCCAAATTGTGAATTGATAATTTGCTTGCGTTTATTACATTACAGTTTAATGAATGGAAGATACGAGAGTAGAACATTCAAAAGTGAAGCTCGATGTTTGCCGCGAATGTTTACCAAGTATACATAATATATAAATACAAATGTTAATAAAAATTAAATTACAGAATATATTTTCACAACACTTTTTTAATCTATCGTATTTTATATTTCGTTGAATTTTTGGGGTTAATATAATTTTGTAATGCAGTTGGCAACACTGACATGTCATGGCGTCGCATTGTTATTGTTAAAATATTATATTTCGTTCTGTATAGAATGTGCAGGATCATAAAATTAATTAATTATTTGTAAAACGTGATGTCTGTAAGATACAATCTTTGAGGTATAATTTTCACTCGATTTCATAGCACAAACCGTTTTTTTAAATTACAAACCCGGTGATTGTGTATCGTGTGATGGGAAACTAATGATGGAGCTGGATTTTACGAAGTCGCCAATTTGTGACTTTAGGCGGCTTCAATTCCGGGACCAGGATGCGCCATCTGGAGGTATATTTTAAAGTTTAAGTAAGATAGCATACTAGTAATAAAGTTAGATTAGGTTTTTTTGTTGGACATGATTGTTGAATAAATAATTACTTTAAAAGATGTTTACGAAAGAAAAAAATAATTTGTTGAGACACGACACTTTGAATTGTCAATGATTTGTTCATTTCACATTTTGCTAACAATTAAAAATATGTCAGGTCAGATTATAAACTGACGAACTTCATACTTCGCTTCAGATATATTTTCTTTGCGTATAGAATTTCCTCATACATTTTGGCTAATTTACCTACGAACGTGTAAATTTTTGTACGTCGCTATACGATGAATATAAATTAGAGTCGCTGGGCGTCTCAATTCGGATAAAAGGTTTCACGCACAGCTGGTAGCGTCTCCTCAATATTCATTATATTTAAGCTTCTTCTCACACGAGCGAAGGTACCAGCGTTATCCACAAAATATTTTAAGACCACACTGCGAGCCTAATTATCTTCAGTTTTCTAATGTACCTACCACTCTAGGTATGAAATTGCTAAAAAATATAAAAAGGAATCAGGAATACTAACAGAAGTGAAAACTCAAAACAGATGAGAAAACTCGATAACTGCTCAAAAATAAATAAATAATCAACACTAATGAACCTGATGAATGAAACAAAAAAAGTAAATTTGAATACAAAAAAAAATACAATTGTAAAAAGTTCTTTGAACCTCTTCCAAAGTCAAATAAACATGTTGAAAATTCATGTTGAGCATGATGTTCAAGAGAACCTATAAGATTTTTCCCTACCACATATCGTCTAACGCGGCTGAAAAAAAAAATCCCTTCAAAACTAATGTTTTTCAAATTCTTTCTTGAAATACTTTCAACAGTGAAATTTTTTTTTTCATCACAGGATCCTAGGGAAAAATAAAGTCAAAGGCTGTGATAGGTATTGGTCCAACTTTTTATATTGACATAATAATCTTCAATAAGGACAATACAAAAGCTTGTTAATCATAAATCATGGAAGAATACTTAATTAGCGTATTCAAATTATAAATTTTCAACATTATGTCGAATGAAAGAGAAAGTTGGCAAGTATTTGGTAGGCTAACAGGGCGTAATATTCTTTCCTTGGCGTGCATGAGATGGTATTTGAATTGCAAATCGTAATTCCAGAGTGGGCGTCTTGTTGTAACTTCAACATTAATTTTGCGTAACAACATTATGTAAATCGTATAGACTTTGCAAATTTATGTACAAATATTACGCCCGAATTTATCTTCTTTAGAAATTCTTGTTGTGAATTAAATCCGTAACCCCCGTAACCCAGAGGGGTAGGCAGAGATCATGGACTCCCACTGGACGTGGTCCTAGCACACTTCTCTCGCTTCTTCTACACCTTGTTTCACAGCAATTTATGATTTTTATAATCAAAGGTCTTACTCTAAAATTCGTAAATTCTAAAATCTTTTCGATAAACAATTTATGATATTACCTAATAACATTAGCTATCCATATCACACAATTTCACTTCGCTTTACCTCACGATTTCCACAAAACTACGACATTTCCGAGTTTCATTGATGAATTTACCATGAAGCAAATGAAAAAAAACTACGACTATAAAGGGCGATATAAGGAGCACTCATCACCGACGAGCATGCGTGCATAGATGTATGAATGTAGAAGAAGCGAGAGAGGTGCGCCAGGATCGCAATCCATGACCTCTGCCTATTGTTTTTCTATACAATGTGAGCTGTCAACTGTTATGGATGGTGTTCTTGACCTCACGATAGTTGTACTCGAATCAATCAAGCGAAACCCTTCAATTCTTCAAACCACGACAACTGTCAAGTTGAACGGTGCACCTCCTGGTCAAGGTTGGACCGAATGAAAACGACTAGGAACTCTTTATGGTTTTCCATGGCATTTCTTAAAATCTTAAGTAATATTTACCCATTTTTGCAGCGTAAGTCACGTTAGAAGTCAGTTTTTTTTTAAATATATTTGAGTCTCCATTGCGTCGCTTGAAGGATCGTCTCATTGATATTCCACTTCAGTCTTCGCTCACATTCCAAGGCTGCCGATTTGTCCGGCCACTAAACAAATTTCAAGTAAAAATCCGATTATACACGGAATGCTCTCGACTTGAACAAAATTGTTGGAATTCTATGGAATGGTTTGAGTTTTACTACTTTATATTTGCAGATGCTTTTCAGTTAACTTGGGTCGCTTTTTTGCTTTGAACAATTAGGTGTGGTTATTAAAAGCACTTGTTTTTTACTCACAAAGAGGATTGACTAAGTATGGAACTTCTAAACGAATTTTAATATTTCTTTCGCCATTTTCAGCTATTTTTATGATTAAAGTTCAATACGGAAATTCATTCAGACGCCCTAGACACGTATAGCTAATATTTTATTATTATTTCCTTAAATTAATGTTATCAGTGTCATATTAAATATTACTGATGTCCAAAATAATCCCTCCAGACCCTGAACATAAAGACATCCGAGAATTGGTATCATGAATATGAATACGTCATAATTTCCACCGCTTTACGACGAAACCCATCTGTAATTGACTGAGACGGATTGCATTAGTCGCTGTACGGTTATTGTATTCGATCCTGTAATATTATTCAAATATATCAATATCCTGAATAATTATTCAAATATAATATATACTATATACTCCCCCATTTGAATGTTCGGAAGTGAAGCTGGGTTTGGCAGGAAAATCATGTAAGTAGAGTTTATGCCGTTGGGATACGATCCTTAAGAAATTATCCACGGATCACAAGTAATTCTAGGTCATATAGTAATTTTAATAAACTCAAAATATTATATAGGAGATCGGAATCAATTATGTATTTATACCATAACGGGAGTACCTCCTTATGGTGATGTCACAAACAATATTGATGAGGATTCCAATGAACGTCAGTATCCGTGTGAATGTTTTATCACGTCATCAAGTATTACTGTGCCCGCCCTTCGGAACTGTTAATGTTACCCTAATTCTATAATTACCATAACAAGCATTCACATTAAACGATCTATTTATATACATACTTAGGGCCCTTTCGTTAAGTGTCGATTTTTGACCACCCTGACCCCCAGTTTTCTATGGAAGAAGGTGACAAACGTGCTAGTTGTCCACTTTATGTTAAATGACCGCTACTCATAGGTATCCGCATCAAGCAAATTAGCCGCAGATTCGTTGCTAACTTTAAAGGACAGAGGGGAGGTTAGACCGGAAAAAGGATATCATCTTCCCTTTCCCATCCTAACATTATTGGGAAAGAATGGAAGGGGAAGAGGACTGAAATTGGGCCACCGGCACCTAACTCATCAGACGAAACACAGAGCATATTTTTACTTCAATTCACCAGTCGTGAAAGCCCATTCATGCAACAGATGTTGTTGATGCAGGCTCTACCACTGTTAAAAAATACTATATAAGATTTCTCAATCTTTTCCTACGTGAGATTTTATTTTGTTTTACAGACTAATAAAATGTTGAGATCAAAGATCAGTCACACACATATACACAGTTAAAATGAACAGATTAATACAAACAAAATAGGTATCTTGCCCCACGAGACTATGAGTTCTAAAAGTTAAGTGGGGCACACAATACTACATTACGTGATAGTTGTTTTTATGGAAAAGGGCGGCAAATGCCATCTGCAACAAGCCAATGAGTTGCAGATGCGTTGCTGATAAAAATATTGAACGCCTTACATTTTGTGGGAGCAATTGAACAGACTTTAGCAATTGCTCGCATATATCCTATCAACTCTCTCTCGCGCCTATAACTGAAACAGTAATTCAGTTGCCTTCCTCCAATGGATAGGGGAGGGGATAAACAGAAAAACAGGATATTTTTTCGTGTTCATGCCCTCCTCCCTCACATTCGTTTCATTACCCTGGTGATAGGTGATATTAGAGAACAGTGATTTAAATTTCAGGTGATCACAGTGGAATAAACTTTACAAATGTATAACGTGAGGCTTGAACTGGGCATTAAACAACTAGAAGCCAGGCGGACGTAGGGACAGCAAAATAATCCATTAAGTAACGAGATATTCGTAACAAGATATGTACACGGCTGTGACGCAACTCATGAAATGATTTCCCAAGAGACCTCACTAGTGCTTTTGTAAGATTACGTACGCCTCGCTTACGTATTTTACTACAGTTTTTGTTACTCTGTACTCGTTATATCCTGATTATCAAAGTTCAATGATATGTGTTGTCCCCGTCATATGCGGGGGTTGTACCCTAACTACCACGCTAGGCAGGAGACCGTACAGAGAGGACGTTGCTGTACGTCCTCTGGTGGTTCTGGACGCAGTTTAACGACAAACACCCGGTCACGTGGCTCACTGTTGGCTCCTTAGCTCACTCAAGGTCACTCAAAAGACAATGGAGAGGGCAATGCTCGAATGCTTTTCAGAAAAACCTAAGGACTATTTTAATTTTGCGCGTTTAAGAGTTTGATGGATGTCAATTTAGCACACGATGAAGGTCTAATTACAGTCCCTTCCTCCTTCCCCTTCCCATCCTTTCCTTATAAGGATAGGATGGGAACGGGAAGAGGATTGGACGGAGAGGATATTAACGGGGAAAAGGGAATTATTATTTTTCTTGTCTATCCTCCTGTCAGGTCAATAAAATCAATGGGGATATCAATTGAGTGGTGAGAAGTCTATGAAGATACAATGGTATCTTCATAGACTTCTCACCTATAGTATAGTATGGAATTGAGAGCTAGTTTTACCAAGTTTTTTTAGCATGTTAGTAAAATTAATGGCGTTGACAAGTTTACTAGGCCTGACTCTGAATTGGAAACAGTACCATGTACATACATTAAAAATATACTTGGATCCCGTCGCTTTTACTATTACGTATGTTTTCACTTAATATAGGCGATTTTCGAATCTCACAAATAAAATATGAACTCAGACAAAAGAAGACGAACAACGAAGCATTCTAAAATCCCCGAGGGTAGTACAAAACAACACCATCGTGCAATGTAAGTCGCGGGGAATATACAGCGGGACTGTAGGGACTATAAAGTCCGTAAGCGAAGTATTCTACTGAATTCGTTATTACCAGCATTTTTGTCCTTTGCTTGTACCATTTTAAAGATTGAAGATTGTATCTATAATTGAGAAAGTTATGTTTCGTCAGTTTGGGAAAGTTGAAACGATGAATGGATAAAATGATGTTCTTAAAGTGTTGGTGCAGACGGTTTAGAACCCCATGCACTGAGTACCCCATGCACAAGTAACATGACACCGCGAGTAGCTATACCTTGTTTTACAACAAGATAGAATTTTTGTAAACAAACAAACGTCACTTATCATACATGGCGGCCATTACACTTTTTATACTTTCGTCGTGTAATTTTGTGGAAATCGTGAGATATAATGAAGTGAAATTGTATAATATGGATGTATGAAAAAGTTTTTTTACGAAAATATTTTGAAATTTACGAATTTTAACGTAAAAATCTTTGTTTACAAAAATTCCATCTTGCTGTGAAACAAGGTATACGGCGCTTATTATCGCATTCGCACAGTATGTATAGGAACTAAACGGACAGTCGTATAGTCTAAAAGACGGCATAAGAAATTCATACTCATCTGTTATTTGATCAGGACCTAGGTTAAATAAAATATGCGCTCACGCCCGTCACCCAGAGGGGTAGGCAGAGATTATGGATTTCCATTTGGCGAGATCCTGGCATACCTCACTCGCTTCTTCTACATTCATACATCTACGCATAGACCTAGGTTATAAGTTAGATAATATGTACATTGATAGATGAGAAGTGGGTTGTCGAGCTAACACTGTTAAATCGTAAAAATTAAATCAGGTGAAGCGTTGAGCGACGATTCTAGGGGTCAAGTTTATCTTAACATACAATAGATGATTTAACGCCCACATAAATTTAAATAACAGATGAGGGTATAAATTTCTTATTCTGTATCTTGTACTAGTTGTAAAGTCACTGCGACCATCCGCAATGGTTGGTCGCATCCGCCGCCGCCATAGTGCCTAGCAAAACAGATATTCATACATATTTTTGAGTGCGCGGCGATATTTTCAATCTAAAAAAATATTTTATACTGAAAATTATGTTTGTTAAGTAGAAGTTAAGTTATATTATTTTTACGACAATAAGTAGGTACACAACATTCCAATTTATCAGACATTGTTACCTCTGTCGCTCTGAAAAAGACTGTTCACATTGACAACATGTTTTCAAGTGAATGTTTCGGCAGTACGAACACACGGTATAATAAACGCGTGTAAGTGAAAAAGTATCTACATGCATTTATGCTAAGATGTAGTCAAAGAGTTATTAAACTCAAATCAAATTCAAAGAGTATAATTTTAATTATAAATACATAGGGTTTTAAAATGCATACAGAACTTAGATGAGCTGATACAAGAGCCGCGAAAAAAACCTACTACTTGAATCGTACGATATAAGACACAGAACATTTTATTTTCAAAGCATTGAAACGAAAAGATAAAGCATGCATGGCACGTCGCAGCCATTTTTAGGTAAATTTACCGCAGGCTCCAACGGAAATGTTTACTTTATAAACGTGGCGTAACTGCACAGCGTATGGCGTTTATTTCACCGGGAAAACTCTGAACCATTAAGCAATTATCTTCCCCTACTAAGTTATTGGAATATATTTCTTTAAATAAACCAAACTCTGCAGGATTATCCTTACAAAAATACATATATCAGGTTTATAAGCAAAATATGTATCAGTCTCTCGAAGCAACTACAAAAGTAATAAATGAATTAACAATATATATGCGGGTGTGCGATTCACAATATGTAACCAACGCCATCTGTTGATACGTTGTGTAACTAAACTTATAACTTGAAAAATAGTTAGTTCCCAGCCGTCTTTGTAGTCGATCCTATTTCTAAACATGAAAGTAAACCACCCAAACAGTTAGCTAAGCTTTGCTGAAGATAGATAACGGCAAATCTAATACTTTATTCACTTCAATTGTTTTAGGCTGATTATGTTTTAATTATAACCATTTATGTAATATTTTTTTAACTTACTAATGTAGAATACGTTATTGTGAGGTATACAATGAGCTCTTTAAAGAGTGAGATATAAGAAATCTCTTATCAACGCAAAAATATCTAAAAAAAAGTTAAAACAAATTGAAGGGTTATCTGTAACCGTGGGTTTAAACTTAAAAACATGTTGTCTTCTCAGTTTTTTTCAAAGAGAAAAATAGAGAGAAAGCTTATTACGATACTCGATTTTACGCCAGTGGAAGCCCACGGTTACTTCTGCAGGTTTCACTACTAGTTATTTTTATATTTGTACAGTATTTTGCATTTATTTTAACAAAAAAAGCATCTAAAAATGTAGTTTTAAGTGGTAACTTTATCCCTGAGTCAGAATAGGAAAGATTAAAATTGCAGGCGCACTCTGGTATCACTGGTTTAATTTTCCCGTTTCATTTAGCGCGCTAGAAATTATCATGGCGGCGATATTAATGATGCAGCACTTCCGGTTCCGGAGACCGTAATATTATCGCAAACCCTCGCCTGTTAACCGCCAAAAAGTTTGTTTGAATTAAGTTAAACACAATGTAGACTACTGTGTACTTGTTTATTAACTACTCTATATGGCAATTTGCATTAGTGTACCTTTTTGTATTAAATTTTACCTTTATTTTGAAATAACATAAAATAAAATAAATATTGCGCTCACACCAGTAACCCAGAGGGTAAATTGCTTTCGTGTATCATTGCCATGTATTAATTGCAGGCGCTTAAATGTAAATTTCTCCCGTTATATTATTAGAATACTTTTAATTATATTTCAGTAAAGTATATGGGAATATTTAAAATAATATCGTTTGTATTCATTTATCTCCAAATACAAATACTATTCTAACAGAACTTGTAGTAAATATTTCACTCAATTTCGTAGTACATATAAATACAACTGGATAAATATTAGATGACCAAGTTTTTCTAAATATATTTATATGACAAATTAGCATAAGATAATAATTAAATATTGAACTTTGTTTTCACATCCTAATTCAAACGTTCAAAATCCTAATTTTATATACGAAGGAAAATCACAGTTGATTTTACGTGAGAAGACGCCAGATGGCATTGGCGTTCTCTCGTCTTTATAAACAATGGCTCTGTTATCACTCGGACCTTTCGTGGCTTAGATAAACGCCTGCTGTTTTCGTACAAGCGCTTCGAGCGATGGTTGAAAGTAAAGGACAGTTCTCAATTAAATTGAAGTGCCATTGAATTACTCACAAATTCCTACATAAATAGAATTATTAAAGTAAAATAATCAATTTCAATACAATCTATCACAACCTCCCCTATATGCATGTCGTATGAAACGACGCTGGTATTCCGAAGGGAGTTCGTGCAGCATAAATTATGATATAGTGTAGTACATGCCGGCCGAGCAATGTACCAAGTATAGTACACGGTCGTACAGAACACACGGAACAAAATAACAATGAGCTTTTAATTAAACCAGCAACAACAGCAGCTGTTGAATATAAGAGGCAACTCGACACTCCACTCGCATACTTAAGGTCTACGCATATTAGACAAACTCGAAGCTGACTAATCCAACTCGATCCACAGTAAAGCATAGATATGTGAACTTTATATCATGCTTATTAAGGTAGCATTTAAAACATTAAATTAAATTTGTGTACGATGTATGGACCACGAATTATCACACCTATTACAATTATATCGCCGCTTATTCTCTTTAAGGATAAGAAATAGTATAATGGACCTTAAGAAGGCGATATTGTAAAGCTCAAATTTCTATACTTTACTGCGCGTCGAATTTTTCTAATGAGCGAAGAACTTTATTCGGAGATTAATTTAAACAACAATAATGTTTAACAATTCACAACTTTATTACATTTTCTCTGTCAACGGCAATCACGGATCAGGCTATATCGCTTTAAACATATAACCACAATATAGATTCATACACATTTATAGACACTTATAGATATATCACATTTATTCATGTTGCGTCAAATGTTTATTGGTTTTTGGTCGTACATCGCACTCTTACAGTAGAAAGATATAATAAACGGAGAAACATGTCTACAATTGTCCTATTAGGTTCTAAAACGGTGATATCGCATTCTGACTGTCGCGAATGTTACCAGTTATCCTAGATACAATAAACGCAGTATTGCTACGCGACGCGAAAACTTCAAGTGGTCGTGGATTGTATTTGTGGCGTACGGTGCCGCCATAAGTCGCGCGTTATAAATTAGTCGCACCATGTCGCATAGTTTCGCTCCGTATCTCGTCGCGTTTCATCGCTCACCTAGAACAACGGGTTAGTGGTAGCGACGGAATACATGAGACAAGGAGGAGGAGGTGTAATTCTAATAATTATAAGAGTGGTATAGAAAAATATAATAGTGCTAATTATAATTAATAAATATGGAACCTTTTAAATTATTTTCCTACAGAGAGATGTGCACGTCCGTACGTGTACGTACGTGTCCGAACGTAAAAGAGTTTCGTAAGTATTAAAATTGATAAGTTCGACAAACTTTGACGCCGTATGTTCTTCGGCCTGCTTGTAATTACGTCATAACATGACCGCAGCGCAGTTAATTAACCGCCATGTTGTTAGTCGATGAGACGATAATGTAATGTTTACGTAAACAATGTTATAACAACTAATTAATTCATTTTTATTATTTTACTGAATAACAAGATAAATATTTTGTTTTGTTATTGTTTTGCTAAACTAAAAAGGCAACACATCTGCAACTCATTAGGTCGTTGCAGATGCCTATGAGTAGCGGTCCTGTAATATCTAGTGAACCGCTTGGTAGTTTTCCACCTTCATCTATGGTTAAAAAATCGCCCTAATGCGAGTCAGACTCGCGTATGAAGGGTTCCGTATCTATAAAATATAATAATAATAAATCAGCCTTTTTTCACACAGGCCTCCTCTTCGAAAGAGGGAAAGGGCCGTAATCCTCCTCGCTGGCCCAGTGCGGGTTAGTGGATGTCACATTTCTTCTAGTTTGGTGGTTCTGACAAATGCCGGTTTCCTCACGCTGTCCTTCACCGTTTTTGGAGCAGTGGTGATGAAATAAATTACACAAAGTAAAGCGCCTGTCTGGGTTCGAACCCGCGACCTACAGTACGAATTCGGGGCCTATACCACTGGATCACCACTAATCTTATCTATAAAAACGGCAAAAAATCACGTTAATTGTATGGGAGTCCCCTTAAATATTTACTTTATTATGTTTTTTAGTGTTTGTTGTTATATCGGCAACAGAAATATATCATCTGTGAAATTTTCAACTGTCTATCAAGGTTGATGAGATACAGCCTGGTGACATATGGACGGACGGACGGAGCGGAGTCTTAGTAATAGTGTCAAGATTTACCCTTTGGATACGGAACCCAAAAAAATGATGGCCACTTTTATTAAGCACAATTTCTTTTTTATAAGTTTTTCATACACGGAATAACGAATGCAATAACTACAGTTACAACAAAAACTTATTTAGTTGATTTACTAATAAAAATTAATGAAAAAGTTTGTAAGATGATCCAGAGAAGTAGGCGTAGTCCTGGCACCATGCTTCTTGTTCATAGCTTACGTGTAGAAAGTAGAGATACCCTTTGTTCAATGTTTCAACATTTTTTTTTGTCGACATAACTTCTTCTAAGTTGTTCTACAATTTTAACAGTGATAGAACCCTTAACAACAATATTCTATCGCACGAATACAGAAGACAGGCGTCAAGTAGAGTATTCTGCATTTCGTCTGATGAGTGATGTGCCGGAGGCCTAATTCTAGTCCTCTTCCCCATCCCATCCTTTGCTAATAAAGAAGAGATAGGGAATGGTAGAGATCTTGACAGTGGAGGGGATGAATAGGAAAGGGAAATAACCATTTTCTGTTTATCCCCTCCTCTGTCTATTAAAGGTAGGCAACGCATCTGCAACTCATTATCTTGTTGCAGATGCCCATGGGGAGTGATCACTTGATATTGGGTGAACTGCATGTTCGTTTGCCACCTTCCAGTTTTAAAAAATCGGGACGGGCTTAAGACGTGGACGAGACGGGAACGGAACGTGGTTTAGTAAACATTGATGAGCTTAATGTATAAACGCCGTGACATGCAGGTCTTAGCTCTCGGAAGCGAACGGGACGGGGTACGCGCGGAACGGGGCGTGCCATCGCTCGTCGCCGCCGATATTCGTGGCCGCCCATCATGGCGACGTCCATTACATTTTTTATGACTTCCCGTCCCAATAAAATCCGGTTAAGTCACGCCTTAAGTCACACATTTACCCAATAATTTCCCATTAAACTTTATTTTGTGGTTTTATTAACTTTCATAAAGAAATTTATAATAGCGACATCTGTTGATACTTTTTAAACCAACGAAAAAGCACGCCAAGAAAGATGAGAACACAGATCGTTTAATATTGTACTATAGATAGCGTTATCATTAATTGCTCGCTTGTCAAAAATTATATTGTGTTAATTATTTTGTGAATTTGATATCGATCGGATCAACATAATTAGTGCAATTAATAATAAATTAAAATTAAATAACACTATAGCTTCGCTCTGCGATCCGTCCCTGTCTAATATACGATCATGTTTTTTATGGAAAATATATCTTTCATTAGAATTCGAATAATAAAAATCTTACGGAGATTTTAGGTTGCAGTAAGATTTTTGTCATTGGGCGATAAATCCATAAAAAATTCGTGTTTTTAGGGGAAACAGGGAACGTAAGCCATATTTGAATATAGCTCGAAATAGCGCGAGAGTTCCCCATAAGATATTGACTACATAACGAAAACTTAACCTAACTCCTGTGTCCAAGCGTAATATTTTGAAAACCTGATTCCTTCTCCCGGGCCTTCTCTTCTCGTAGTATGGTTTCCGTATCTCCCGTTCCCTATCTATGGATAAATTGAAAATAAAAACTGCATCTAAATAAATACACAAATTGATCTAAATCATTAAATATTTTCCAAGATAGCTGAAAGAAATTTATTTATTCACAAGAATTACTCGCTTTATATTATAAGATATTATTCTTAATTAGAGCGTAGGTAACAACAATTATAATTGGCCTTAAACAAAACCTATTGATCAGAGGTCATTGAACTTGAAGCCACGCGGTACAGCCGTGGCGCGTGCATAGCTGACAGCCGCAAGAATCCGACCCAAACCCGCATACTAACAGAATATTTACGATAATATTAAAAAATAAATATAACACATAGCAACCACATACACCTCTAGAAACTGTATTTATGGTAATTTGTTTGTTGCTAGGTTGAATTTAAATTCAAGCCAACTACAACCGGCAACTCACCTGCAGAGCCTCCGTTGCTGTGGATGGGGATAAACCGGTGATCTCACGTCAAGCGACCCGATGTTCATTTGCGCCCTGGATAATTGGGAACTGATGAAAAAATCTAAGAAATCAAATCTCAGATACAAAGATTTGAAAATTCCCAATAAGACAGGCATTTCAATGCACAAGTGTCGAGCCTTCATTGTAGTTATTTCCTCATTGTTTAGCAACAACCTAATTACAAGAGAAGAGCGAATGCTGAAACACTGACGCTGGCAACTTTTTCCAATCCTTTGCCTTACGCACGACGAATGACTATTCAAATCGCTTCGTTGGAACTCTCTGTAAGTCCAATATAAAAGGATGAAGACCTACCAAGAAGTATGTCTAAACGTCCGATGGTAAAATGGAGATGGAGGAATTAATACTTGTAATTCTTTAGTCCCAGTAACGGCATTTGTGGCGTGCTTGTGATGGTGACTTGGACAGTGAATATGCAGATTGTCTTCTTCCCCATTGTTCTTAAGTATATACCCCATAATACCTGCTTCGTGAAGTTTGAATCGTGACTTTTTAATGTTGAAATATACTCAAAAAACAATCAACAAGCACGTTGTTAACGTAAACACAATTATTTTTATCTTATATTTGCATCCTTATTGTGTTCGTGATGTTTAAAAATATTTTAATTGACCAAATGACGGAAAACTACCAAACAATGTTACGGATAAAATTGTAACGGTTTTTGAGGAAGTGGTTTAGTTAAATATATTTATAGAATTATTGATTTATAGTTGTATACATTTATTAAGTAGGTACAACATCTGTTTCACGAATGAGCCGGCTCGATCGTTAGAATACCACGAGCTCACAGAAAATAAGCGTGAAGGAGAAGTATGCTTCTGCGTTTCGTCTGATCCGCCACCCTCGCTTCACATGGGTAGCATAAACACCAATATGTTTTTTCTAACAGTGTCGTACCATCCCATTATGCCTTGTTTAAGAATCATTGTCATGTGTTAACAAAAAAATTAATAAATTATACTTAAATGTACCTCATGAAATCCATCTTATTATGGAAAATAATATAACCCATTCAATCGTTTTAATGGGGTGAAAAAGGGAATGTTTTATAATAAGTAGTGAATTTGATTTATAAGTTATATCAGATAAAATTCGTTTATAATATGCCATAATGGCTCAATAACGTTTAAGTTGTCTTACTCTAATAAATAAAAATAACTTAATATATTAGCCGAGTGGGCCGTGAGAGCTTGTGCACTGATCCAGTTCTAACAAACAAAGTATACGTATTATTGTTAAATATCTTGGTTAACCCGCATTGGGCAACATCGGATATCGCAGTGTATTGTGTCTTGAAATTGACGTCGATAGGGTTGTCACATATTTCGTTTTTTTAAAGTAAGGTGAGTAAATATTCATACTGCTAAAAATCCAACATTCTAGATTTTATCAAAACCTAGCAATTAAGAAAATATGTTTAATAAGAGCAGCGGCAACAGCTGTTGACTTGTGATAACTTGAATAAGTATCACCTTACAGTATACATGCCTAAAGTAGGGGTTTTTTATTTCTGCGTTTCTTCTGATGACTGAAGTGCCGCAGATGGGTCCTTGTGGCACTCCAGTGACTGACGTGCTGCACGTAGGGCCTGCGGCACTTCAGTGACAGGTGGGGGCCTGTGGCAATTCGGTCATGACATACTGAAAGCATCACCCCTTTCCTAACTGTTCCGTTTTTCGTTTTCCTTATCTATTCCCCTTCTTTTTCCAACGAAATGACAATCCACGCCTAACTTACAGTAACCCTAATTTACAGTAGGTGAACCGGTCACTCATGTGCTTCCTTTTTTTATAAAAATATCACAAATTTTGTTTTATTTTCACTTTAAGCCGAACTGTTTATGAATAATTTATTGAATAATTGTTTACATAATTAACAACCCTACTCGCCTTTGTTCCCGTCTCATTGTATTCGTACACGCCACTCGAATCCACCGGAAGTAAGATTCAACCTAACACTAAAGTTTTATTCTTTTAGACACCACATACCTAACAAGACAGCGATCAGTAATATAAAAAAACAATTTGTCTATGCTTTGAAAATATAACAATATTTCCATTGTTCATAAAGGTTATTTTATACGATAAAATTATGTTGTTTCTTTACAAATAGCATTGATTTTTATAGAAAAAACATATTTCAGAACACTTCTTAACGTTTAAAAAAATATTGTATACAAAATAAATACATACAAATTTAAGAAAGGGAAAAACAAAATTTGAACATTAATATTTAATTTTCTAGAATTATTAAAAATGACTTCGTCTTTATAGACACTATCTAACAATAAAACACGTATATTTCAAAAGTAATTTCGTATGCATGTATACAAATAAAATCAATACGAACAGTTTCCGTTATGTCACGGACCAATTATTTTGTCCGACCTTGTACTGACCTCAAGGTGGCCTCATATTGTTAGGAACTAGCATACTTGTTTGTATTTGTGGTAAACTACACATACAGGTGGCAAACAAAATATCTTAGTCTGCAACTAACTCGTCTCTTTTTGTGGAAGAAGTTGGCAAACGAGCAACCGATTTATATGGTTTTAAGTAAACAATAGTTATCGCGGATGTGCATGGATGCCAAGGACATCCGCAAGAACTTTTACCGGTTTTAATTTGGTTAGAGGAGAATGTAGGTAATAAAGGAAAAATGGTGATGAGGGACTTTTAGACGAAATGCAAAAAATACCTCAGGAATGTCAACAAATCGTGGTACTTCCCCGCTTGAGCTGGTGGATTGCAAGGTTGCAATAATATACAGCAAGGGAAAACAAAAATAAACGCGAGCAACGCAAATAAAAATGATAATAGTAGACTTTAAGTTCCCGGCATCGTAGAATTGCAATGATCATCTACCACCACTAAACCAGATTACATCGCGTTCAGTTGTTATTTAATTGTGCAAAAAATTACTTTTAGAGTAACAAATTAAGCATTACATATCATTAGATGCATTATCATCCACTTGTACTCTGAACTTCCCAATACGTAGAGAAGCTTTTTGTTATGCAATTAACATAAACATTTTATTTTATACAATTTTATTTTATTTTGTAAGTTATTTTTTTATTGTTATTAAACTTCCCTAAGAGCTTAACATTTATAGACGTACCTTTATATCTAAGTGTTTTTGGTGGCTTGAGTCATCTCTGCGCTAAGCTTGCAACATTTTATTGATTTTGTTTACTGTAATAGTTTATAAGTTATTCTTTTTTACCAGGAACTTTAATTAGATGTATTCAGATTCTTTCTTCTTCATTTAACATATTTCGTTAAGTTAAGGGTACAGACAGCGAGACGTTAAGTCGAAAGTTCGAATCTGGCATTCGACTATTGCCTTGAAACACGTTTAAGCTTTTTTGCAATTATTAGAGTTAGTTATTAACACAATTTGCTAATGTTTTAGTAAATATTACTTACTGTTTAGTATCTATCCTAACGGTTATATAAAATACGACGACGGACGAGAGTTCAGCGACCACTGTTATCATCTGCTCTTGACACGGCGTGTCATGTGGGTAATTTTTTGACGTGCTATAATGTATGCATGATTATCATACAACTTCACGCCAGCAGCCATTTATTATTACAGAAGATATTAAATATGCAGTCACATCTGTAAACACAGTGTAGGCAGAGATTATAGATTTCTATTTGGCATGACCCTGGCCCATGTCTTGCTTCTACATCCAATCAACCCACACACGCTTGTCCTTCACGTTCCCATATCCTGATTATCAGCGGCCCGAGGGAAATTGTGGAGTTTTAGTCGGTGCAAGTTTTAGTCGGTG
Organism: Papilio glaucus; assembly: GCA_000931545.1. Classification (NCBI taxonomy): domain Eukaryota; kingdom Metazoa; phylum Arthropoda; class Insecta; order Lepidoptera; family Papilionidae; genus Papilio; species Papilio glaucus. Next base: position 18,446 of record JWHW01026820.1, read on the forward strand.
TAAGTTTTAGTCGGTGCAAGATATACGCGCTGATACCCTGCAGGAATTTCTCATCAAAAAAAGATGTCCCCTCTCAACACTATGCCTATTCAATTTCAAATAGGCTGTTTGTCAAATTTATTATTGAACTAAAAAATAAGTTGAAAGCCAGAAGAGTACCTATAAACCTTATTAGTGAGAATTAACATTTTTGCTAGGCCATGAATTGAACGAAGATTGAACGAAATTTAAATTATCCATCGGCAATAAATAAAAAAAGTATGCCGTCCGTTTCCATGTTGAAAAGAAGTGTAAGGTGAAACACGTAGGGAAGGAATGTTAAGGGAATTCTACTCCTTCTTGTATAAGCTTCAACTTAGAATACTTGGCAGGAATCTTACTATATTTGAAACTCATTTGGTTTATTAAGAAAATTTCCGTCTATTTGTTTCGAGGCCTTCATCTTCAAGGTTTGAGAATAGATCAGTAAACAGTTTAGCTCCCGTGGCCATGTTAAAAAAATTGCCAGTTGTTTTTTAAATCAACATGTGTCGACTTTTGTGAGATACATTTTAATCATTTATTATAAATTATTTACATTTTAAATTATATTGAAATTTTGTTTTAAAATTCAAACACAACAAACATTGACAAACATGTCAGTGATTGCAAAATATAATGTATTCTTAAGTATAAAAACATAAAACTTAGTAACAAATTCATATTTCGCAAGGCAACCGTGACAATTTGGGAGGAAAGATTACACGATTCGAGCGCATAAATTGGGCACTAAGAATTCCAATAGATTGAGAAAAATAATGACTTAATGGTCGTAATATTAGGCTGTGCTTAATCAATTAATATTACAATATAAAAACACCCATATGAATGACATCAACGACGTTAAAAAACACCCATATAAACTCGTCCCATACGCAAACAGGTGTAGTAGCGGCAAATCGTCCACGCAGACCGTTGCTTCACAAATACATTCATTGTACGCACGTGAGAAGGTCTTCATTGAAATTGATAGAATTGCGCCTTTCCGCTGCAGTGTTGTATCCGACTCGGTCCTATCTAGTCGCGCGATGTGGAAGGTACTGACCCTGGTAAGCTTTGCACTAGCTGCTCCAAGGAACGACCTGGACTTTACGCCTTTAAATACATTCTCTTTACAACTCCTTTACAACACATACGCCTTCCAAGAGAGTTATGGACAGAAGAACTTGGCCATGTCACCACTATCTATTTGGAGCATGTTCACTTTACTGACCGAAGGATGCTCCGGAGATACCTTTAACCAGCTAATGAAGGAACTACGACTACCAAATGATGTGAGGACAACTACGGCTCTTCACTTAGCGGTCTCCAGTATGTTGTTGCGTAGAGATGAAGATGTAATTTTAGACGGAGTGTCGGGATTGTTCGCGGATCAACATTTAGATATTCATCAGGAGTTCTGTCAGTATGCTAAAAATTTCGACACTCAAGTTTTTGTTGTCGATACTAGCAATGAGACCTTGCTCGCCGATGATATAAATACATATATTTGCAAAGTGACTCGTGGAAGAATACAAGAAGCAGTTACTCCTAGTGTTTTAGAAAATTTAAGGATGATTCTAGTTGATGGAATGTATTTTAAAGCCAATTGGACGTATCCATTCGACTCAACGCAAACCAGAGAGGAAGCGTTCTATAACCATCAAGGTAAAATGATTGGATCTGTTAACATGATGTACCACAAAGCGCCGCACAACGTTGGTGATTCGCCACTTATAGGAGCTCAGATTCTTGAAATGACATATGGTAAAAACGAGGAACTATCCATGCTCATACTGCTGCCGTTTGACGGGATTCCCCTGCAGATGATGTTAGAGAATCTATCACGACAACCTCTAACATGGATGGATGACATCCTGACATCGGAATCTCTACCTGAATTAGACTGCTATATACCAAGATTTAAAATCACTTCTCAATCAGATATGATACCGCCGTTAATGTATATGGGTATACGGAATGTTTTTGATAGTTCAAAAGCTCAGATGCCGGGTATTTCTGACAGTCCTCTTTACGTGTCCAAGACTGTACAGAATGTGAACATTGAGGTCACAGAAGAGGGAACTGTAGCAGCATCGTCTACTGTTGTAGGGCTAGAAGACAGGATCCTCTCGCAACGATTCGAAGCGAACAAAGAATTTGTGTTCCTTATTAGAGAGAGACATTCAGGTGTTATTGTGTTTGCTGGTGTTTACGCGGATCCATCTTTAGTGTGATTGTTAATAATAAATATGTTTTTATTTGTTGTGTATTTTACTCATATGTACTGTAAGTATTTACATAAATCCATAACAGGTCTTCGAGTAAAAAACGTAAAGGGGAGAAATATAAAGTGTTATATAATTGGATCACTATTCTGAGATGTATGAGATTACAAATTGTAGTAGAATACAGACTAGGAATAGATGAAGCCTTAAATTAGTGGTAGAAAAATAGGGCTTTGGAAGGGATACATATTAGTACAGTTATAGAAGAAAGAATTATGAATTGTAACGTACATGAAATTGATGCATTATTTTAACTATCTTTAACATACAGTACAGTACAGTACTAAGAAAATATTATTTTAGATCCGAATACTCAAATCACTCGTAGGTTCTCGTATTTTGCACTCTTAATTTTTTTTCTCTTTAAACTAAAACATTAAAAGTTATATATTAAGTGATATCCGTTCATATACTTTATTTTTATACAGAATATATTATTATATATTTTATAATACAACATAAATTACATGTCAATAAATTGGCATACAAAATATAAACACAATCACAAGATCAGTTCTCACAAAACCGGAAACAAGCGAAACTAAAACGACAAAAAATCTAACAAAAACAGGTTTTCGGTCTCACAGATTGTTGACTTAAGTACCGAGACAATTAAAGCATTTAGCATTTCAAGTCAATTCCGAACTTAAGTTGCATTTAAGAGCAAATCAAGTGTTTTAAATTGAATTTTGATTTTGAAGTTCTGCTATTCTTGTACTCTGGTACGACAAATAAAATCGTGAGTACAACACCGCAACTATTGTTGTGGATCACAAGATTTAACCTAGTTAAATGAATTTACAAGAAAGCTAGTAAAATAATAATCAATATAAAAATCACTACTCTTTTCAAAATCAAGAAATATATTAAGTGATACCATACAGAAAGGATAGCAAGCAACAAATAGAATACATAGAAGGAAGAAATAAAATAAGGTAGAACGAAGAAGTATGAGAATATCAAAATTCACTCAAGTCATCACCACAATGCAAACCTATCCAGAATTTTAAAACTCGAAACCTGCCCAACATCGTTTCTACCTTTTCTTGAGATTATACGACTT
>JWHW01026820.1:28877-44390 GCA_000931545.1 Papilio glaucus
AAATTTATATACAAATATATACATAATAAGACCCTTCGTACCTGACGCCACGCAAGTCGATACCTAACGATTTAAGTCTTTAAGCACCTATCGCAATACAAGATCATGAAGCTTCAATCACCCGCGGGTGCACTGCAAAACCAACCAACCAACTTCCAAGATGGCGGAATTATTGCCTTTGTTTCTATACTGGAAAAAACATCCTAGCTAATATAGTTATAAGTTAAAATAATATTCAAAAAGGGGTATTACAGAATAAGCTTGGGTAGCAAGAAGTACGGCCATTAATTTAACCTTTCCACTGCACTAACACTGTCACGTGTGGCCTTTATAATATTTGTGGAGGAATTAAAATAACAATTTAGCATCTTGTTGTAATTATTTTGCAGCAACAAACAGTCTGCATTTTATATTTATTTCTATACACGGATGACACCAGTATCTTGTTACCGACGGTTTCTTTGCTTTCGGTAAAACAGACAGACAAAATTATAGTTAGATATTTGTAAATTCGTGTGAGCTTTTTACCGCCTATAGTGAATGGACAACTCACGTCTTGCGAGTCAAACACATGTCTAACTGGGCGCTACTAGCTCGTACTATCCGACATTGGTATCGTAGGCGTAGCGTGTGCGAAGGGACTTAACATTGTTATAAAAAACTATAGAAAAAAAAACATTTTTATAAAAGATTTACATAGAAAAAACGTAATGAAGGTAAATTACCTACGACAATACACTTATACCTAAATAAGTTAAACAAAAACAGTTTTCACTTAACTAAATATGACTGCTATGAGCTACAATATATTTACGAAAGCATGTATTTTGTGCTGACTTATGTAATTAATACCTAAGGAAAAATAAAAAAAAAACAAAATAATTCTGTACTTGTGATTGTACAACATTCATAATGAGAAATGGGTGACACACTATGAAATATTGTTTTTTGTATAGTCGGGGTGAAAAATAGATTCGTCACCGTCAATTCGACATTTGCTTGCACCACACGGTGACAAACAGAACATACGTAGGTGTAATTTTATATACAATCTAAACCGCTTAAGTTTCATAGAGTACCACTTGGCGAATAAATTTGTAAATAGTGTACCCCGACTGTATTAAACAAGACAATGACTAACATACACGGCGATAAAGTAAAAGCATCTCTAAAGAAACATATTTACGTTTATTTTATATACTTTTATAAGTACACAAGATATTCACCAATTACATTTATATAAAAATATATTTAATAGATAATTTATCTAATAATACTTAGCAATCGTAGTCATTGTCTACCGTCGCCTTGAGAAATATTTCTAGAATCAATTTTTAGAAGAGAATTCTTTAGACCAATTCAGTTCAATCACAGTATTTATAAATTAACACGATCTACTATATTTATATTTATATAGAATAATATAAATTAAAGCAGTTGATTTCTATTTGAAGCAATAATAATATAGTATGACATCTATTTAAAGATCCAAATCACATCATAACCTAACCTAACATTTATGAGTTTCTTTAATTGTTGCGTAAACTACTATTTTAATAGAGTAAGTAAGAAATGACAGTGTACCGTTTATCCCGAAAAAAAAACTTTCCCGAGAAATAGAAAAATATAAACATCGTGTGCCATAGACAAGACATGACATAACTTCTAGAAATTACCATGGCCACAGATAAAAACTTTTTATTACTACACCAAGTTATACACAAAATCAAATTACAAAACAACTATAATTTAAGAATATAAGAAACGAAAACATAGAAGTTTCGTTGGTTTAATCATATTTCTAATCATTGGCATATTTATTAAACTATGTTGTATAAACACATGTATAACTACACGAAAAACAATCAACTACTGTACTACGACTAGCTAGGTTGGGTATACTTATCTAATCATTTAATTCACTTACATTAAAAATATAGAGGATAATACACAATACTTAACAATAAGTTGAAAGTTGAGAGTAAAAATGTACCATTGAAGGATGCCATGTTCCCTTTAACCTTAAAGTACATGGCTGAATAGAGGGCACTGAATGTTGTGATTATTTGTGTACACCGGTGACAGTACAAAATTGAGTTTATGTATGATGTACAATAAATATATTTGTTTCGTCATATTTACCTAATACATGGATTAAGTAAGACATACCTAATAAAAATGTACTCTCGTTAAATGCAACTTGCCACAGATAAAACCAAAAAGTTACCGATGGTCTAACAGTGGCGGATCAAGGATTGTCGTTGAGGGCTTGAGGTCCAATAATGTAGTGTTAATATTGTGTATCAAATTGAATTACAATATTTATTATTATGATGATATAGGGGAAGGGTCTAACCCATACCCCCCCATGCCCATCGGAAAACTGCCAATTCTATCTAAGTCTTTAACTGCGCCCCTATGTGTTTAGTTCAGTGAATGACACTCAGATGTCTGAGCCAATCCTATCTCCTACTTTCATTACCTTCATGTAACTGTTGAATTTCTTACATAGACGCTAGTAATTATAAGCTTAAACTTCAGTGAGCAAAAACGTAAGTTGTATCTCCCGGTCGATTGTGAATTTCGTCAATTTATAATCGTACCAGACATATAAATGTACTGCAAATTATAACCTGAATGAATCTGAACTGGTCTGACAGTTTATAAATATACCTTATCTAATTGAGTCGGATTACAAACTGACAAAGTTCAAATTCGCTCCATGACATATATTATAAATAATGTCAGCTGTGAGCAGAATGTGAACTCGCAGTGTTCACATATTAGAGGAAAAAAGCAAGATAAGCGGGTAGAGGTTAAACTACGAGCTGTAAGATAACTCTGATAATTGAGACAAAAGTTAAATCGAAAATAACTTACGAATGCCATATAACATTATCATTACAAATTTTAAAGTTTGCAAAGGTATCCACATACGTATGAAAAGCTTTAAAAATTGACTTTAGCAAACATGAGTCTTGCTGTCTTGGGAATTGTTCCGGTTGATGTTCATTCTATATCAAGCTGGAGTTATACAGAAATACGAATTTTTCAGTATGTAAACAATTACAACTGATTTCTCAGTTGTAATTGTTCAAAAACATAAGTTGAAAAGAGGCAATATCATACGCTTCATTCATTAAATATAACAAAGCAAAAGGTTAGCATGGTATGGGCATGTTATGAGAAGAGAATAATGGAATGTGACAAAGAGTGGAGGGATATGTTAGTAGAGGTAGGTAGGTAGATGTTAAACGAACGATTTTAATGAAATATTGTGATATAAAATACAGTGTAAACTCTTTATTACGTATTTAATATGACTCTTTACGACACTCGATTTAACGACAAACTAATAAAGGCCTAATTCCCCCTCTTCCCCATTAATCCTTTTCTAGTATGGGAGGGGGAAGGGGAAGAGAATTTAACTGGGGATGTATGGGAAAAGAAAATGTCCTCTTTCCTGTTTCTCTATCAAAGCTACATCCTCCATCAAAGCACCTTTTTAATTCGGCAGATGCCTATGGGCATCGGTCACCTGACATGGTGAACTGCGCTCTCGTTTGCTAAACTACTTGACTTTGGTTAGTTAACCACCAACTGCTGTTATCTGTACACGCACTCCATATAACCTCACGATCAATATAACGAGAACAGTACAACGACATGAAATAGATCTTGAGCCACCACCAAGCATCAAACAAGGCTGGAGTGATTCAAGTCCGACAAGCAAAATAAGCGCGAGACGGGAGTTGCGGAAAAGTAGACCCCAAGTACTAAGTACTGAATCATTTACTTTAAATATGTAATAAGAATGTATCTACACAGGTTAAATTACGACACGAATAAATAATAGTAATAATTGTCAATGATTCGTTCAGTTCACAATTTGCCAACAGTTATATTCATCTCTAGTCCGATTATAAACTGACGAAGTTCACAATGGGTCGGACTGATAAATATAAATGTACCATTAAAAAAGCCGCCAACTGCGAGTCGGACATGCGCACGAAGGGTTCCGCGCCATTATCTATAAAACAGCAAAAAAAACATGTCTGTTGTATGGGAGATCCCTTAAATATTTACTTTATTAGTATTTTTTGTTATAGCGTCAACAGAAATACATCATTTATGAAAAATTCATGAGATATAGCCTGGTGATAGACGGACGGACGGATAGCGGAGTCTTAATAATAGGGTCCCGTTTTATCCTTTGAGTACGGAACCCTAAAAAACACGCTAAATTCCATTACACAAAGTATCTTTTGTTATTTAAATTTGCAAGTAGATGGCGTTATTATCAATCTTAAAATATATTTTTTTTCTCATAATCCTAAACGGGGTTAAAACAAAGTTACGAAAAATGTGTTGTCAACGGTTCTTGGTACGAGTAGAAATGATACATACCACAAGCTTATAAAACCTAGTTATAAAAGAGAAAACATAAAGGCATTTGATACAGTTTAACTCTTTGTCTAAGCAGTAGAAACAATAGAACTGTTAATAATATAGACCGAAGGAATAACGCAGGTTAAATTACGTATATTAGTATGTATACACATATATATATATTTTATATATATACACTTAAGTTTAGTTAAAAAGCGAATGTTGTACAACTGTTGTTACATTAATGAGTAGGAATCATTTGACAAGCGATACCAAGAGCGTTAGTATGAAAGATTTTAAACTATAAAACCCTGACACCTCATAATCATATATTTCTACATACAATGAAGACTCGAAAATCCGTCCCTCAGTTACGATTCACGATTATCCAGACTTCCAATGTATCTGGTCGACAGGATCCAGCCGGGAACAGCTCAAGACCGCTTACACCCTGCCTAAAAAACAAAAGAAAATAGATGTCAAATTTAGTCCATCTAGTTTTAATACAAGTCCATAACAAACACTCTTAAAAACTGGACCCGACCGTGGAAAAATAAAAACTATTTATCTAGTGAAACTAACTTTTTAATGGAACCCAAATCTATGAAGAGCATAAGAAATGATTACAGTGACCATATAGCAAATAAAGTCAACAAAGGGACCGGCAACATATATGGTACTGTTTTTTATTCGGTTAAGGTTTCAGCAGGACCATATCTAAGGAATCTACACGATCAACTATATTGGACGAATTGTGCAATATTCTTATACCGTATAAGGTTAGTATTGAAGATTGCGCAATGATAAAGAAAATTTGAGCGAGTTTAATTATTATTGCGCCATATATTTCATTCCACCACGTAGTGTCTGTATTGCGCAATATTTTGTTAGTCTGTGTTCTGTGTAGTTCGTCTTGAGGGTTGAATGGAAAACTTATTGAAAGGGAGTTCATTTCCGAATGTCGAATCTTTCGACCACCGACATTTTCTTCTTTTATATTTAATCTTTTTATAATAATCTCAGTCTGACATTTTGTTTACGGAACACTCAACGCTAGGTACATCTGTGCAAGCAAAACATTGATGCTTATGAGCCGTCAAAGTTATTGATCGCTGTCAAGGGGCGTTTCACTAAAACTCTCCACTTTCTGACTAGTATTGCAACCATTGACACAATTCACGCCAGTACTGTCATTTGTATCAGATTATATATTTATTTCACTAGACAAATAGGGTTTCTTGGTCATATTTTTAAAAGTTTTTTGTACAATCTACTAAGCATATTTGTTTGTTAAACAATGCTACAGTTATTTAATTGATAAAGGTCAATATTAATCCACACATTTATTAGAAATCACCCAAGTTGCAGTGAGAATATTCAGAATACTCTATTATCTGGAGATATAAGCGAAAATTACAAATTTCGTTTTTCTTCACACATATACATCTATGCATGCACCTTTACTAGTTAGTTTTAAAAAAAAATTCTCCCCAAACACTATTTATAATCCAATTCAAATTATATCTTTGAGCTTTTCTTGGGTCTCTAACACATTACATCTACTATTCATGGCACCAAGTTCTATAATCCATGGCATCATGTGAAACAGGAAAGGATGGGAAGGGGTAAATTACTGAAATTAGACCTCCGGCACCTCACTCATCAGAGGTGAGTGAGTCAGCCAGCCACTTAGTGCAACAGATGTCGTTGTGGGCTCTACCACTGTTAAGTCTGTGTGTGTTTGCAAAATCAACATTCTAACTTACGTTGCTGAAGCAGATCCAAAAAAGCTTTTATAACAACAGCATCTGAAGTATTGTACAGCGGTCGATTTATTGTTACATTTCTTCTTCTAAATACTTCAGACAGAGTTTCCACTAAATCCATATTACTTGAAATACTCGGACCCTAAAACATTACAATTGTAACATATTTATTTGAATACAACATTAATTATATACTACATTTAATTTTTTTTATGGAAGAAGGTGGCAAACGAGCAAGCAGATCACCTGATGTTAAGTGAGCGCTACCCATAGACATCCGCAACAAGCAAATGTGTTGCAGATGCGTTGCCTACCTTTAATGGAGACATGGAATATAAATGGAGGATAGACAGGAAAAATAATATTCCCTTTTCCCCGTTAACCCCTTCCCCAACCAATCCTCTTCCTGTTCCCATCCTATCCTCATGAGGAAAGGGTGGGAAGGAGAAGAGGACTGAAATGAGGCCTCCGGCACCTCACTCATCAAAAGAAACGCAGAGTACTTCTACTTCACGCCTGTTTTCTGTGAGGTCGTGGTATTTCACCGGTCGAGCAGGCCCATTCGTGCAACAGATGTCGTTGCGGGCTCTACCACTGTTTTGAATCAAATACTAAAAGACAGGTCTGATGTTTGCTAGCATGTGTCAGGAATGTCTTGCATATGTTATGAAATGTGTGTGTTTAAATTTAGGTTATAGATTGGACAAAGCAATTGTTCCCTTCTTCTCAGCAATATTAAAGGCTCAGTGACAGTATTATACCCATGATGTTCAGTTAAGAAAATAATTTGTGCAAAAATAAAAGGACCTTGCTTGCTTGAATAAAAAGAACTATTTATATAAAAAACTCACCTCACAATTAAATTTCTAGAATTACTAAAAAAAAATACAAAAAATAAATAAATACAGAAATAAAAAAATGAAAAAAAAAACAGTTGCTAATAAAATAAAATATTTGTTACAAAAATTGCTTTGGTACTTTTCTTACTTTCCCGTGGATTTCCACTAGCATATAAACTAGTCGCGTTACAAGGTTAATTTTTTATTTTATTTTTGTAGTAAAACTAACAGCTAACTTAAAAAAAACATGAAAACAATATCTAACGGCTAATAAAAAGTTTTGAAAAAAACAAATGGGAATTCTCCATCTTTCTTTCTAAAAAAAAACTGAGATGGCAATATGTCTTGTGTGAATGTTTTCGGCTGTGTAAACCAACGGCAAGAAATATATTTAAATATATTAAAGTAAATAATTACCGAATCAAATGATGTTGGTTGCAGCAGGGACATTATACTGTATTGTAACTGTGTTTGAGGCTGTGGTTGTCGGGTAACAGCGTGTCCCTGAAAAAAAATATTATTATAAACATTTTCATATTATTATTCTATATTCTATACAATATTTTCTCGAAGATGTCTCACCATGTATTAATACACATACAAATTACAGTAAAGATTAAGGCGCTCACAATAAATACAATACATTTATTTGCTATCAATAGATTAAATCAGTGTATTTCGAATATTAGGGTAATAGGTTTGCATATGGAGAAAAAGGAGCACAAAGAGGAGGAGCAAAAAGGAGCTATTAGGGACAAAAAAATTATTTATAACTAATCTTGGCAATATTAATACTGAGCATAGCTGAGCAATTTTGCTGGAAATTAATTGTTTAATAATTTTATTTACATTAAAGCAAATAATTACTGAACCAAATGATATTCGGTTTAACAGTTTTGTAACTTTATTTGTGGCTTGGTAACAGATTGTTGTCTAATGATTTACAATGGCATCATTAAATTTGAATTTATTATTTTTCTAAATATAATTATAGCTATAGAAGTATGTATATTAATGTTTATTTCTTTATTATTTTAATTTATCTTTAAATATTCATCTTAACTCTTTTTTGATTTAATATTTTAAATGTAAATACCAACTACATACTTTTGTACCTTACTACTTCTACTCCCTACATTTTCGACCAATACCTACTTCTACCCTTTACCTACATCTTCCTCTTACTACGAACCCCTACCTACTCATACCCCGTACCTGTATGTAGTGCAGTCTGATTTTTTCACTCGGCGCGCAATATTATTAAGACGGCCCTGGAGAACATACACTACTATAACCAATGGCTGTACAACAACATTACCTTTGCTTTTTTCCCAAAACATTGATAACTTTTTCATAAAATCTTTATGTAAACAATATAAATGATATACCTTTAGCCTAATTCACATTTCCTACATAAAAACTGTATTCATTTTTTTATGTATTTTAAAATAATTAATGGCTTAATAAGGTGTTTTTATTTAATTCTTTATCGGTAGATCACCTTATAAGTCTGTAAGGTGAAATGGGCAATTCAGATTGAAATATGACGCCATGTTTGAAATGTACGTAGTTTTTTTTATGTTATCTGCAACACACTTTATATAAAACTTTTAGTATGCGGCACGTCTCCTCCACGGCCACTTTAACTATGCCAAATATATACACGCCTTCAGTTTCGCATTATTATTTGCATCAATTCTCGGTCGTTATTCGTCAATTTATAAATAAAAAATAAAATACTTGAGTTTGTTTTCATCTGACAGAGTAAAAGTTGCATTAATAATTGTAACAAATTATTTGTAAGAAATAAGCTGGGCAGGTCTGCTGGAAATTGTTTCTTTTTAATAATTTTATTGACATTAAAGCACATAATTACCAAACTAAATGTTGTTGATTGTAGCAGTTTTGCTATATCTTGTATATTTATTTGTTGCATGGCCACAGATTGTTCCTGAAACAACAATAACATTATTATAAAGATTTTCTATAAGTATTTTATATAAGTATTTTATGTTGTAGACATTTCTTCTGAATCTTTATGATTGTTGTGTTTAATAAAAACATTTATAATTATAAAACAACCTGTTTCATTTTCATCTCACTGAATATTGCAACACTTGTTAATTCTAACAAATAATAGGTCTGCTGGTAAATTTTCTCAATTTTTGGCCATACCTCATTTATTCATACCTTGAATTACCTTTATTGAATAATATAATTGCTATCTTTTTATCACTTTTTGCCAAAGTGATGGCAATTTGTGCATCACTTTTATTTTTAATTATGGAAGTTATATTATTCAAGGCATGATTTTTTTTCTAAAAACGGAGAGCACTTCCCAGTAGACCAAATAATTTTTAGCAGCATTAATATTACTCATAATTAAGTATTCTAATTTACACACAAATATCATTTTTGAAAACACCCGTAACAACATCTGTTGCACGAATCAACCGGCTCGACCGGTGAAATACCACGACCTCACAGAAAACAGGCGTGAAGTAGAAGTACTCTGCGTTTCGTCTGATCAGTGAGTTACACTTCTTACATTCACACCAGTAACCCACAAGGACAATAAGGAATGAATCAGTACTATGCAAAATGGAATCTGATTCTATTTTGCATAGTACTGATTCATTATCATTCACAAAATTTATGACAAGACATCATTAAATTCAAAAGTTTTAATGTCTTGATGATTGTTGAGTTAAGAACTCACATAACAAATAAATCCTGATAGATATTTTAGTCCTATTTGTGACGCAGCTATGGTAGAAAATAAAAAGAAAGCGGACACCCGGTTAGAATGGAGTTCTCTTCGCTGTATCCCTGTACATTACTGTTTAAATATCCTGTACTTACTTTAAATTATCTTAATTATCTTTAACTTTAGATCTATACTAATATTATAAAGTATAAGAGTTTATTATACTTCATATATTATTAATTTGAACATGCTAATCATAGGAACTACTCATCGGATTTTAAAAATTCTTTTTGAATTGATAAGCTGAGCTATTAAGACATTTGCTAGGCTATTCAACATCATGCTATAAAACTTTGGAGCGGAGTAAAATGGAAAAACTTTATGCATAAAGGATTAGACAAAAATGTCAAGATAAACAACACAGCAAAATAATAAACAGCAGTCAAGCGTTGTGATTGGATGAGATGCTATGCACATGTTGCCAACAACAATATATTAATAAAACAAGAAATGTCTTTAGTATAGCCTGATGTCAGATTTTACCGTTATGCTTACACTTTTTTCGGTTTAGCCCTCAGCCCGCAAACAAATGATAATGTGCGATAAAGAAATCAGTTCTAAAAATAAATATGCGCTCACGCCCGTATCCCTGAGGGGTAGGCAGAGATCATTTATTTCAATTTCATATCTTGCAACACCTCTCTCGCTTCTACATCCATGCATACATCTACGCATACATGCTTGTCGATTATTTTTTCTTCTTTAGTATATCACTAATCTGATCGATATAAGTTCTCCTTGGACGTTCATGCTGCCACTCACTTTAGCAGCATAAATATGTGTTGTTACTCTCTCTTCATTCATCCTTTCAACTTGCGCTTTTTTATTTATTAATACTAATTTCTATACTTATTTTAAAACCAATAATAGAAGTACCAACCTCAAACCATTCTTGCAAAATCTGGAACAGGTCAGCACTGACTAAACATCTCAGAAGATCTCTTTCAACTTCGTATTCTTTCACTTTTTTTTCATAAAGCAATTTTAGATATTCATTTTCAGTTTGTAATTTTTCATAATCATCCATGTACGCATGAATCCTAAAGAGAAAAAAAATCATCAAATAGATTGTGTTATAGATTATGGGCACATTATTTTAGAATTGACAAAAAAATTAACGATAATTTGATTATTCCAGGTGTCGCTTCCTTATCCAGTTTGTTTGTTTTATACAACTACATACTAAAGTTAAGAAATTCGTAATCGCCGGGCAAACTTTTTAATACTCAATTGTTTTATCATTTGTGTAATCCGTCCCCTATATTATTGCAAATTAGATTTTAAATTTGTTTTAATTTTATATTTCAAATGTTTATTTCCAATTAAGATTTGGTTAGAAACCGACTATAAGAAGATTAGACTACAGACTAAAATATTTGTGAAGAAAACATTAATGTTTTAATTTTTCGCTCAGCAATTTGTGTGGAATTTTCCGAAAACGCGCGCTCAGGGGAACTTGAGTAAAAATCTCTTTTTACCTACAATGTTGGGTATAACGTGAAGCTAACACAAACTTAGATATGTGGCAAATATTGAACACTAGAAATTCGCTAGATGTATCTTTTCAATAAATAAAAATGCGCTCTGCATTAATGTACTCGCTAAAACAATTGTTTGTGATGGATGGACACCATTTGTAAGAAGCCACAACTAAAAATTATATTTTACAAGTACATTAGACAAATTGCAGTATTTCCAAACCTGATAGTGTGATGAGCACAGAGTTCGCATAGCGTGACTGCTGCATTGTTGGCCCCTGACTTCCTGATTTTGCTTGGTCCAGCTGAGAACAAATCAACAACCGCATAGCCAGATAGAAATTGATGGTGTAAACAAACAATATTTTAATATCAAACAAATTCCTCAAATTAAATTTTAAAACTTTAAATTTAACAATTTAGTAATTAACTACATAAAGTACTGGAGATTTCTTGAAAATACTATCAAAATAACTGGACATTTACTTTTGAAATGTAAATGCTGAAAGGACAACAAACAGATTACTTCTATATGTTATGTCACTATTATTTTTACACAATTTAACATGTGTGAGTTTGCTGTCACTGCTGTGGAACACTTTTGACCAGTGATTTTGTATGAGTTTAACATATCTTATTTTCATCGTTATGTAAATTCTACTTCAGTGATATAGTCATACAGATTTTGTATTTATGTATATAGCACGGCTGGCACCGTGTAATAACATGGTGGGATTGTTTCGCAATTTTTTTCTCTACTCTTTTCCCACTTTTTTATGTGGGGTTGGCATAGTATGACTACAGTCCAAACTATAATAAGGTTTTGTTAGTAGTCTTACGACCGGCCGCCTTCCAGAAGCCAACCTTCTTCGGTCATGTATAGGAAATATTAGTAGATTATCGAAATAATTTACTAATATTTCTTTATAACCATTCCCAACCGAGCTTAAGCTTTGTTGGAAATGGTTCACGCGTTAAAGAGTTATATAGATTTGGCATGAACGTACACTCGTAAGGGACAGATATATAATGTGTGAAAATATAACCCGATCAAATTCAAATTAACTGACAAGCTTAATGAATGGCAATTAACGCTACTATCTAATTTGGTTGTTTAATACTACTAACTACGTGATAACAAATTTAAATATTATTCAAATTGTTGTCGTCGTTAGTGACATCATAAATCACTTAATATTACGTTATTTCTTAAATTCTTGTACGTTTTTTTTTACAAATAAATGATTAATTTAACTGGAAATCGTAGTTACAAATGATAGGTTATATTTTCGGATTTCCGCTTACTACTGCTATTGCTGCCCGACACATGAGATCACGATGTTATTAATCTTATAATTATAATCACGAGCACAAAAATCAACGATAATCGAGGATATTTTACAAATAATTTACAAATTTTAACAAAGTTTATAACTTAACATCTCACTGTGTTGGTCACAAATAAATTGTGAACCAACCAAAAAAAGTGAAACTCTGACAAGGCCAAAAAGTAATTCGACGTCTTCTTCATTCCTACCAGAGTTTGCTACCGATGTCGTTCATTCGCGTGACGTCATTTGCATGGCAAATCCAGATACTAATTGATCATAGGTTCACAACAACAGTTGAATGGCGGAATCGAACCCACGACCATGTTGTGCATGTTTCGGAGTCCCTTAACCTAGTAATTAGTCTACTGGCGCTCTTAAGACAAATATATATAAAAACTACTTTCTTAAAATGAACACAAGAAAAAAATCTAAGATAAAAAGCTTAATAGTGACGATTTGAAGTAACTTAAATTATTCAGTTTCGGAATACTTGAGTTGTTTCTTTAATTGATTTTTATTATTCGCTGAAGCTGAAACCTCTGCCTGTCTGTTCAAAACAAAATCTTTCTATAACGCTAAGCATTTAATCATGTTGATATGGTAATATTAATTATTAGGTTGGTAATGGTTGTTAATTGGTTGTAATTTTTTTATAATATGTAAAGTAACTCACCTTCAAATAAATTTAATGCTTTATGCTTCACAGCAACACTGCTTGCCGGTATTTGAGCTGGTAATGGTGGTGGAGGCTTACTTGTATCAAACCTGAAATTATTAATTAATTATTTCTATATGTTTTTTGGTTTATTTACCATTTTAAACCTAATTATAAATGTATACTTACAAGACCGGCAGAGAAGGAGATTGTTGATTCATAGGATAAACCATTGCTGTGATTTCTGGATGTTGAGCAAGTGGTGCTAAAATGTCAGAAAATATTAATTATAAATAATTGCATTTTTTTAAATGATTAATAATATAATTTTTCTAATATTTATTTTTTTGAGCAAAAAATATATGTGTGTATTTTATCAGAGTTAAGTTTACCATCAATCCAGAATAACAGAAAACCCAGAATCAGTACAGAATCCCTCAGATTTCTTAAAAACCTCTACACCCACTCCAGGCCAAATTTATTGAGCAATATCAATGATGAAAGTTGTATAAAAAAGACACATCCAGACCGACAGAGAGTCCTCATATTAAGGAATAACAAAAGATATGGAAAATCTGAATCACCAACAAAATTATTTGTTCTAGAAAATCGATTTACCTCTCTATCAACTGATGTGGATAGTTCAATTACTTCTGAAGTCACAAAGAAGAAAGAGAGAAAACCACTTCCCCTTATATGGTATGGCAAATAAGACATAAATAAATTAACAGAAAGTTGTAATGGGAAGGACAGAGTACTTACAAAAAACAATATTAAAACACCAGTTGAGACTAAACTTTACTACAGTAAAAATATAGAAAAATTAAAGAACTTGGTGTGTTAAAAAGCATTAATAGGGCTACATTTAAAAGAAAGAAAGAGAATCTGCACAATACAACACCTCATTTTCATAAAAAAATGGGCAACAAACTAAATGATTAATGCATGAATTGGACCAAATAACTTCCACAACTTTCTTCGTCTATATTGAACCTAGCATCAACAACGAAGCAGTTAAAGATATCTAGTATTCTTACAAGCAAGCACCAGTGTATGCAAGATCCAACCAAAGTAATGGAAGAACTGCTTATCAAACAATTTGACAAGAAATAAGCAATCTTATGGATTTAATGACCAAGGTTATTGACTAATTAATAAAATAAGTTAGTTAAGTATCCGAGTGTGGAACATAATTATCACCTAACATAGATGAAGTGAGAATGATAGTTAATATACATAAACTTGATGCACTACTTATATCAGAGACACACTTTACAGACAGAAGTTGTATTAAATATATATATATATGTTATATATTGATGAGGACCGCTCTAGACCAACCTCATTGAAAGGAACTAGAGGAGGCCTATGCTAACAGGCACTTAGAGATGAGGGATACTATACGAAAGAAAGAAAAAAGGTCCTACTCCAAAGGCTCTAATAATAATAATAAGAGCTTTGACCAACATCTTAAGAAGCTCTTGCTAAACAGTTGGTTAAAAGTATATTGCAAAGTAATAAGTTTTAAAAAGAAATAAAAAGATAATAATAATAACACCATCTATATTTAATAATTTATATATTATATCTTTACATATATATTTCTTGTGTGCATGGGTATGTCACATAAAGTGAAACTTTCAGGTTTTATAAAATGATGAAGGTCAGAGCGCTGCTGGCTCTTGTTTTACTAGATGTGTGCCCATTTTTATTCTTGAAATTAGTCATTAATCCATCATCTATCTATACTATAATATTATTATAAAGCTATTTTTGTTTCAATCGATGAACTCCAAATCCAATAAACTATTTAGTGTAATTCTATAACTATTAGAAAACTAAATTATTGAATATTTCTGAATAATTAAGTTTAGACTAAATTAGGTACAACAGTTATTATAATATCTATCATTTCAAGGTAAATGGTCAAAATATATTGAAGGCTATTTAAAAATATTTTATTATTGAAATAATGACAATTACCTGTGTAAACAGGAGCCTTGAAACGTGAATCATTTGTGGATGCTGTTGGGGGTGGTGGCGGAGGAGGAGGTGGAGGCTGCGCTGCCAATGACATTCCTAGAGGCATCACTGGAAGGGGTATGACCGGCATCATGTGTACATCATGAGGCGACGGAGGGGATAGCCGCGGCGTCAACCGTACTGATGGTGGTGGCGGCGGAGGGGATCGCCGCGGCGTCAACCGTACTGATGGTGGTGGCGGCGGAGGGGATCGCCGTAGTGTCAACCGTACTGACGGTAGTGGCGGCTGTGGCGGGGGTGGTTGC
>JWHW01026820.1:51268-86871 GCA_000931545.1 Papilio glaucus
TTGTACATATAATAAAAATGTAAATGATCGCTGTCTGTACATGGAAGATATTTGAGACAAACTATGTATTTGTTACTATCATGAGGTTACGGTACTATTAAGTAGCTAATATCATTTTTCGTTTCAGTAAAATTGCAGGGCGGGTGAAATCGCGAGGCACAGCTACTTACTAATTTTTGTACCGAAACTGATTCCGATTGTATGGATGAAAATTGAGGTAGCGGATACTTGTTACCTAAACTTGATTTTTTGTTGGTTCGCAAGTTTGTCTCGAAAGCGCAATTATACATGCTGGCAACAATAGCATTGCACGGGTGTTTAGTGATTCATAATACATCATTGATGGTTGTGGGGTGTTGATTGAAAATTTCTGCTCTGAAGCGTCTATGCCTAGAGTTTTATCTTTATCGCCTGCCGTGGAGTGTACACACTGACAATGCAATTCGACATTACTATGCTATATATGCGTGGCCTATAAAGTACCCATATTCATAATTATTGGTGGGTGATAAAAGTTAGATCGGGACTCACATTTTGCGAAGAGATTGTGTATATCACAATTATATGAAATTCGAGAATAATACTAAAATTCAATAATGTGGCCGAGGCTGTCTTGGCATTAGTTGGTGGAGCCTAGCATTTGTCTCTTGCGATGAGGAAGCGAAGCTCTCAAGGCATACGGTAAACACCGCACAACGTAGGGAAACCATCTCCTGAGGCGAGTTATAAACTCACAATGCGCTCTACAGGTCGAAACCTATGCTAACAAGGCCCCGGTGGCGATGCCTTTACATACTTTGAATGATTTGTGTTTATTCAAAAATTATGAGCCGACAGCTCCCATTCTGATTTACCAGTATTTTTCTGCAGCATATGGTGGCCGATCTGTTGTTCCTTTCGGATGGAGTGCAACCGGTGAACGGAGCTCACCATACACAGCAGGCATTTCCGCTGGAGCTGCGTACCTCCATATATTTAAACAAAAAAGATCTATGATGCGACTAGTTTTGTACCGTGTATTTGAGAATAATATATGTAAACCCTATACAAATAAAATTTATTAAAATATTTTAGAACTGCAATTGATTATAAATAGAAATTTCAAATAGACTTTAAACACTTTAAGGGATAATAGCGTGTTTAAAATAATAAGCAGAAAGAGGACAGCTAGTGTTCGTTACTTAATAAATGTAAGTGCATGACGTAAGCTAAAGAAAAAGCGTCCCAATAGGGACGCTACTTTTTACCGACATCGATAACTAAGTGTACTTCACTATTTAGCCCATTAGGTTGGTAACATCGTTTTTCTTTTTATGTGAAAATTTTACATTAAATATTTGCACTTTCTATAAGACCGTCAGCCACTTTGACATAATTATTTCATTCTTACTAACTTAGTTATTACATTTTTTATCATGTTATTTTGCACAGAATGCATCTGCTATAGTAAACAGTTCGGTTAAACCCAGCTGTGAGTGTCCACCTAGTGAGATAACGAGACTCGAGAAATTATAACTTTGTAATAAATAATAATAAGCATAAGTCATAAAACAAAATTGGATCGATAAAGAAGACTCCTAATGTATTAAGCGGTGAATCAGTCCATTTAAACTCTCAGGAACAATGTAGTCTTTTCCCTATTGCGTATATTGCGACAAGAATTTCCCACTCGTGTTCGCATTAGGCCGAATGACAACATAAATACGTTCACATATACATATACATAATTATATACCTATGTATAGCAAAAATTACCGAAGTAGTTCCCTCAATTGTTAAAATCTCTAGCTATATCTTATCAATTATTCCATAATATATAAACTCGGTCGTATGACTAATGATATAGTGTCGTAAAAACAGCTCGCAGAAACAACTCAGTTCAGTTAAAACACGTCGTAGTGATCGGTCGTCATGATGAAATTGATTTTAATAATATTTGCTTTGTTTTCGATTTGCTATTGTAAAGTTGAATTCAGTGACAGAGCGAGGAATTTCAGCATCGAGCTCTTGTACTTTACCGCCGAAGAAACGAATTGGCACACGGTGATATCTCCTTTCGGTGTCTGGTCGCTGCTGACTGGTGTATCTATAGGAGCGACAGGATCCAGTCGCGAACAACTCGTAACCACTTTAATCCTTCCTAAGAAACAAAATACATTGATCAATGGATACAAGTCCCTAACAAACGCCGTCCTGAAAACTGGAACGCCGGCCGTGGAATTGAAAAGTAAAAACTATTTATTTAGTGATTCCAACTTTTTGATGAAAACCAATTTTATGACGAGCATTAGAAATGATTTCAGTGCAATTCTCACAAAGCTCAAATTCAAACCTCCGCAGTTGGCAGCCCAGGTGGCGAATAAAGTCATCCAGAAGCACGCAGTCAGAGTTTCCGACGTGCTAAAAGCTGATGATTTTGAAAATTCTAGAATGATATTAACCAACGTTATAACTTTCAAAGGTTTTTGGCAAACGCCCTTCAATGAATCAGACACGCATGTAGCACCTTTTTATGATGAAAACGGTGTGGAAATAGGTGAGGTCAACATGATGAGTCAACAAGGAGCTTTGCCGTATTCCAGTTTAGAAGCGATCAAGGCTACAGTTCTTGAACTGCCTTATGGTGACGATGAAATCAGTAAATACTCATTTTTGGTAGTTCTACCATATCGTAGTGTTAAGGTTGCTAGTGTTTACAAAAGATTATCTGAAGTGAGTCTTAAAGATATTTTTGTTAAATTACAAAATGATACTGATACTTACGGCTTGACAGAAGTAGTGATCGATTTGCCTAGATTTAAAATTAGTACCAACGTGGTGCTAAATCGACCGTTAAATAAGATGGGTATAAATGACATTTTCGATCCGGGCATGGCTAGCTTCAAAACGATAACAGAGGTGGATGACATTTTCGTGTCAGCGATCGTCCACAAGGCTGATATAGAAGTGACAGAGACGGGCACTGTAGCGTCGGCATCGACCTCTGCGTATTACGCAGACAGGATGATGCCCTCTATTTTCAAAGCCAATAGGCCCTTTTTGTACTTTGTTGTTGAAAAAACAACGAGCACTATCATATTCAGTGGTGTTTACTCCAAACCATCAAGATTTTAAACATACTGATGCCTGAGTCATGTACATGTGTTTTTAGTTTTATTTGGAACTTTGTGTAGGGTGACCATTTTGAGACAAATTCGTCCATTATAGTATATTGCAAATATTTTTAACTGATAATAAATTTAAACCAAACTACAAGCAATGCTTTATTTCAACTATTCCTTTTCATTACATCATAGAACATATATGTATATAAGATTATGTATTTATTTTTTTGAGCTATTGTCGCGTCTGTTTCTCGTTCATACATCAATCAACATTTTTTTGTAAAATACTTAAAACGTTCGTGAAACTACATATTTATTTAAACTAAACCGCTTAAATCACGTTCTCGTCCTTCGGTGTAGGTCCCGACAAGTTTCGAACCTATTTTGGTCTGTCTTCAAGGTAAGTAGTCTAGTTAGTTAGTGGGCTTACTTTTCGGTTCCTACACGAATGCCAGTTAATCCGTTTGATTTAATAAATATTTAGATAATTTTAATAGTAGAAGGCGGAATACTAGCACGGAGCTCACTTGTCATGCGCACACTGCTCCCCATCAATATCCTTAACTGTAAGGCGATGCGTTGTCATTTGTTTCGAGGTAACTTTTTTTACAGTGGTAGAGCTCGCGTTGAAAAGTAAGGACGGCGCGTAAAGGACGGGAAGGGGAAGAGGAATAGAATTAGGCCTCCGATACCTCAATGATCAGACGACACGCAGAATTCTACACGTGTCTTCTTTGAGGTCGTTGTATTTCACCGGTCGAGCCGGACCATTCGCGCAAAAGATGTTGTTTTTGCGGGTTCTACAACTGTAGAAAACCGATTCAATGGCAACATGTTGCACCTCATAGGTTGCAAACACGGAAAGTGTGACTCGAAATTCGACGCTGTGACTAGATTTAATAAAATATTTACGGAAATCTCAAAAGAACAGGAAATGAAGGAAAAAAATGTTGCTTATCGTAATCGTACAGGCCACCTGTGGTGCTAGTTATAATCCCACATAACCATCTCCCCCTCCCCCCCTAAGAAGAGGTTAAATATTAAAAAGGGTTGTTTTGTTCGAATTTCAAACAAGGGGATTGTGGAGCAATGGAGCCAGATATCTTAGGATTGTGCAAAATAGCGTAACCTTTGCATAGTCGGGTAAAGATTAAGTTTTTTATTATCTGTAACAAAGTAAAATAAGCTCCTTATCTTGTATAAACTAAACTTCGGATCCATGTTTTCGACCCGTATAAGGCGGAGCGAATAATGTCAAAATATTATTGATAACCCTTTGTATATCTCACTGACCCGTTATGTATATATATATATATTTATATATTTGACCGGTGATTTTCTATGAGATATGTTATACTCATACAAAATCACCGGCCAAAAGTGTTCCAAAGCAGTGACAGCAACATTCACACATGGCCAATGGTGTTAAAAGCTAGTATTTGCCATTTAAGCGTAAACACATGACGTAAGCTATAGAAAAAGCGTCCTAATTAGAACGCTTTCGAGTCTTCACTTTTCGACCCCTAATGGCATATCTGTTACTTTTTGTATTATAATATCATTACCATACTTAATATTTATTTCTTATACTGAATATATGTTATATATACATATATATATATATATATATGTGTCATATTGTTGTTGGTTATCACTTTACAAAAGGTTTTTTACTGAATTTTTGTAGTGCAGAAATATCTAAGGTCCTAAACAGCCTTTCTCTTGTTTTTGCACCTGCGTCATTACGAAATATGAAAATCATGGTTTTAATTTTAAGGTTTTCGTTTAGGCGCCTGTTTAAAATTATTATAGGTTTTGCTTTCTTCATTATAAGACGCAAACTCTCTATAAGGACTTAAGAAAAGTGTGTGTCAGCTTCTGAGCTGGAGTTTACCTTTTACTAACGATTCTAAAATATATAGATTAGTAGATGAGGGTAAATGGATACATTTTTAATATTAGTTAAAACACGCATGATACATTTATTTATATTAATTATACAATTTCTCGTGGCGTCGCCCATCTTGGAATCACAATGATATTGAATTTATTAAATTGTATTGTCATCAGAAGTAAAGATGTGTATCGAATATCAGATCAATCTGTCACCAGGATGGGAGTATAAGTTAAATTAGTAAATAACCAAAAACAACCAGGGACAAGCGTTTCCATCCCGCCGTGTATACTCTGTAGGTTTCGCATGAGATCCGTTTCCGTAACGCTTTTCGTGTAACGGTTATTTTAATTTTATTCCTCATAAATTTTTATACGCCGGGTTTATATATGAAAGTCGATATACGGAGTGAATTCCAAAAAGAGTTTCGTTCTAAATAGTTTACACTGTAATTAAATCAAATGTAACTAAGTAAACATCATCATGTTTTACCAATAAATAAAAATTGAATTCCATGCGGATGAACTCGCGGGAACAGCTAGTATCTTAAATAATATGATAAGCCTTCGAGTCGCGGGTTATAATGTTTTAGTGTTGAATTATTATAAAATATGTAAAATATTCGATTGTGTCAATTAAATGGTGTTAGAAATAAAAACTTTTTTTCTTCATTCGTTTTCATTTTACACCTGTACCCTTGTGCCCTTTAAAACATTATATCAGAGTATAACCGTTAAACTGTTTGTTACTCTTTCACACAAAAACGGCTGCACAGATCTGGATGAAATTTGTCACAGATATAGATTATAGTCTGGAATAGTATATAGGCTACGTTTTATCCCGGAAAAATCTACAGTTCCCGTGGGATACATTTTTTTGTGTTTTACAGGTGCATATCTACGTATATAAAAGGCGATGTGTGTATGTATGCCTCAACTACTTGATATTGTTGAGTTGCATCGCGTCGCATATCCGTGTTTGATGTTAAAGGGGTCCCTTTAACGTCAAACAGGATTTGAATGAAGATTTTAATTCCCGGTTTACGGTTACCCTAAATGCGAATGTGCTTTCAACTTTCAACAGCAATTTTTTTGTGATATGTAGTAGTATTGAGACGTTAACCTACGTGTAGATAGTACAAGTGAATTTGGCGCTCGAAACTATATACGTCTGGCAATCAATGTAACTTTGACATCTATATCAGTGACGTCCTATAAACCACTTTATCACGCACTCACTGTACGTATTTATATAATTACGCAACGCCGCGCGTCAACTTAAGTTAACCTATTTACATTAACAAAATAACAAAAAAAAAACATACAGACGAATTGAGAACCTCCTCCTTTTTGAAGTCGGTTAAAAAGAAAATAACTTTATGGTCACCCTATATGGCCAAAGCGAATTCTACAAGTTGGAACACATGTTTACAATAACAGCATTGTTTGTTTTTATCACTTCTGGTCCGAGTTATACATTAATTTATTTGTTATTCCTCGTCTTATTTTCAGTTTTAGTTTTTTTATAGATATCGTATTTTTTTTATTCGTCATTATCCGCTGGGTTTTCCTGCAACAGTATTTGTTTTAAAATTCCAAACATCTGTTGCACGAATGGGCCGGATCGTGAAATACAATAACGTCATAGTAGACAGGCGTGAAGTAGAAGTACTAAGTACTTTCGTGTGACGACTGAGGTGACAGAACCCCAAATCTAGTCCTCTCCCCCTTTAGGAAAGGATGGGAACCCGAAGAGGATTTGACGGGCGAGTGTGTGGATACGAAAAGGAAATACTGCAACTCATTAGATTGCTGCGGATCCCTATAGTGGCAGTCACATAATATCAGGTGATCAACTTGCTCGTTTGCCTCCTGCTTCCATGAATAAAGTAATTTGGATTGTAGTGACATTAATCCGCTTTGTGAAAGGAAGGTCTGTCGCACACGCAAAATACGCGATACTACCATTACTAAGGAAGGTCTGTCTCACAGGCAAAATACGCGATACTACCATTACTAAGGAAGGTCTGTCTCACACGTAAAATAAGCGATTCTACCATTACTAAGGAAGGTCTGTCTCACAGGCAAAATACGCGATACTACTACTAGAAGTTCTGTTAAATTTCACGTTTCTAGTCTGATTTCACGTTCAAACTAAAACGACGAACGATAGTTAACAAGAATCCATCTGTAGGAAATAACTTACAGTTTTTTCCTTAAGGAAATACCCGCAGTCAATGTGTCCTCCTTTGAGCAGAATATTGAGGTTATACAATACACGGAGTAAAAAATCACCGCACATTCGATTCTACCAGGAATATTAATTTGATATAAACGCTGCACAAAACCGCAGTGTAATTTATGGATGTACAGTATTATGAGCATTCTAGTAATTATTGCAAAAAACTAATAACGCCATTGATTTATTTCGTGCTAGATAAATAACAGTTACAAATAAATAATATTTAAAAAAAATCTTAAAATACGCTTTTCCTGAACTAAAAAGTAAAAATTTTTTTTAATATGGCATGGAACCCTTCGTGCGCGAGTCCGACTCGCACTTGGCCGGTTACTACATATTAGATTTTCAAATACACGATAGACACATGTCAACAAATGGAATTAATGGAATCCGTCAATCTTTATAAAAGGCATCATCTCCCTGTCCTTTTTCCACTCATGTGGGGTCGGCTCAGTATGATTGCAGTCCATACTGTATAGGTTCTGGCTATAGTTTTTACGGCCGGCGGCCTGACGCCAACCCTCCTCGGGATAAATATAAATAAATAAAGCGACTATTGGAAATTGGCACCTAGATGGCGTTATTCTCTAACAAAATCGCAAATCCTGAAAATGCTGATAAAGATAACAAATTACTAATAACTACTTTGAATTAGTGCATTGTTATCGGTCCTTGATATGTGTGCGAAGTTTTAAATTAACCTGACGTTTTGAAGTTCTGCTAATGGTTACATCAAGTTGATACACTGAGTAACTTAAATCCTAGTCTGCAATTTTAGATGTGGACAATTTCCTTGATGACGAAACAAGTTTCCCCAAAATTATGACTTTATTTCCAGTCCGTATATATTTTTGTATTAATTTTATCCGAATTGTTTACTCGTAAAAATAAAACGCCTTCATAAATGTTATCGAAATTATTTAAACGTTAATTTATGCTATTTAATTATGTCAGTGTTCGAACTGAAAGGACTTGAAAGCATGTTTTCTTTCGAAATATTTGTAGGTCGTTAGAATAACTTAGTATCCTTAAAGTAGTCCTTAGTATCCTTAGTATATTAAAGTGCAAAGGCGACCCTAGTGTAGACCGATGGGAACGAAGAATTGGAAAAATTCCTGCCTCTGAGTTTCGTCATCGCACAATACGAAAGAGTTCGATATCCCATCCACATCACCTTGATGGTTGACATTCCACTAATTCATTATTTTACCGAAACGCGAAAGTTCTTTTTTTTTTTAAAAAAAACCTTAACATTTTTTTTTAAATATGTCATTCAAAATGTCATATACACCGTGAGTAATTAATTCTGTTTTACAGTTATATGAATACTCGAGTATGTTTTTATAATCTGCATCTTTAATTTATTAACGTCACAGATTAACGTCAAACTGTCATTCAGATCCAGATTATATGAAATGGGGTTTTCGAGAAATACATTTTAAAATATATTTAACGAACGCTTTGAAAACTTGTTATTTTATAGCCTTAAGGCGTGGAGTTGGATTTGCGAGAAAAAATGACGTTCAAAATCATTACATCTATATAAAATTTAATCCACATTTCCCTTGGTCACGCATCACGCGTCAACGAATGGACTGATATAGATAATTCTTCTTTTTGTGTGTTTGTTATTGTCAGGAGCAAGTTCTTATGGAAGAAAAATAAGAATGTTGCGCGAAAAATTAGAAATTGGGAAAACCTGACGACTATTTCACACGTTTGACAGTTCGAGCTTATTTTTGGATAAATATCAGTTTAATAGTTAAAAAAAAGCACAAAATTTTGTTTTTTGAAAATATGTGCATGTGCATCTTCGAATTTTTTTTTAACAAACGAATAGTCATGTATTTGTTAAACGATTTCGATTAAATTAAAATGCATGGTGGGTGAGACCGAGGGCACATATGATTGAAAAGATAGATTTCACCAGGGCCTGACAAAATACAGGCGTCTTAAAGTTGTTTATACTTCTATCAATGTATATTCCGTTTAAAGTGAGTTCCTGTAATCCTGATATATGATCTCCTTTATATTAAAAATATTTATATTGTCATTTAGTCTTTTCAGCCAGTCAATGTTCATAATATTTCAATCGCATATGGTGCACTTTGCATAATTTATTCAAGATATAATTTTTGTACACAAAGAAACGTCACTTACCACACATGGCGGCCATTACACTTTTTATACTTTCATCGTAAATGTTGTAATTTCGTGGAAACCGTGAGATGAATTTGAATTTGAAATTGAAGTGAAATTGTTCAATGTTGCTGCGATAAAGTTGTTTTTCGAAAATATTTTGAAATTACAAATTTTAATATAAAAGGTTAGTTTTCTTTTCAATGACAAGTAATCCTTATCCTCTTTCCATTCCCTCCCCTAGGAGAGAAGAACTGCTCACATTTTTCTCTTTTTAAACGGTTTTATTTAGCTCGACCTGTACGGAATTTATTTGTTTATTTGTGTCAAAATTAGACATTAAAATTTAAGCACCTTCCCGTTGTCAGATTGATATGAAATTTCGTACACACATTTAATTTAGATGACAATACAATTTTCAGTGCACATAAAATAAAAACGTTTAACTTGAAAGTGTTTTTTTTTTATATTATTTTTCCTACACAAAGGCAGTTAATACTATCGTAACTATTCTGATTTTTACCCCCCTTACCCAGGATGGTAATGTTTCTCGCGCTTCTGTATGTTTGTACGTCCGTTTCATTGTGACATCTTGTAACCTAAACGATTTTGGAGAGCGGGATATGATAACGATCAATGATGGTATTGATCATAATATGTGACTTATGTTTTTTATTTTTTAATTAACTATTACCCACTTGTTACCTTATTGAATTCCGTCTGAGCGAAGTGCCG
Source organism: Papilio glaucus (assembly GCA_000931545.1). Lineage (NCBI taxonomy): Eukaryota > Metazoa > Arthropoda > Insecta > Lepidoptera > Papilionidae > Papilio > Papilio glaucus. Next base: position 61,382 of record JWHW01026820.1, read on the forward strand.
TTCTATGGCCTCACTTTTCAAATGAGCTTAGTAATTAGACAAAGTGATGAAGATAAACAAAGATGATAATAATATACACATCTATACATATAATAAAAATGTTACTGATCGTTGTCTGCACATGCATTATTTGAAAAAAAAAATCTATTATTGGGGGCTTTCATAAACACAATAAAATCCAAAACAATGATTATTAGAATTTTTGTCTATTTTTCTGTGCGTTTGTTACCGCTCAGAAACTGCTTAACCGATTTGGGTGCGGTTTTCACTTATGTATTGTGGTAAGCTTCACATAACATTTAGTGCTTGTTTTATCTCAATCGGTTTATAAATAAAAAAGTTATATCAATTTAAAGAATCATTTCAAACATTTTTTAGCTAAAATGCTATTAAATAGCTGTTCAGTTGAATAGGATGAACTTTTTCGTTATTGTGTTTTTTGTATTTACACGTATATAGACGATTTTAGAAATTACGTATTTATTCTTATGTAAAAAACGGACCCTCGGTTAGTAGCTATTATTCCTGAGGAGGAATGGCGTTAGGCAGGCGGCCGGCCGAAAAACTGTAGTCAGAACCAAGTAGTATATAGTATGGACTACGGTCACAGTTTAAACAATCATATGTGATTGTTAAACTGGACTACGGCCATACTGTGTCGACCCAACAAATGCGGGAAAAGAGCAGGGAGATGATGATGAGATTACGGTAGTATTAAGTAGGTAATATCATTTCGTTTAAGTAAAATTTCAGGGCGGGTGAAATTTAAAATAAAATAAAATACTAAATAGTAATAAGCACGTAATGTTGTGAAAGTATCGTTTGGGAGTTCCAAGTGAAAAGTAATGAAAGTCTTTAGAAAGTCGTACTGTAATAGTTGGGATATACCCAGTGGAAACATGTTAGCAATAAAATACGCCAATATACTAGAAGTAGCCCGTGACTACGTCCGCTTGAAGATCAAATAAATTTTTTTTTTTTTAAATTAAAAACAGATGACAGAATTTTCGCGACTAACTGGTTATGTTTTTCGCGGGTATGTAATATGTAATTCCGTTCTGTTGTAGCCTAAACGGATTGACCAATTTTGTAGAGTTGTGTCATTTGATTCGTGTTGTTGTTATATAAAATATATTTCTTAAATTAACAATTGCTTGTTATACTATAAAATATACATATATTTTTTTAATAAAATCGCATTAAGTTCCACAGATGATCCATATGTAAGCTTCATCGTCAGTATTTTTGTAGTTCCTTTGTTTTTACGAATTAAGGAAAAAAAATAGTGACGCAGAATTATACCACAAACAAAGATGTTGCATAGCTCCAATTGTGAACCTGGACTCAAAAGTGAAACCACTTTAAGTCGCCAATTGGCGATTTTGTTACACCTGACTCGAGTCATTTGTTTCTCACCACACGAATACAAAATCTCCATGTTTGTTATTTAAAAACTGACGGTTGTTGCTATGAAATCGCTTTAAAAATATACCTCAAAAAAAGTGTACGATAACCACATTACACAAGTAATTGATTTTATGGTTTATCCTGAATACACAACAAAATTTTAACAACAATGCGACGCCATAACATGTTATAAGTGTTGTCAACTACATTATAAAATTAATATTAAGCCTAAAAATACAATGAAATATAAAAAAGATAGATTAAAAGAGAATTGATAAAATATGTTATGTAATTTAATTTTCATTAACATCTGTATTTTAGTACATCTTTTAAAGGCAGCTGTTAGTTATTTGCTTTGTGATTATTTTATATTTTTTTTTAAATATAATTGTATTTTTATAAAAACCGTTTAAATAGTCCTACAAATATTTATTATTCCCTATTTTGGGGTATCGTCGACACGCTGGTAAACATTCGCGGCAAAAATCTAACTTCAATTTTGAATGTCGAATTTGTTTGAAACGCGAACGTGGAACGTAAACTATCTATACAGATAAATAAAATTGAAGTGTCTGTATGTAATATCAAAATACAATTTACAGACTCAGTGCACATGATGCATAAACGGTACTTATAACGAATATGCAATTTTTAAAATTTTTGTCTGTCTGTCTGTCCGGTTATTCCGGGTAATCTCCGAAACGACTGAACCGATTTGGATGGGAATTTTACTGAAAGATAGGTAATATTATAGGGATTCAAATAGGCTACTTTAATTTAAGAAAAATAATTAGGGTTCCGCGCAAAAAGTTACAAATCCTCTAAATTGTGAACAAAATTACGCGCCGCCATATCGAAAGCGCCCCCCGCTACCTACAATGGCACGAAGGTTGCTTTAAGCCAGTAAAATAATAAAAAAATCGGTTTCAGTGTCACTATTCTTGATTGAAAACGCGCATTCTAAAAATTCATTATAAATATAAACAGTGTGTACAATAAGCTAAATATGAATAGCTAAGCTGGCTCGGCAAACTTCGTTCCGGTAATAATTAATAGATGGTCCACTATTTTGGCTATAATGGCTTACACATAAAAGATAGATATAGTATGCTGTCCCGGGCTTTTTTGTAGGACTATTTAAGACATTTCTATTATCAATACAATAATTTGTCTGTCTGTTGAATATCAAGAACACCGGGTGAAATGTAGCTCCTATACAGAGAAACAATTAAATTGTTTGTTAATATCAAAATATAACTTTGATACTTATGTTTGACGTTTTATTTTGTACGGTAAAAACAAATAATATAAAAATACGATTACAAACTTTACGAAGTGTTAGATATGTTTTATTTGATTCTACGCAGACGAAGTCGCGGGCAACACCTAGTATATAATAAGTTGTTAGTAAACTACTTATATAAAATGTAGGTAGTGTGGAAATTTGACAAATGATATATACAATGGGGGCTTCGACATTGAGAGACTAAGCCCGCATTTCACCACAAAAATCCTAATACGATAACATTGTTAAAATAAACCCTATCTGAATAACTCACACCACTTCTGATGGTTCATAGGTTTTAAATAATAAAACTCCGATTTTCCGACTCTTTTTTGCGATAAATGCTGAGTACCATGCTTTACTCAAAGTTTTAATTATTTTTTTTGCAAATGTGAATATTTACTCTTAAATATATACAAATACAACCTTTTTATACATAACGGCCAGGACATAAGACCTTTTTAGGTGTAACCTGCGTTCTAAAGTTGTCTTAATGGCATTTTAATAAATGTTATTTAAATGATATTAGCCACAGGTATAAACACGAACAAAAGTAGTGAAGTAACCCGCGAGAAACGTGACTGTGGTCACGAGTTAAAGATTTAAATACGTTATTGGTAAAACCCTTTGCAAGGAAACTCATTAGAACCCATTACCGATCATTGGATGCACCCAGCACGTATAATTCCTTTAAACCAGATAATGATGTTACTTATTCACAATGCTACATATTATAATTTTGGGAAAGCTGCTTTTAAGGTTCCAGACCACTATCCATCAAGATTTGAGACAGTTAAAAGAGTTACGTATGCGTTGAAGTCCTTTATGTGGGAGAGAAGAGAAGTAGAAAACAAAAGAGGTAAGGGTGAACGGACATAGAGCGGCACCTTACTCATCAGACGAAACGCGACAGTAAATACCTCTACCTAGTGCTTGTATTTGGTTAACTCCTGGTAAATTATGTCCTCGATCACCATAATAATTAGTCCCTAGCTTTCCTTATCCATTGCTACCTGGCAACCCACACTTGATCGTCCTTCCATTAGTTATGTTGGCTTTATAGTAAGGTAGGAACATTGGTGGAACGGATGGCCGATGAGGCCGAAAGGTCCTAGAGTGGCGGCCACGTGCAAGTCGACGCAGGTAGGTAGGCCTCCCGCAAGATGGAACAATCATCTGGTCAAGGTTGAGGGCGACAGGGGATCGATCTTTGAGACGATTAATTGGGAAGCCCTCGTTCGGAGCAGACGAATATCGGCTGAAACGAAGGACGACAGCTGGTTGATCCATGGGGTTCAGCGAGAGGCATAAACCCCCCTACAAAATGAACAGAATTCACACATTTAAAAGGAACTTGATAATTATTATCCTGATTAAATAATAGGCCAGCCACACTAGCTTGTTCTGATTTAAATCCTATGAAAATGTGTACTTTTTGATTTTACCTTGCTAAAATCTACCCTCAAGTCAAGTCAAGTACTCACATCGCAATTCTGGACCCGTCAGTTGGTTGGATGAAACATTACCAAAATCCGAAAACGATAAAACATTGGTATTAATGTTCTTAATCGAACCATAAATCTGGGATCAAAATTACGAACTTAGTTACTACATTTGTATTGTATTACAATATATGTAAATAATTGGTAATAAACATAAATAATATAATATAATAATAAATCAGCCTTTTCTAGAATGTTCCCCACTGCAGGGGCACAGGCCTCCTCTCCGAGACAGGGAAGGGGCCGTAATCCACCACGCTGGCCCAGTGCGGGTTGGTGGATGTCACATGTCTACGAAATTATTGGTTCTAAGACATGCCGGTCCTCACGATGTTTTCCTTCACCGTTTTTGGAGTAGTGGTGATGAAATAAATTAACATAAAGTAAAGCGCCTGCCTGGGTTCGAACCCGCGACCTACAGTACGTAACTCGGGGCCTAAACCACTGACCCACCACTGCTAATATACATATTTAATTATATTTCAATTTTGAAAACAAGCAGCACTTGAATAGGCCCCAGCATCTAATTTGGATATTTTTTAAAATAATTTTGTCAACACACAGCGATTTTACATTTTCATTGGTTGTACCAAGTTAGTATTGGCTGTGTTAACATAGAAACCGGTTTTGTAGTCTGATGGTAGAAGAAGAAAAAAATCCACTCTCGGAAACTAAACGCAGATGGCGTTGTTATGTATGACGCATCTTTGTATACTCTACACATACAGATAAATAAAATTGAAACGTCTGTTTGTAAGATTAAAATAAAATTTCCATATTCAATACACAAGATGACCATTCGATGCTTCTGTCTGTCTGGATGTTCTGGATTATCTCCAAAAAGACTGAACCGATTTTGATGGGACTTTTACTGGAAGATAGGTAATATTGATAAAATATACTAATTTAATTTTATCAAAAGAATGACTGAAGGTTATATTTAATCTAACTTTAGTAGATTAACTTTAACTTTAATTTACTTTAGAAATGACAAATTTGCGTATGGATTTTATTATAATTGTGTGTGTGATTTTTTTATCTGAAATAAATGATTATTATATTCAAATAGGGCTTTTTAATGCCACGCCGTATTAATAAAGACTTAAAACAATACATATGAATTACTACGTGAAAGCTAGAAGCTGAGGGGGGGAGTCTAGGCAAATACTATGGGTGGTCACCGAGATGCTACAAAAATTGAAAATGGGTCACGTAGCACGACGTTCTATTATAAGAATACTTTTTTTCAAGCACATGTTAATAAATATTAAGAATTCGTTCGTTTGTTTCTCTTTTTTCACTCAACGTAACGAAAACTTTACATAAGGATAAAAAAGACCTTGAATTTGTTGTTCGGTCCACTCGCAAATACGATTAACCTTCGTATGATGTGTACGAAAAACATTTTTGATTGATTCCCACGCGGACGAAGTCGCAGGAATAGCTAGTTGGACATATAATCGAATCTTACTGGCACACAAACACAAATCGGTGTCATATACAAAATGTCTACGCGCGGTGAATCAAAACCGTGTTCAGTCAGTGCCGCGCCACGTTCGCGAACGGCCGTACGATGTATCGAGTCGTAACGATTCTCCTTTTCGCTTCGACGTGTTATTGCAAGACCGAGTTTAGTGGACGCGCGAGGAATTTCAGCATCGAATTACTGCACTACACAGCTCAAGAGACAGGCGGCCATGTCGTGATATCTCCCTTCGGTGTTTGGACTCTAATGACGGGCGTCGCTCTCGGTGCGACGGGCAAAAGCTACGAGCAATTGACTGATGCGTTCGTCCTACCAAAAAACCCGATCACGTTGATAACCGGATTTAAAAAGCTGTCGAGCACCGTCCTCAATCCAACCACATCGGCTGTTAGTTTAACGAGTAAGAATTTCGTCTTCCTCGATCACGGTTTTACAATCTACGATGACTTCAGGAAGACTTTGCAGAATGATTTCGGTGCGACCATAGAAAACTTGGACTTCAAGGACTCAAACAAAGCAGCTGAAGCGGCCAACTCTATAATACAGAAGTCTGGGGCTACCGTTTCGAATGTTTTGCGGTCAGATGATTTTACGGAGTCAAGGATGATTCTAACAAACGCAATATCGTTCAAAGGCCTTTGGGCGTTGCCATTCAACACATCTGAAACAACAGTTGAGTCGTTCTACGATGAGAATAATAAACAATTAGGCAAAGTCAACATGATGTATCAGAAAGCTGCAGTGCCATTTTCAAACATACGCCCTATGAACGCACTAGCTTTGGAACTGCCTTATGGTGACGATGGAAAGTATTCCATGCTTCTCCTACTCCCATATCCTAAATTAAAAGTCGCAGACGTGTATCAGAAATTCGAGACGGTCAGTATTACTGATATTTACAAACAGTTGCAGAAAGACGTAGACGAGTTTGGATTGGAGGAGATCGATGTTAGAATACCTCGGTTCCGCATCAGTACGAATGTTGTCCTCAACAAGCCGTTAGGTTATATGGGCGTCAAGGACATTTTCCAGCCGCATTTGGCCACGTTCGGCCGCGTCACAAAAGAGGAGATCTTTGTGTCGGCGATTGTACATAAAGCGGATATAGAAGTGACGGAATCGGGTACAGTCGCGTCCGCGGCGACGTCTGCCTACATCGCCGACAGGATCGCTTCACCCAACTTCCAAGCGAATCGACCCTTCATATACTTCGTCATGGAAAAATCCACTGCAACTGTGATATTCGGCGGCATTTATTCTAAACCTACTATTTTTTAGTTTTTAAATTATTATATTATTCTAAATTAATAAACTATTTACGTCGTATGGTTGTGATTGTGTTATAATGTTGTCGGACTGAGACAATTAAAATTTCGTCCAAAATAGTTATAATTTGTTTTTTTTTTAAATCAATAATTAGCTTTAGTTGAATGACATGGACTGCGCAATATAAATTAAAAATATTGATTTGTACCTACTCGATTGGATTTTCCCACATCAAACGTAATTAATCTTAACCTTTTAACTCGTCCGAACCACTAATTCTAGTCACTACATCTATTTTAACTACACTTTTCGCTTATAACGCTTTTTTTTAATCCTACCATTAAAAGTCACGTCTGACATACTTCTTAAGGATCGCATCTCAACTCTACTTACATGCTTTTCCTGTCAAACCCAGCTCTCACTTCCGTGCATTAAAGCGGAGGGTAGTACAGCATTGTAAATTTCCAGACCAACCTTTAAGTACGTATTAATAACAGGAGCCAGAATGTGTCTATTCTGGCTTCTCACTACTATACTCATAGCCTCATTTTATATCCCGCTACTCTTCGTTCTAAATCTTTAACATGCCTACCACCTCTACTGAACATACCCCAAATATACAAACTTTTCCTTCAGCTTTATATCTTTATTTCTGCATATTTATTTATTTATCTATTTGGTTCTAAACGAACAATCTCAGTACCCTGTTTTGGTCCCAGGGGAAAATCTAAAGATACCCTGCTTTGGGTAAAAGCAGGCTTATTTCAGTCTCACACTCTTACTGATTCCCCCTTCTGTGGCCACCCTCGAGTGCAACGGGAGAGTGTTCTGGGATCTCCAAAACATCACTTGTTCCTGCGCAGTGTTACGGCAACCCAGGACTACGCCAGCTACATTCGGATCAATTTTAAAATGAGGCAAATATGTCATATGAGTGATATTTGTCAAAATTTCAACCTAAATATTAAAGCATCCAAGCCAAGGCGATTTAACCCACACTTGAATTAGCGTTGTTTGTATAAACTCCGAAGAGAAGCCCCACTTAAGAGAACTGAGTTTTGTTCAATTAAGTGACGTCACCGTGATTATTTAAAACTATAAATAAGTCTTTACAAGAGAATATTTTAAGGTCAACAAACAGTTAAGCGACTACTCAATCGACCTTCATTCCTTGCGCCTCACAACTCGTTACACACGGACCCGTATTTTTTATTTATTTTTATTCTAAAGTACGAGTAACAATTCTTGGAAAATACTGTTCTTTTTTAAGTGTATGTTTTCTCATCGACCAAATGTCTTGCACAATCTTGTTTGCATTCCGTGTTGTATTTTATTTATTCTGTGAACTGGAAGTCATTGAATTGTTCGGTGAAGAAATATTGTTCGTACGTTGTAGTCCGCATGACATGACAATGGTCTGACAATGGTTTCACGATTGGTTATTTACTATTTTACTAATTCATTGTGACATGACGAAGAAGGTGGCAAACGGACAAGCGGTACATTTACTGTTAAGTAACTCGCTACCCGAATAAGGTATCTTTGACCATAAGAATATGCCCTACATAAGAAATGTTAGATAAAATGAACATAAATCACAAGTGGGTTGCCAAAATAAATTTGATGCGAACACTGTTAAATCGTTAAAACCAAATTAGGTTGAACCCTTGTGTAAGTCGTTGCTGGTGATTTTAGGTATCAGATTTATGTTTACGTTACGTAAAACGGAATGTTGACTCAAGTTCGACTTGACGTCTACATAATCTTAACACCTAGAATCTCCAACTTCGACAAGATTACAAAAATAAATAAATAATAATTAAAAATAAACCCTTGTATCTTAATAAAATTCCAAATTGAATACAAGAAAAAAAATTTAAAAACAAGTTCGTCAAAACTGTTCCAAATTCAAATAAGGCGAAAAAAATTGCCAGCTAGCTGTCAAATGTATGAATGTCAGCAACATCAACTTTTATTATTTGAGACATTGCAATTGATTTGACATGGCGATCGAATTGAGAGGAGTGTTACCGTGGTTTTCCACTGGCGTAAAATCGTGTCGCGATACAAGGTGTCTCTCTTTAAAAAAACTAAGATGACAATATGTTTTATGTGAATGTTTTCGGCAGTGTAAACCCACGGTTAGTTGAATTAAAATTTGACAAGCCTTTCAGAAACCCTACGTTAACATAATTCAAAATTCTTTAAAACATAACATTAGAGTTGTCAGTTATGTTAACTTTATTCCTTCTTTCTTTTTTATCTGTTATACCTACTTTATTTTTAAAACCGTTTCGAATGTGTCACAAGCATCGATATTCCAAGCACGTATAACGTACGCATACAGTATAGCGATTTGATTTAACTTCTTATCTATAATTGTTTCCTGTTAATCATGGAATTTATATTTAACTTTAATGTTGTCATTTGTGTGTCAATACAAACAATGAGAAACAGGCAGTACATTTGTATTAATGTGCAATATATTTACTAGAATTTTTTACTACTATGTAGTTTTTTTTCCTAATCTTAAAGGGAAAAAGCAGAGAACTCGAAGGATCTTGGGTTTTTCGCCCTGATAACCTTACAACCGGTTTCCGAAAGGCTGTTCTACGGAAATATATGTAGCTAGCTAGAAACATAGCCATCAAATTTTATTCTCTTTTAAACTGAAATCGACTTGACAAGCGAAGAATAAAAATTTGACAAATCTTTCATAAACTGGTCACAAAATAAGAAGTTCTATTAGTTTCTGTTTTAACTTCATTTTCGTTCTAATAAACAAGCTAAGTTCCTATTAAATATAACTAAAAGATGTGCCTAAGTTTGCGGTATCTAAACTTAGCGTTTCAAGGTGGACGGGTCCAAATAATATGCATTATTTCCTCATTAAACAAGCAACGAGTTAAGTCATCACTGAAATGCCATTTGTCCTTTAAAATATTTTTAAATCATCGAGCCAGAACATAGAAATACAAAAATAAACTAATATTATCTCATTATTGTTAACTAGACCAGATTCAGGTTCGCACGGGTAGCAAAGCATATTCGGCAACGTGTTTTTCTGTCATGTCGAACCTTATTGTGATATATCAGACTTAAAAACCTTAATTAAAAATATTATTTCGATTTAATTCCTTCTGAAATACTTCAACTATTGGTGAAAACCGTACGAAAATCCGTTAAGTAGTTTATGAGTTTATTACGCTCAAACGGACAGACGTAGCAAGACTTGTTATAGTATATAACTCTAGGTAACCCGGCAAACTTCGTTCCGCCTTGCAATTAAATTATGCTGTGTTAGTTTATTAGCTGATAATAATTATCCTCTGGTTCATGGGCGGCAGTAGTAAGAAAAACTGGTGAAGCAATATCGGTTCAATTCTCTTCAATGCTATGATCCTTGAGATATACGACAATAATGCTTACAAATTTATAAGTTTCCATTATTTTGGAAAACAAGACTTCAACTTGGTGAAGGTAAAAAAAACGCGGGAAAAGCTTGTTTTTTTTTTTAATTCAAAATATCGTCAAATGTCACAACATTGCAACTTATTCCTTTGTGTCGAGTATGTTATTTATTCTTTTGTACGAGCTCGTGTTCTGATTTTAAAAATATACCGTAATGCTAATGGCCGCTATAATGATAACGGTAAAATGGCGTTGTAAAGCATTGAGGTTTATGTTATGCTCATTAGTCGAATTAAGTCGAAGTAAGACTACAAAAAATATATACAGTTTCTCTTATTCGGTTTCACATTTGTGCATTTCGATTGTTATTATTCACAGAAAGATTAGCAATAGCGTATTTGTTAAAAAAAACACGACACAGTATGCCGAAGTTCAATTCAAAATAGTGTTTCGTTGTCGTATACCGAAGTGGTAAAGGTTACTCCCTGTCGTATACAGTCGTTTATAAGTCCCCGTCAGATTGCAAATTTCGTCAGTCAATTTTCGATAGTTTATAAATTGTCGAAGTCATATTGTCAATTTGTGACCTGATATTTTGGTTGCGTCATTATGTTAGAATGGAATTTTAAGTTAGAATGGAAGATAATTATATCTTATTAGGAGGTTGGAGATTAAAGTCATATCCAGGATCTCCTGGGAACTTCCATATTCAAGCGAAGTTCCTTAAATATTAGAATATAATAGGAAATGTCGAGGAGACTTTTAAAAGAATTTAAACTGTATGCTGCATGCACGAAAACGCCGGCTGGAACGAGGAATCCAACACACAAAAATAGGAAATAATTTAAGTGTAATGTAAGATGCAAGGAAGGAAGAAATCAAATTAGTCGAAATTTATACACTACACTACAGAATGGATCACTTTTTGATCATTTGATAAATTAATTCAGTGTTAATGTAGTTTAATAATAAATCTGTTAATTTTATGTCACTGATTATTATATAACTTCGTTTGCTGCGTTAGACCATATTTGGTAGGGGAAAATCTTAAAGGTTCGCAGTCAACAACAATCTTATTTGAATTTGGAACAATTTCGATGAACTTTTTTTCATCTATTTTTAACGCAATGGACACTAATTATTGGGAAATATAAAGACTATAAAAAGATATGATATGTTGCAGTTCATTTCAATTTTTGAAGGTAAAATGTAAAGTTTGATAGTAATTTTATCTAAAATGTTATGTTATTACAAGGAAAACAATCCTTATAGTCCCTTTCAAACGTTTTTGTAAAATACATGTTTTTTTTAATTATTTTTTAAATTAAAATTAAAATGAAAATTTGCTATCTATACTAATGCGATGCCACATCCAGGCGAAGTGTCTTAAATATTAGATACTTCGCCTGGATGTGACATCGCCGTGGGACGTCCTGTATAAGAAATAAAATGTTATATAAGAAAAAATAGGTTTCTTACGTTTGGCATGGTTCATGGAAGTTGATGGTTAATTCAGTTCACAATTTTCTGGTCAGCTTATATTATGATTAGTTAGTCATTAAAAATCAGGAGATAACCTATTAATTTTATATTACTACGCAATACAATTAACATTTAATTTTTATAAATTGCTTTATTTTAAGTATGTATTTTACGACAATCATGCTAACAAAAGGATTTATTTGTCAATTATTTTTAGTATCCAATTAAAAAGCAAACTGATGTGTGAGTTATAACTTCATGTTCATTTTGCCGCCATATTGTTTCCTTTAGGTCAACGAACTAAATACACAATGACTTTAATTTAATAGGTACAATTTTATATGTTTTTTAGGGATTTTAATAGGTACAATGAAGTTGATGGAAAAATGATATAGATATGGGCGTTGAGAGACGGTGACATTATGAAATCAGAACAATGAATTGCACGGTCATCAATCAAGACGACTAAAGTTTGATTACCCGATATTAGAATATCCAGAATAGGTTTATTGTAAGGTCAAAGACATACTGTGGGTTTTGCTTCATGCCGGACAATCTACTACCGGACAATCAATTATACTCAATATGTTATTTTCTAATCATGCCCCAATTCAGTTGAACCCGAAGTGGGTGCTCGAGTCAAGCAAAGAAGCTCAACACAAGCTTTACAGTTCGCAGAAACTCCATCTATTCATGCGTTTTCACCTTTAAAGTATCAACATAATGTAAACAGATACTTAGGTTTTTCCTTATAAACAGAAGCAATAAACTAAGAAGGACGTTCAACTCAACTTCGATTGACGTTAAACGTCATATGGTACTCAACAATACGGTACTTTACTTCCCAATACTTTCCTCATCATTGCTTGGGCTTTTTAGCCTATGACGGATTCTTGACGGAGGAAACTAAATATAACACATTCAAATGGAATTCTACGAAAGAGACAAGTATTTCCCTGTTTCTGTTTCAAAAATGTTTGCGTATTTTTTTATTAATAATCCAATGCTTGAGTACAATCCCGCTTGACGTTTAGTGGCAACGTGATCAAAAGATTGAACCAAAATTTACAAAGTCGAGTGTAGGGAAAATTATATAGTGAAGTGAGTGGCAGTGTAAGAGTCCTAGGCGAATTTATTGATGATAAGATTGATGACATACCAAGGAAAGGCGGCGGCTACAGGAACCAACGAGCATGTACCCGTAGATGTGTGAATGTAGTAACGAGAGAGGCCCTGGGTTACGGGTGTGCGTTCTTATTTATTTATATACCTTTTTTTTATGGTAGCACGTGGCAAACGAGTAAGCAGATCACCAGATGTTTAGTGAACGCTACCCATGGACATCCGCAACAAGCAAATCTGTTGCGGACGCGTTACCTACCTTTAATGGACAGAGGAGGGCATAGACAGGAAAGGATATTTCCTTTTCCCCGTTAACCCCCTCCCCGTCCAATCCTCTTCCCATTCCCATCCTATCCTTAGGAGGAAAGGGGAAGAGGACTGAAATTAGGCCTCCGTATTTATACTCAAACTATAAAAAAAACTATAAGATATGTATACATACATATGTACCTGTTAGCCCATAAGAATACATTTGCGCTAATAACTTAATATGAACCTATTAAGCTAATATGTCAACTATAAATGGGTATCGCCTCTGACTAACTAGTTTTTAGTCTGAGGCGCAAAACACAATAAATTATACTTCTCCGTAGCTTGGAACACGTTTGGAATTCGTATTACGTAGATATCTGACCTTAGTCTGTGGTTTACCGACACCATTTATCGGTTAACCCAATGACGTCATAGTCATGGCTGACTGTTTTATCGATTAAATATTGATACTATAATATTTACATTTTGATTATGCATTATAGTAGTAAGTCAATGCAACAGGGTTTGAACGCAACGTAAGTGGACCGGTTCGACCAAAGACCGGAGCAATACCAAGACAAAAAACCTGAATGATAAAGATGTATATTATTATATACCTTTGCAATATACCTTAACGCTTTACGTCCCTGCCTATGTATTTTTTTGCCCTTTTTCGTGTTTATTGTCCGTCTACTGTTCTAGTTTATTGTTCTCCTATTTTCGTTTTACTACTATAAACTAATTGTGCCCGCGAGTCCGACTGCATGGAATAGTGACATTGGGAGCACTTTTACTTTTTAGGCCAACCCTTTTTTCGCATAAAAAAGTAGTCTTTGTCCTTCCTCGGGCTCTAAACTATGTCTGTACCAAAATTCATTATAATCGGTTTATTAGTTTACGCATGAAAGCATAACAGACAGACAGAGTTACTTTCGCATTTATGATATTATGGGAGGGATAAAACAATTAGATCCATTTATTCTGGAAGCTGTGTATGCTACATATCTTTTCGACTAATTGCTCGCCAAACTCCACCGTTACAGAGTAACAAGTATAATAAACGTTCCTTAAATAAAGTTCGATTTAAGATTAATGATAATGATAGTATCTTGTAATCACTGATTTAAGCGCGTTTAGGGAATTTAGATATTTTTTTTACAAGAGACGTAAAAGAATCTTCAGAAAATTAGCTAATTGGCAGTATTTTTTGTTTTTAGTCACTTTTCTGCGTAGACTAACTAACCAACTTTGCCTACACTTTGAAGAAACCTGTTTTTTTTTAAAATAAGAATTTCTTACACAAACCATGTAGTTTAAATGGTAAAAATACATAAAATGTTTTGAACCTGAACTTGATCATAGCTTGAGTTATACCGTCAAAAATAAGTCGTCATATTTTGAATCAAGGGTCTTATTTGTACAAATCATTTCCAGACAAATAAAAATAATGAATTAGAAAAATAGAAGGATTCATTGAAATCGGCAGAAAAACACAAACAGTCTCGAAAAAGCATTTTTTTAAATGTAAAAAAGTCATTGTCAATTTGAACGTTTTGACATGACGACTTCACAATGTCAAGTCAAATTTAACATAAGATTTATTGAAGTTATTTCTTCAAAAAGTGAATTATACATGTATTTCAAATTCATTCGTTGTTGTTGTGATAATGAATAGTACAACATATAACAAATGCTGTGTCTAAATGTTATTAGCTAACATTATATAACCTTTCCAAAGTTGTGTCGTTTTAGGTTATAATTTATATTAGACTATAAACAATGTTTTTAAGGAAATATCTTATTTGTAAACCTAATTACACAAAGAGACTTTTACAAGTTGATTGCTGTACGCAAATTTATAAAAATCAAGTGACGCAGTGGAAATCACATCATAGTAAGTATCATTTATCCAAAGTTTAATCAAGCTATTGGTTTCAATATAATAATTCTTTTTAATTTCTATATTAATCTGTTTTAAGGATACTACTTTTTGCCCATTTGTTTCTTAGTAGTCATTTACTGTAGCTAACAGTATGTCTGTCTCAATCTGTCTTTAAATGTATTGTCTTCCAATTTTAAGGAAATGAATCCAACTTTTGTAATTCTTGAGAATTATTATAAGATTTCTCAACAAAGCTTGGTCATCACCCTGCCCTGTTCCTACTTTAATTAGGGTGGGTTGTGGGTAATATCATTTGATACCATGTTTAATTTGATGATGTTTTATATTTTTGTCTTAATAAACAAATAAAGGAAGCCAGATACTCACTGCCGACTTTTTAGGGCCTATTGGCTCCATTAATTAGTTATATATATATAATAGCCTCCTCATCACCACTAAAATTAAGCAGTTCAAATGTATATTGTTTATTTAGATCTTATATTTAATTCTTAATCATTTTTCTTGCAGATCTTTTATCTTCTCATGAAAATGTTGCTTTTGTTGAAGGGAGAAAACTTTTATCTTATTCATGCTTGTCTAAACTGAACACTATTTATTGGAGAAGTTATTCCGAAGGCTTACTTAATGGGGATATAACAGATTTAAGAAATTTACAAAATGAAAAAGGTATATTTTGTAGTTTAATTTAAGTTGTTCCTTAATATATTATCCTTATTTTACACAGGATATATGGAAATGATTACAATGTACATTATTTTTTGTAGAAAAAGGAAGCAAACAAGCAAGCAGTTCACCTAATATTAGGTGTCCACTATTCAAAGATATCTGCAACAAACTTATGACCTTTAATGGACAGAGGAGAGTATAAACAGTAAAAAGGATGATTATCCTATCCATCCCCTGTGTTAAATCATCCTCCCCGGTCCCATCCTTTCCTCATAAATTATATGAAAAATGTTTGATACCAAAGCCTAAGAAAAGTAAGTGCTATGATATAGGAAGTACATATTGCTTGAGGAGCCAGTAATCTGTGAGGACATGATACTTTTCTTGTTAAGCCACACCATTGGCTCGCACAACCACTAAAGAATCTCTGTTGACTATTTTCCTGGACTAAAGAGACACAACCTTTTTCCTCAAGTTGATAAAAGGAATAACAGTGGTGTCAGCCTTTTTATTCTTAAATTGTAGTTAGCATGCTATTGTTAGGTTTCTTCTGATTACTTATGCTGTGCTCGAATGAACAGTAAAAAAATATGTAACTGTCAGTTCATAGTTAATTCAACTTTATATTACAAAGCTTAGTACAGACGAACATACATACATGTATGATAGATACAATTCCTTGTGATACTTTTAACTAACAATTAACTTTGAACTATATTATCTGCAGACTTGGAAAGGATATCGAAACTCTTTCCACATCCCAGGGCCACTCTCAATGAATTAAATTCCAAGACCCCAGAAAAAGTATTTGATATCCACTACAAACAAAATGTGGTTGCACCAAAAGGTGTTAGGAAAAAAATGGCGCAGAGAGATAACGATTGGACTTGCACATATACCTTTGTTTGGCCAGAGAAGATTAAATTTGAAAGGTAAAAACACCATCAATATGGAGAGTAAGGAGTCATTTGATTTGAATTCTTACTGGAGTGTCATCAAAATCTGCATAAATATATATATATAATAGCAAAATATGCCCATATCATAAAAGCCTTTTACTCCGACAAAAAACTAACATTAATAACAAACATGACAAGTTTTCATTTTATTAGATTGTCAGTTTCATCTCATCTCACCAAAGACCTCCTCCAAGCTTTTCTATAGCTTTCTGGTTTCCGCAGTTCACCTTCATACTTTGTGAGCAACCATTTTGACTTCCTCATCTCTCTACCCTTCATCTAATATAAAACCCATATAGTAGAAGTAAATCATTAGAATTCTAATAATCATAGAGTCAGTTGGCTATTTTGTTTTTTTCAACCTTCTGCTGTGCTTTAATAACTAGGTTCTGAGCGATGCACTGCTGGATTTGTTTCAACATTTATTGTATTTCAGTGTAGCGATATCAAAACGACAAGCTGCAGAGAAATCAGCAACACAAGCACTACAATGGCTCTATCTAAACAAACGGATAGATAACAAAGGCAATCCCATATATGACAAGAAAGTGATGGAAGATATTAGAAACAACCTGAATGAACCACTATATGCTACAATCAGTGACAATTCCGTTGTAAGGATGGAAAGAATATGGAATGATTATGTGAATGAAATAAGTAAGTACATAATTTAAATAGGGCTAAATAAATAAATCCTCATCCACAGGGAATCTAGAGGGAGATAACAGATATAGATTTGGCACAGTCCTGACACACCACTCTCGCTTTTACATCCATATATACATTCATACATGCTTGTTGGTTATGGGGAATTTCGTGTTTCTTGTAAATGTAAGTATGTGTGATTGCTATTAACTCTGCCAATCACTTTGTCACATAAAGTTAATACATTATCAATCTTTCTTCATTCGTGCATTCCCATGCATGGACATTCAAATTTTAGATTCTTTTACTTATGTGAACTTGACATAGTATGAAGATATAGTAAAAACCACTTGTACTAGATCAATGATTTATCTGAACAAAATTACTAGCTGGTAAACTTACACATAAACTTCTATGAGACACTTTAAAATGATAATTTTGCATTACAGAGGCCATATATGAGAAGACATTTGAAGAGGCAAATAGAAAGCTGTTGTTTACTCCATCAGCGTTGACCAAAGATTCAACCATAGACATAGAAGGTGAGAATATAACTAAAGGATTAACTCTAGTGACCCGTCCCGGCTTTACATTAATAATGCTAACATTTTCTGTTCTGTCGTGAAAGTGTACTAATAAAATTTTCTATAATCATCCTCATGACAATTTGTTAAAAACTCTGATGAATTATATACCTAAACCGAGTCACTATGGGTGTTGGTAAAAACAGTATGAAAGTTCATTTACTAATTTTATAAATTATCACGTTCGGACGTACTCGTTTGGGGACTTTATTAGATCTATTTACATGGTGATTAAGAAAAATTTTAACAATGTAGAGCCCACAACAATAACATCTGTTGCACGAATGTGCTGGCTCGTTCGTTGAAATATCACAACCTCACAGAAGATTGTAGAAGTATTTCTGCGTTTCGCCTGACAAGTGAGGAGTCGGAGGCCTAATCCTAGTCTTTTTCTTCTTTCTATCATTTGGAGAAGAGATTTTGGTGAGGGAGAGGTTGGAAAGGAAAAGGAAATATCCTATTTTCTGTTTATCCTCCGCCAATTAAAAGTATGCATCGCATTTGCAACTCATTAGGTTGTCGTAGATTTCTATGGGTAGCACTCACTTAATATCTGATCACCTGCTTGCTCGTTTGCTACCTTTTTCTATTAAAAAAAAAACTGGGGCTTTTACTTTATTTACTCCCCTTCTTTTACTTAGACTGTTCAATGCATTCTTTACTCTTTTAATCTTTGCAGATGTTGATGTGTGAGCTGGTCGTTCGCTATTTTAGAAAATAAAATCAAGGTGTTTCATACATTTTTATCATATATATTTTTTGCAGATAATCTACCTGAAGAATCTCAAGAACTTGAAGTTGATGAAGATGTAAGTGATTTATCAGGTAGGCATCAGTTTGTGTACCCAACTACCAATACCGCCACTAGTTTGGGCTGTGCATTGATATATATGTCAATCGGTCACTTTCATCTTTTACATATGTCACCGACCGATTGTCAGAGCAGACACTTTATAATTGGGCTAGGCAAATTCTAAACGGTCGGCACATTCTCAGTTGGACGATGAATCATTTACAATATGACGTTTTATTTCGAGTCACTTTCTAATGAAACGAAGTTCGGTACGTATATTTTGAATATGATAAAAATGTCGTTCAACAAACCGAAACGTCCGCACTGATTGGTTGAAACTCGTATCCTGCGCCACTTCTTTTCTTTTGTTAGCAAGCAGTTGCTAAACGTAAACAAACAAACAAAATTCTTGTAATGTTATTTTCATACCATTAGTAACTAAAATTATATTTTTTTTATTTAATTTGATAAGAGTGAGAAATGAAGACAGTGAAAAATAATTATTAGTGAATTCAAGGATATAATATGTTTTTTGTTTGTATAATTTTTAATGATTAAGAAACCTGTCTAATATTGTTTGTAACGTCTATATCCAGTTGATAAAGGTGAAAATTCTTTTGGTAATTTTTCACTGTCCATAACCTGTTGGAAAATAAATAATTTGTGTAATTAATTAAATAGTTACTTACGCTACGAAAATAATTGAAAATAAGATCACATTTATTTGTTTACGTTTAGCGACTGACTAAAGGATGACTGGCAACGAACCAAAAAAGCGGGTCTCAAGTTTCGACCAATCAGCGCTCAAAGTTCGTTTTGTACACAATGACATTCACGTCTATTGGATAAATATGCTTATAATCTTTGTAAAGTGCCTAAAGAAGAAACGGCACATTCTCAATAATTCGTTGAACTGACAATGTACCGACCGTTTAGAATTTGCCTAGCCCGATTATATAGTTCTGCCCTTACAATTGGTCGGTGACATATACAGAAGAAGATTATAAGACATTATATCTCCTCTTGGTGACTGCTGGACCCTCTGTCCATTGAAGCTTGTTACAGATGCCTACGCGTCACTTAATTATGTTGAACTGCTGAATTCATTAACCACATTCTTCCATAATAAAACTGCCCGTGTACGTCACAAGTTAAATTTAAAGTTTAAACAATTGAAAGTGTCCTTACAGATACAAGAATGCCAGTGCATCCAGTATTCGGTAGACCGATCCCCTCGCCATCAGAGTCACAGTTAGCAAGGCGCAGCAGAACTTTATCACAGAAGTTTCAACGATACGACGAGGAATTGACTCCGCTACCCATTGATCAATACACGTAAGTTGTGTTATTATGAAATTTAGTCTTCGTCTCTCTGCGAGATCGCGTCATAAATAATATGAACCAAAGTAACTGACAAATAGCCTGGAAATATGTGCAATAGACCGGAGAATAGCGGCCACGTACAGCTCAACGCAACGTAGGTTGGCCTCCCACAAGATGAGCTTGGTCATCTAGGGCTTGGCTTGGTATCTACGATAGAAGTATGCAGACAAGACATGTGTATCTTCTTCATCATTATGCCTGTCCTTTTCCCATTTGTGTGGGGTCGCCGGAGTATGTTCTCCTCTTCCATGTACCTCCATCAGCCGTATCTGAATTCACACCCTTAACCTTACACATATCATCTTTCACACAATCCATCCATACTTTTTTCGGTCTTCCTCTACTTTTGTCCCTTCATCCATGACCATTCATTACATAAAAAGATGTCATGTTTAAAAAAAAACATAAAATGCCTTTAGAATGCAGAATAAAAATACACAAAAATACCCATACAAAGCGGAAGTGGAGTACTTTCCACTGTCCTTAACTCTCACAACATATGACGCCGTAACTACAATTGGGTTTACGAATTGACCTTGACCTGCCACAACCGTGTCATGACCTACAAGCTAGCGTGCCCGGTGACCCTATAACCCCGACAGCATTATAAGTAACAACCTGGTGACCTCGAATCGTAATTTTATTTCAACTTCTCAAAACTTGACCTTGATGTACCTTCATTTAATTTCTTTTAAAGGGGTCACATAAATTACCACTAAATTAATGTATGGTTGTATTTTTAATATCTATACGTGTACTTTTTTAATACGATAAAAATTACGAAAGTTGTCATTGTTCTGTGTATAAAAAGCTACACAGAGTCAAATTAAATTTCTCATGCTAAAAAATAAAATATTAAAGAAAAACGAATGCCAGGAAAACAAAAACTAGTTAAGACTAAATTGAACTAGTTTATAAGAAATGACATTTGTGCCCGGCATCGGCTGCCTTTATTTCAAAGTTGCACTATAGTAAAAATAAATTGACAAACACATTTGAAAATGTGAACTTGGGTAATTAAATAAAGATTGAGCTCAAAACCATCATCTACTAGGCTGCACAAATATATGTTCCATACAGTACTTAGCTTGAAATCTTTCTTCCAATACTTCTTACAATATTAGAAAGTTCAGAAATGAAACAAAATCGAAAGTTCACTCTCGATTTCAACAGCTCCAAAATATACGTCACGTGACGCAAACGTCAGACGTCATTGTGACGTGTCTGTCAAAAGATAACTTGACGTTTACTCACGTCGCGCTGACGTAGAGAGAAGAAAGTGAGTTCTCATCAGCCAATTTACTTTCATGCGATTTACTTTCGTTTTCGTTGATGATTTCACTTATTAAAGAAGTAGATACTGTGGCGTGCTATGACGATTTTTATATGCGCCTTAAAAATATTTAAAGTATATAATAATATTAAATAATAATGTGTGTATATACCTTTTACGTATAACAAGCTATCGTCTTTTAGCACTGCGATAGACAAAGATGGCGATCGCTACCTTTTTTTTACCTAGCACATAAAATTTTGGGACCCGTAAATTGTGGGATTAAATCGTTACCTGGACCACACTCAGGCCCGATGAATAACAATCATAATTTGAAAGAAAGAAAACCAAACGGTAGAGCCCACGCTAACAACAACTGTTGCACAATTTATTTATTTTTTATGTTAGAAAGTGGCAAACGAGCTAGCAGATCACCTGATGTTATGTGAGCGCTACCCATAGACATCCGCAACAAGCAAATGTGTTGCGGATGCGTTGCCTACCTTTAATGGACGGAGAAGGGGGATAGACAGGAAAAGGATATTTCCTTTTCCCCGTTAACCCTCTCCCCGTCCAGTCCTCTTCCCGTTCCCATCCTATCCTTATGAGGAAAGGGTGGAAAGGGGAAGAGGACTAATAAGGCCTCCGGCACCTCACTCATCAGACGAAACGCAGAATACTTCTACTTCACGCCTGTTTTCTGTGAGGTCATGGTATTTCACCTGTCGAGCCGGCCCATTCGTGCAACAGATGTTGTTGTTGCGGGCTCTACCACTGTTAAAATGTATTAAAAAATTAAAATCTAATAAAATGGGCCGCTTCGACCGGTGAAATACCACGACCTCACAGAAGACAGGCGTCAAGGCGTTACTACTTCTAGCGTTTCGTCTAATGAGTTAGATGCCGAGGCCTAATTTTATTCTCTCTCCTCTTCCCCTTTCGATCCTCTTCTAATTAGGAAGGAAGGATAAATGGAGTATAGGAAAGGGAATCTCATTTGACAGGAGAGGGAATGGATGGGAAAAGGAAATTTAGATAGGAAAAATAATTTTCTGTTTATTCCCCTCCTCCTGTCCATTACGGGTAGGCAATGCATCTGCAACTCATTGCTTGTTGCAGATTACTATGGGCAGCGGTCATTAAATTTCTGGTGAACCGCTTACTTGTCACCTTCATCCATTAAATGAGATGTTTTAGCAGTAGTAAGCAGTGGTATGCTATCATTAAGTGTGGCATTATTGAGCTCGACCGAAGAAGTATTACGAGTTCCCAGGTGTCATTTTTTTTTTAAATAAACAAAAATGCGCTCACTCCCGTAACCCAGGGTAGGCAGAGATCATGGATTTCCATTTGGCGTGATCCTCTCACATTCAAACATCTATGCATACATGCTCGTCGGTTACATATTTTTTCTTCTTATTTTAATTAGGCTATCCTTTTTACACCATTCGACATGGGAACACTTTTGACCGGTGATTTTGTATGAGTATAACATATCTATAGTATAAAATATCATCGACGTCACGCTTGTCTTTTGTGCATACCCCATCAGCTTTCCTGTCCCTGTTGATACAATTTTTATTATTTTCATGACCTAGATTGCATCACTAAACGAGTGGACGTATCACGCGCGCAGATAATAAATTATCATATTAAACTTTCCCGCTCGTGAACTCTTCACAGAATTCCGCTCAGTGGTGAACCTATTCATAAAGATTTGAGGACAACAGTCTTATCTCGAAATAATAATGTTTTTTTCCTTCTACGTTGTGTGCTATAAAAAATGTTTTTCTGTGTAAAGATAATTTTTATGTTCATTGATTGTATTATGTGACATAATAATCAGCCTTTTCTAGAATGTTCCCCACTGCAGGGGCACAGGTCTCCTCTCAGAGAGAGGGAAGGGGCCGTAATCCACCACGCTGGTCCAGTGCGGGTTGGTGGATGTCACATGTCTTCGAATTTATTGGTTCTAAGACATGCCGGTTTCCTCACGGTGTCACCTTGTTCGGTGTTTCCTTCACCGTTTTTGGAGCAGTGGTGATGAAATAAATTAACACAAAAGTAAAGCGCCTGCGTGGGTTCGAACTCACGACCTACAGTACGTAAGTCGGGGCCTAAACCACTGAGCCACCACTGCTCCGTCATGTCACATACTGATGAAATTATTTTCTATCGCCTGAGCTGATTTCAATAAGCTATAACCGAAAGATAGTCCTACGCGTTTGCCTTAATTTAACTAGTTAAAACTCATTAGGATTTATCTATATTATCCTTTGGGACATGTTGAAAGGATGAATGAAGAGAGAGTAATGAAACAAATTTATGTTGTAAAAGTGAGTGGCAGCGTTGGCTGGGGACTTCCTAGGGGAATTTATATCGATCAGATTAGTGAGATACTAAAGGGCGATATAAGGAGTACCCGTAACCGACGGGCTCGTATGCATAGATGTATGGATGTAGACGAGGCGAGAGAGGTGTGTCCGGATCGCGTCAAAAGTTAATCCACAATCTCTGCCTATCCCTCTGAGTTACGGGCGTGTTTATTTATTTTTATTTATCCTGACCCTTTAGATTCGATTCGATTCAATATATGTAAAAAAGAACAAAATCTTATGAACTATAATGAATTTATTCATCAAAATATTAGACGTAAAAAACATTTTAAAGTTAAATAGCTTGATTAAAATATTTGCTGTACCGAAAATTACTTAATTATACGTAAGATGGTAGATCTAATATTGTCGTATTTACTTTCCGAGTACTTACCAAGAACTAAGTTGTGTTTACCGTTTTAAATAACAAGGAAAATTATACGGAATGTCTTACTGGTCGGGGATTTTTTTAAGGATTTGCATATTTATTTTTATATTGTATGTAGTGACAACGCAAGTTGTAATTTACATTTAATTTAACCATTGACATTATTTGACTTATTCCCAAAAGACCTGTAGCCAACTACGTATACATAACGGACAACGGTCATGCTGTGCCGCCCCTACATGACATGGAAAATGGGTAGGGAGATGATGATGTGAAAGTTACATCTAGCTACAGTTTCACCTGTCTGCTCACCACCCGATTATTGGTACACAACTCTGCACGCACAGTACGTCCCAGTAATCATACGGTTTTGCCAGTAGAGCCATAACGTCGCTATTCTTCCTTTACGCCGTCCTCCAGCTGAGGTAGCAGTGGTTACAAAGATGGCCGCCATAATAGCGACTAAGAAAGACCCCGTCGTCAACTAAATATTACACATTTATCCCCCCCTCCCTCCTATTTCCTATTCTACCAACGTTTAGAAATTTGGCTAGTCTCCATCGTCATCTTTAGGATGTAGATGTATCTTTTTTATGGAAAAAGGTGACAAACGTTTCTCCTCATGTTGAGTTAGCGCACCCACACGCATCCGCAACAAGAAACATGAAGAGTTGCAGATGCGTTATCTACTTTTATTTGACAGAGTAGAGAATAGACAGAAAAAAGGATATTTCCTTTTACTAATCATCCCTTCCCTCGTCCATTCCTCTACTCCCTTTCCATCCTATCCTTATAAGAAAGGGATGTTAAGAGAAGAGACGAAACGCAGAATAGTTCAACTTCACGTCTGTCTTCTTTGAGGTCGTTGTATTTCATGTCGTTGCGTGTTCTACCACTGTTGTATCTTTACCCTGTACGCAAACAATGTGACATTTATTGTGCGCGCAGCAAAGGATTGGAATATGTTGCCAGTTTTCCCTCCAATGTGTTTTTGTTCCAATTTATCCGTCCGATTATGACGTGCTTTCAAGAGAAGAAGAACAAAACTAAAGAAGACTCTATGAGCTAATGCTAAAGTATTTAATGTTTCGATCACATCGCCCCTTAACTTCAAGTACATTGTTGTCAAGTTAGTTTATTCATTATAATTTTAAACATATAGCAGTGGTCATGGTATATGGCAGTTGTAATTGTAATTTCCTAATATCCTTCACAGGAAGGAAATAACATCGAAGCTTGAGCGATCCCGCGTTCTTGTGATAGTTGGCGCAGCGGGTTGCGGCAAGTCGACCAGGGCGCCAGCGGCGG